>JAJHZJ010000165.1:3606961-3999941 GCA_023548195.1 Bettongia penicillata ogilbyi | reverse complement strand
GGTTTGATTTTTGGTTTTCCCCAAACCCAGCATGCTTGTTCAAGACCACCAAGATCAAAGGTTGTAAAAGTCATTCCTATAATTGTAAGAATTTCAGATTTTGTACATAGCACTGGAACATGTCTCAATCTGTCATCTCTGAGCATATGCAAAAGGGTTGTTTTGCCTGCGTTGTCCAAACCCAACAACACAAGTTTTCCAGATTTCCTGTAGAGTGCTCAAAACTGCAGGACACTGCTGAAGTCATTGTAGATCCACTCAGAGATGAAAGACATTATCATAGCTTAATCTCTGGCTGCCTGGAGCTCCTGAGGAGGATTCTCTCTCTTCAGTAGCTCTGAGCTTCCCTCACCCAGGCTATACCAAGGCCAATGGACACCAGCCACTATCCTGGAAAGAAGAGAATTTTTTTTTCATACTTCACTAAACATTTTACTGTCTCACAAGACAGCAGTCATTGCAAGCCTCATCATCACTCCTCAAGCCTCCCTCCCATAGCATGCCACTCTGATTCTCAAAGGGGAGGATTTTTTTTCACACTTCACCTAAAAAAATGACATCAATCAATGAAAAATGAATCTTTTCTCCTCCTTATCTCACATTACTCTGACATCTGCCCCGAATGGCTCCTGCTTCTCCTAAGTGTTGAATGAAAAGGGTCATCCTTCTTGCCAAGTCAAAAATGTATCTATGTCTATATGTATATGTGTGTATGTATTTATATGTGTGTGTGTATATATGTTCACATATATACTTGCACACATAATACATACACAAATACACATACATATATACAACTTTCACCTCATTCAATTCCATTTTCTCCAGGAAATTGTTGCATTGTCATTCCCACTCTTCCTCACCTTTACTCTCTCTCTCTGCTTTCCTTCTACAAACAAATTCATTTCTCCATGATCCTTAGTCAAATAAACAAATCTGCAATGGATTCATCCACTATCATATTATACTTCCCCTTCCTTTCTTTGGCAAAATTCATTGGCAAAACTTTCTTACACAAGACATTTTTCCCCTCCTCTTTCAATTGTTTCTAAACCTTTCTAAGCCAACTCACTATTGAAGTGCAACTGTTCTTTCTGTTAGAGATTACCTCTAATCTCCATTGCAGCATCCACTGGTCTTTTCTCAGTTCTCTTCCCTCTTGATTTCTCTGCAACCTAACACTGGGGATCATCTTCAACATGTTCTGTCTTCTGAGAAGTTTCTTGACACTGCTCTCTCCTGGTTCTCTTCCTGTCTTTCTCAAGACTATGTTTTAATGTCAATTACTGGACTTCCTCCTTGAAATGCCCACCTACTAGAGGTGTCCTTCAAGGTGCTTTTCTTACCTCCTCTTATAATTTTCGGTTCTACCAGAGGTTCTTAATCTATTTTTGCGAGATGAGTAGTCTAATGAAGTCTGCCCTCTTCTTTCTTTTTTTTGTCATTAAATGCTAGTAAAAATAAAGATGTCATTATTTCTGCCTTCCCAAGTTCATGAATTTTCCTGACTCTAAACATAGGCCTTTTGATAGTGCAAGGATCATAAGTTATGAACCCCCACTTTAGACTATCTCAGCTGGTGATTTCATCAGTTCCCATAGGTTCAGCTACCCTGTTTATAAAGATGATTCCCAGATATTTTTTATCCAGACTTAGTCCCTCTCCTGAGCTGTGATCTCACGTGTCCAAGACAGAATATATCACCTAAATCTTCTCCTCTTTTCAACTTTCTCCTTAAATTCTAGTGGTATACCACCCTCCTAGCCACAACCTCATTTTTATCCTCAAACCCTCATCCAAACTTGTCCCACATATCCAATCTGTCAAGAAATTTCATTAGGTTTGTTTTGTTTGTTGTTTACCTTTACAACATTTGTCCTAACTGTCTTCTGTTCACTCTCTCAGAATTCCCCCATGTCCTTCTTATAGTGACCTTCAGAATTGGTCTTCTAGACGCAAGTCTTTCCCCACTCCAATTAATCTTCTATTCCACTGCCTAAAGTCCTGGTCTGACAATATTACCCTCATACATAAATGGTTCCAGTGGTTCCCGGTTACTTCAAGGATCAAGTATAAAATTGTTTATTTGGTATTTAAAGCTGCTCACAGCCTGATCCCTTCCTACTTTTGTGGTATTCTTACATTCTTTCCCCTTCCACAAACTCTCCTTACTATTCCTTACACATGACACTCAACCCTCAAAATCCTTGCATTTGTACTAGCTATCCCCCATGGCTTTAATCTTCTCCTTCTTCTCCTCTAGTTCCTCATTTCCTTGCCTTACTTCAAGACTTAATTAAAAAATTATCTTAGTTAAAAGGCCTTTCCTTGCCATTACTGTCCTTCCTCACCACAGTCCTTTTCCTCAAAGACTGCCTTCCACCTGTATTGTAAATATAATGTTTGTGCATAGCTATTTGCATGTGGTTTCTGACAATAGACTATATCTTCTTGAAGAACAGAGGCCAGAATTTTACCTTTCTGTCCCCAGGGTTTAATACAGCTACCGACACACAGGAAGTATTTAATAAAAGTGTATTTTGACAGATGGACTAAATCTTCATCAAAGAAGCAACTTTTTAAATAAAGGTAGTAGACCTAAAGCTGTGAAGCAGATCACCTGAAAAAGCTAGGCAGCACAGTGGATAAAGCACTAGTCCTGAACTTAGGTCACACTTGAATATAAATCCACTCTCAGGCATCTAGTAGCTTTGCTACTCCACACAAGACATTTAGATTTCTGCCTCCTTTAGTTTCCTCTTCAACAAGCTAGGAAATTGAACTGCTTCCATTTGAATTGTCTTAGGAAGATTCTGAAGATTACCTGGAAAGATAAAGTATCAGATGCTTAGGTCCTTCCTCAAAAGAAAAAAAAAACTTCCAAGCATTCTAACTCCGTTTCAGAGAGTACCACTTTGATGGGTTGACCAAGTATCCCCAAATGCCAAATGCATAGTTACCTAAAAGACTATTTTAAAGAGAACTTGAACAAGGCAAGAACTCACAGGGAGGTCAAAAGAAGAGATACATAGACACCGTCAAGGTCTGTATGAAGAACTTTAATATTGATTATGAGACATGGAAGATACTGACATAGGACCACTCAGTGTGATGTGCCCACATCAAACAAAGGGGTATGTTCTAGGAGCAAAGCAAAGTCACAGTAGCATGAAGGAAACATGAGATGAACAAATTGGAAGAGATTGCTTGTGCCCAACCTGCTGTAGAGCTTTCTGATCTTACTGGACTGGTCAACCACAGTTGAACACATTATACCCTGACCCCAACATGATTCATCTTGTTCAGATACAAAGAAAAACAGAACTACAATATCTGCTTCCTTCCATGGAATAATCTTCCTAAAGTGCTTCCCAAATCTGAAAGCACTATATAAATGCTGTTGTTGCTCATTAATTTTAGAGGCTTTAAAGCTTAATAGACATCATCTGTAGGTATCCCAGCAAAATAACAGTGACCACATCAAGAAGCAACGACAATCCAAGAAGCCATAGAGTAGAGCAGGACTCTGCAAATTACAGCCCCAGGAACAAAATCTGACCTTCCATTTGCTGTCCTGGAGCCTTTAAACCCATCTTTATATTTTTAAATATCTTTACATAAATTTTTATTTTATTTCAAAATGCAGAAAAGGTTGCTTGGTTCTCCTGTCCACATCTGGTCCTCTAGTCATTGTTTGCTATCCCTCAGAGTAGAATGTTGAAAGAAAATAGTCTGACTTAACATTGTTCAGACAATACCTAGAATATTACACTCAATATAGAACACTATTTTTGCAATAAAGATGCTGTAAAATTTGAAATAATCCAAAAGAAATAGTGACCAGGATGGTGAGAAATCTTTAGGTCATATCACGTGAGGATCACCTAAAAGTCTTGGACATGCTTAACCTAGAGATGAAAAGATTAGAGGGAGAGAGAAGCAGAAGAGAGACACACTGTAGGTATATGTGTGTGTATGTATATGCATATAATGTATGTATAAGCATGTATGTGTGTATATGTGTATGTATATAAAGAATTGTCCTAAAGAAGAGGGAATATAGTTGCTCCACTTTGTCCAAAGGACAAGATCAGGTGAGAAAATTGGACCTGTTATAATAATAACAAAAACTTTCCTTATATTTTTCAGTCATTTTCAGTCAGGTCCAACACTCTGTGATCTCAATTGGGGTTTTCTGAGCAAAGATATTGGCATAGTTTGCCATTTTCTTCTCCAGTTATTTATGTATGAGGGAACTGAGGCAAACAAGGTTAAGTGACTTGTCCAGGGTCACATAGTCAGTAAGTGTCTGAGGCCAGATTTGAACTCTGGAAGATGGGTCTTCCTGATTCTAGGCTCCAAGCTCTATGCAAAATGCCTCCTAACTGACTTTCTTAATAATAAGATGGCTCTGATCTTTCCCTTATTAGAAATTTTCAGTCAAAGTATGGATGACCACTAAATGGAAATAAGGAAATAAATAGATTCTTGTTCATGTACAAGTTGTATTATAAAGTCCCTTCCAAGACTGAGATTCCCAGAAACTGTGATTCTGTTACTTTGGCAAAAGTGCAATTTGGCTGATATATTCAATAAATCTCACACATGTGCATATGTTTTGTCTTGAAAACAAGTTTATATATTTATCTTGTATAACAGATTATATATATATATACATATATATATATACATATATACCCACATATATGTATGTATGCATATATACATAGATGTTCATATCTATTTAATCTGTTTTGTGCATAAGTTTATATGTATATATGTGTGTGTGTGTAATATGTATGTGTGTATGTGTATGAATTTCTTTAGAAGAAATTTTAAACTTATAAATAAATTAATGTCTTTGATAACTCCTTTGCATGAGAAACTTCATTTCCTACAAATTTTTAAAATTTTTTATTCATTTCTTTCTTTTTTATATTTCATTAATTTCCATGTACATCTCTTTAATGTCCCCCACTCTACAACTACAAATATATTGGAGATGGAAGCTTTAAACAGTTCAGCAAAATAAACCAACAGAAAATCACCTCTGGCAACATAAACAACATTCACTATCTCGTCTAAGAAAGGAAGTACTCCTCTTCATTTTTTCTATAGATTACTACAGTGTCTAATATGTAGGAATTATTTAATAAATTCTTATTGCATTGACTTCTCTGGAGCAAATATTGATCATGATAATCCTAAAGAGTAAACTATTAACTTTTAAACTTTTTTAAACTTTTAAAATTTCATTTTGTTGTGATTATTGATATTGCCTTCCCATTTCAACTGACTTCCTTTGACATCTTTTCATATAAATCTTTTTAGATTTCTCTAAATTCTTCATGTCAATCAACTGATCAATCAGCAAGCAGTTACTATGCACTGGAACCAAATGGCAAATAAACAATCCAGGAAGTCAAGAAACAGAGATTTTAACAAGGGGAACAACATTTATAATTCAGAACATAAAAGATAAACATAGAGTACATGGAAAGTAATATCACAAGGGATTGTATTAGCATCCTGGAGGCCAGAGTGTTTGAGTTGAGTATAAAAGGAGACCAGAGATTCAAAGAGTCAGTCAAAAGAGCATTCCGGAGAAGAGGAATATCCAATGCAAAGTAATGGAGAAAGAGAGTACAGTACCATGTATGGGAAAGAACAAGTAAATTACTATGTCCAGATCATAGATTGTGTGAAAGTAGATGGGATATAAAATTGAAAAACAGGTTAAATAGCTTTAAATGATTAACAAAAAGAATTTATATTTGATCCTGGAGGTAAAATGGAATTGTTGGAGATCACTGAATGTGGAGAGAGTGACAAGATCAAATCTGAACTTTCAGAGAATCTTTTTGGCAACATAGTGGAGAATGAATTGGATGTGAGACCCAAGGATGGAGGGCTATCATAAAAATATAGAAAAGAAGTAATGAAAGAATAAACTGGATTCATGAATTAGTGGCTAAACAAGTCCAGGGAAAAGAACATAATATCCTTTTGCAGAAAAAATAAAATACAAGATTTGGAAACTGAGGGAATATGTGGTGTTAGAGACAAGGCCCAAAGATTTACATAAGGTTTTGTTAAGGATGGTAGAATTCTCTACATTAATAGTGAAGTTCAGAATGGTAACTGAAAGTTGGGAGAAAATGTAATATTTGTTTTTTACATGTTTAATGATGTCTATGGGACAAGTAATTTAAGCAATAGGCATTTGATAATATGAGCATGTAACATAGGGGAAAGATAAGGGCTGGATTAAAGAAATAATTTTAAAAATCTGTAATCCATCTGCATAGATATAATAATTGAGCACATGCTAGTTGCTGACATCAACAGCATTGAAATTGCATAAAGGAAGAAGATGATCGACTAGGACAGAGTCTTGGAGGACACCTAAAATCAGTGGAAGATACGTGAATAAAACTCCAGGAAAAAAAAATACTAACCAAAATATTGGTCAGAGAAGTAGAAAGCGAATCAAGTGAATGTTGTCATGAAAACACAGGAAGGAGAAAGTATCCCAAAGCATATGGCTACCAGCAGTGTAGAATACTTCCTAAAAGTCAAAAACAATGAAGATCAAGGAGTAATTAAATTTGGAAATTAAGATATTGTATTTTTAATGTATTTTTTTGCTTAATTTGAAGATCTTTCCCATCCATTAATTGATCCATGTGACTTGCTTACATCCCATGAAAGCTAAATGGCATGTGGTGAGAGGAACTTGTGAAATGGGTAAAGCAGGAAGGAGTGGAGCAGGACAGGTGAAACAAAAAGAGGTGGAGGTGGAGCAGAGCTGAGAGGAAGTTGATCAGACTAATCCGAGCTGGGACTAACAGAGAAAGCAGGCAGCTAGGATTGTGAGTGTCTATTTGTAGGAAGGTCTGATAATGTGTATAGACTTCGTTCTTACTATGATGGATTTCTTTGTTGCTGTGATGGATTTGGTTTTCTGGTGTTTGAATACATGTTTTGGTTCTGTCTTCCATGTGGAGAGTCTGTTATATTTTGTGATTCAGAACTGTTCTGTCATATTCATAGCCACCCTAGGTGCTGTGAATATCACATTGGCACTACAGTTATCGCTGACAACTTTGGACAGAATAGTTTCAGTTGGTTGATGATGTAGGTTCTAGACTGCGGATATAAGAGAAACAAGTGAGAGAAAAGTACATGGAGTTTTCAAGGAAGTTGACCGAGAAGAGGAAAGTCTATTTAGATTGGTGGGAAGAAGGAATATTAGGATATAATAAAAGTTACTTTAATAATGACGGAGACAAGGGAATACATATAAAAAAATGGGAAAAAGCCAGTAGATAGGAAGAGGCTGAAGATTAGAGAAAGGTTGGGATTGTGGTTATGTTGAGAATTCTACTGAAGAAAGCAGGATGGGACAAGACCAAAGGTGTGTCTAAATGCATGGATGTATATATGTATATACACATTATATTATATATACATTATACACACTATATATATGCACATACACACACACACACATATATGTGTGTGTGTGTGCATAGTAAGGGACTATGTCGGAAGGATATGAGATGAAAAGAAGACAAGAGAACCTTTTAACAATGATCTTAACTTAATATGAATGAAATATGAGGCTAGATTCTCAGCAAAGAGAGAGAATGAGTGGTGAATGAGTGATGTTAGAGGCTTGAACAAAAAAGAAAAGTTTTGGTACAGATATATTTCTACATTTGTCATTTCCCATAATATAATAATTCCATATGCCATAGATTGCTTAACCATTCCCCAGTCTCTGGGGATTGGCTTTGTTTCCAGTTTTCCTACCATAAAAATTGTTGCTATGAGTATAGATATCCTTTGTGTCAATTCTATACACACACACACACACACACACACACACACACACACACACACACAAAGCAAAATGTCGGAATACTTTTCTACATAGCAAACTTTATGTTTAAATTTGTGTCCATATTTTGATAACATTTTACAATTTCATGAACTTCCAGTAGAAACTTTGATTCTGAATTGCCTCCTGTCCTCATTTCTCAAATACGGTTTGAATAAGATTTCTAGAAATATGCAATACCATAAGTGAATGTGAATGTCATAATCTACCTAAGACATTGTTGATCTTAGGTATTTTTAAAATGATCTCAGGTCTTTCTGCTGTATTGCTTGAGGGCAAAGCAAGTTAGATTTTCCAGTGCCATCCAAAATACCCAGTGAAACACATCATTTCCTTGAGCAGTTCACCAACTTTTAATTTTCAGTACAAAATGAAAAATCTATTTACCATAAACCTGCAAAACATGAAAACAACCACAGATCTTTAATATGTAATTCATTTGGGATAAAGTTTTTTAAGGTGTATACTCAA
The DNA here is from genome assembly GCA_023548195.1 of Bettongia penicillata ogilbyi. NCBI lineage: Eukaryota > Metazoa > Chordata > Mammalia > Diprotodontia > Potoroidae > Bettongia > Bettongia penicillata. Next base: position 3,991,567 of record JAJHZJ010000165.1, on the reverse strand, counting down.
AGTATCTAATATTAAAAAAATGAAAAAAAGTAGAAAGAAATAATGAGGAGGAATGCATCCATTGTAGGCACCTTGCCAAACACTAACTGATTTAAAACATATCTTTAGCTCATTTTTCTTTCTCTGCAAACAACAAATTAAATCAGCATAGTTTGAGGATCAATCTACAAGTATATTCATCTTTAATTTATCCATTTTCATAGAATATTTTTTATCATTATAAAAAAGAGTTGGTGCATTTTATGTGGAATACACAATTTTATTTCTTAATATAATCAGGGAGGAAAATGTGGTGTCAGCATTTGGCTAGTGCCTTTGATCAAAGCAAATGACTTCAATTGTTTAGAAATGTGGAAAGGACCAAATAGTATCCTATAACAATGGGATAAATATTGATGAATTTGTAAATTTGGAGGTGTTTTAAAGTCAAAATTACAATGCGCAAACCAGTCTAAAACCAGTCCATCAAATAGCTAGTGTGTGTCCAACATCGTACTTGACACTGAGGGTAAATGTAAAAGAAATATGCAATAAAACAACTTCCTCATTTGAGATGTGAATCGTTGTGCACAAGAAACGACACAGGGACAATTATAAAGCACTCAATAATCTATTACATAATTAATTTAAGAAAAAGCTATTTTCCCTTAACTTATTGAAAGTATGGTGTGTCACAAAGGATATATTAGGAAATATCAGCATAATCAAAAAGAAAACAGACATCCATTGTGTGCATTTGCAGTTTCAGAGTAGTCTACTGTCCAAATATAGAACTGTGAACAATGGGTATTTTCTAGAACTGTGAACATCTTTGACTTTCAAAAACATGGATTTTTTTTTAGCTTTCAGTTATTCCTCAAAAAATGATTCACTATCCTATTGACTAAGTGTTGTATTTTTAATATTTTCTTCATATCATAATTTTTTTTCATACTTTCAGCTTTCCACATTATAAATCCATAACTTACAGGGATAGAGATTGAAAAGGTCTAATGGAATAGTACAACAGAGACCAAATCACCCCAAGAATGAAAATAATAATTTTCAGCCTATCATTTTCTTTAACTAATATGACTCCTACTTAGTTTCCTAATATTCCTAAGATGTGTGTGTATATTTGTGTGTGTGTGTGTGTGTGTCTGCATGTGTGTGTAGTGGGAGGGGAGAGAAGATGAGGCAAGAAAATGAGGAAATTTTAAGGTTTTTTTTTTTCATAATAACTGACCTTAAAGGTGAAACCTCTTTTCCCCCATGGAATTGCTAGACTTTGACATTTTGATGAACTTTGCTTCAGCATCTTCATTCATAGTATAATAGGAAAAATACCATCTCAGGAATCCGAGAAGTTGAGTTCGAAAGCCCTTTCTGCATTCTCTGCCTGTATGACCTACAGTAAGTAGCTTAACTTGCTTGCACATCAGTTAAATCACCAATAAAATAGGAAAGCTAGACTAGGTGCCCTCTCACTAAGGTCTCACTAAGGGCTGGATCTGTAACATAGTGATGATTAGTTTCCCATGCCCTTACATGTTTGACCTCTTTCTAGCAAATAAAGAAGATCTAAAAGGTCCTGACTCCTTAATGATAACTATGGACCTTAATTAATATTAGCTGTGTTCTACTGGTTACACAGATCAATTAATTTATTTATACTCCTTGTGTTGGAATGAAAAGCAGTATTGTTCCCTGGTTAGTGTGGGTGGGAGGAGAGTAGCAGATCATGAGAAGGTGGAGTATCTATTCTGCTTCTAGTTTCGATGCTACTTCTTTGATCCTTTTCATGGTCTCAAAACGTATTTTAAAGTATTTCTCTTGCCTTTCACATTTACTTCAAGACTGAATTTATAGTTGGCTTTGTCCTTACTGACATTATTCTTACATAACCTTACCACGTTTTCTACTTATTCACTTTTTAATTACGCATCCTTCCCATCCCATATTCCAATAGATTTAAACCGCTTAAATGAGTGAGACACAAAATATAACAGACTCTCTGGGTCATGGTAGACTGAAATTCATCCATGCCTTCTTTCCTTATCTCATATCTTCACTTGGGCTGACCATCAAAAATCCCTCTTATCTGTTATCTTGTTACACAACTCTTCATCTACTCCCAACCATATATTCTTGATAAGCTTTTATTTTTTCCATGCAGTTCATAACTGGTAATATTCTTTATCTATTATGTGTATGTCTTTGCATTGCATTTTGGGATAATCTATAATTTTGTCTATTTTGGAATAATCTGATTTCATGACTCATAATCCTATAATGCTATCTATATCTATGTTAATGTCTGTATCTGTCTGTCTATCTCTCTGTCTATTCATATATGCCAATGCATGTGTCTATCTATGCATGTATATATTTGAATTTTATCTAAAAGTTCATTGATATAGCAAATTCCAGGTGAGAAAGCACTATCAGTGCAAGTTGGCAGTTCCTCTGAAATGTATAGTCCTAAGAGGTTCCTGGGGCACTGAGAAGGTAAGTAAATTGCCAAGAGCCACATCTATGTATGTATCAAAGGAAGAACTCAAATTCAAGTGTTTTTCAAATTGAGGTCTCTATCAGTTAATTATAGCCCCATTTTAAAACATTCTTCAGTCAGTGTTTGATTTATAAAGATAACATATTTCAATATAAATATTTTCTTTTGCAATTCTATATATTATGCTACATATATTTAAAAATTATTTTGAGAAGGGGTACATTGATTTCTCCAGATGACTAAAGATTCCTATAAAACAAAAAAGTTTAAGAGCTAGAGTAAAATCATGGTACATGTATATACACTCCCACACAAATATATATACTCACATATACATATAAAATATACATTTTGTACATTCTCCATAAAGGAAAATAAAAGAATCCAACCTTTATTGAGCTCATACTTTGTGACAGACACTTCACAAAAATTATCTCATCTGATCCTCACAATAAAAATTGAGGAATAAAATTGAGGGAACTGAAGGACATGGAAGTTAAATAACTTGCCCAAGGTCATATAGTTAATAAACATCTAGGGTCAAATTTTAACTTCCTGACTTTAGGTCCCATGTACATGTACATACACTGCACTATCTCGCTGTCTCAAAAGCAGTAACTAAAAACAAAGTTGACACAAAAGTTTCAGAAAACTATCAGGATAAAAAATAAACCATCCCAAATCAACAGTGGGTATTGTTTTTATATAGCAATAATAAAAAAAGGATGAAATAATAGAAAGGTAACTTCCATTCAAAATACACAAAACTCCCAGGACTCAACCTACCAATGAACATTCAAGAATCATGTTGATTCAATTCTCAAAAATTTTAAAAAATTTTTAAAAAATAACTCAACTGAAAATAAAATTTAAGCCTGGGCTGTGTTAGAAAATGAAAATTCAACCTTAATTAATTTGTACAGTTATTAACTCTGCAAAATCAGTTTTACAGAATAAAATACTTAGAATCACAAAGGACATAAAATAATATTGGAATAAAGGGGGAATATCACTTTTAGAACTCATAAAACAGTGATAAAATAAATTAATACTGGGAAAAGAGAAGCAAGAAAATAAAGGAAAAGACAAAAATACTAGATAATAATCTATACAAGATGATTGAACTCAACAATATGATGCTCTCAGACCCCAAGAATATAAAATTTTTGACAAAAAAATCCTTATTTGATAAGAAGCATTGGGAAATCAGGAAAGAGGTTGAGCAGAAATTAGATTTAGAAAATCATTTCACAACCAATACCTTAAAAAGCTCAAAATGAATATGTGACATGATTTTTAAAGATTATTCCTTTAAAAATTACAAGATGTACAGGTCAAGTATCTTTACAGGATAAGAAGAAATTCTTAGTCATACAAGAGATAGAAGTAATAAAAAAAGTCTAACTACGTTACATATAATAGAAAATCTTTTACACAAACAGAATTTAGACAAGAAGGATGCAAAGGGAAGTTATCAAATTGGGAAAGGGGAAGGATGAATTTTTCAGTAAATATTTTTGAAGTATCTGATTTTCAAAGTATATAGATAAATGTAAATATGTAATACGAAAGCTATTCCCCAATGGATAATTATACAAAAGAAATTGTTTTTAAAAAACTAGATTAAAAAATTGTTAATAATTAACAATTAAAATTCAATAATAATCATACAAAAGATTTTCCATATATTCAAAATATAAATATACTGGAATATATAATAATATATTAATATATTATATTACTCCATCATTTATATATAATAATATAATATATAGTACAATGCAATAATGTATAATACGTATTAATATAATTATATATAATATGTAATTTTAAAAACCCTTACTATATCACCTCAGCCCTCAGATTGGGAGAAAAAAATAAGCTAAGACCGGGCAAAGTTGTATACTTTTAGGAAAACTAGAAAAAACAACCCAATGCATGCTCAGTGAAAATAAGATTTGTTGTAACCAGTATGGAATCAATATGTTCCAAAAATGTAAGAAAAGGTTTGAAACTTTCTCCTGAGAAATCTCATTTTTAGCCATATGTCCAAAGTTCTTTAAAATAGGAAGAAAGGTTCAATATGCTTCAAAATATTTATGGCAGCACTTTTGGATAAGCAAACAACTGGAAATAAAGTAGATGTCTGAGAGGATTCTAGGAAGATGGCAGAGCAGATCAGAAAATTCCACGCTATCAAGATTTTCCTCCATGAAAGAGATAAAGTAGCATGTCTGGGATAACATGCAGTGGCAAAAATAAATAAGAGAAGGAGCAGAAAAGGGTGCTTCTTGGCACAATAAAAATAAATAAGAGAAGGGACAGAAAAAGGTGCTTCTTGGCACAATCAGAGAAGACCTGAAGAAAAATCCTGGAATGAGGTTTGGTCCCTGTGCAGAGTAAACACCTCCAAGCTAGGATGCACAACCAATAAACAGCAAGCCACAGGGTTGCCTTGGCCCCAACCACAGGAATTTTCACCCCTAGGACAGTGAGGGAAGTGGGGCATCTGATCCAGGGGAATGTCGAGGGAATCTGTGCTGACAAGGAATGTCAGACCTAGCTGTCCTGCAGAGACTTGGATGGGTGAGAAGGATCTTGCACAGGTTAAGTGAGTGCAAAAGCAGTAGAGGGGGGACGTCGTGGCTGTGAGTGCTTACAGGTGGCTGGAGATCTTGGTTTGGGATCAAGGTCAGAGAGGAGAACTAAAGGAAGATTTGAGGCCAGAAAAACCATCCCCCATACCATCTTCTACCCCAAAGAGTAATGTCAAATGGTCACCTGCTCAAAAAGAATTCATAGAACTTTAAAACTTTAAAAATCAAATAAGAGAGATCAAAGAAAAACTAAAAAAAATTAAAATCCAAGAAAAACAAGATTATGAAAGAAAAATCAATCATTAGAAAAGGAGATTCAGAATCTCAAGAAAGAAAATGTCTTGTAAAAGAGAATTAGATAAGGAGAAATCAGCAGTCATGAGACCAAGGAATAATAAAACACATTATAAGGAATAAAAAAATTAGAAGAGAAAACAAGAAAAATTCGACTACCTGAAAGCTAAGATTTAAAAAAAAAATCTTGATGCAATAGCACAAAAAATAATTAAAGAAAAATATTTTGAAGCATTAGAACAAGTGGGGAAAGTAGAAACAGAAAAAAAAAATCCACTAATCACCACCTGAAAAGAGATTCTATGAGGAAAACCCAAAGAAATGTTATAGTCAAATTCCAAAAATCCCAGCTCAAGGATAAAATATTTTAAGTCACTAGAAAAAATGATTTACATATGGTGGTGCCACAATTAGAATCGCACAAGACCTAGCACTGGCAACACTCAAAGACCACAGGGTCTTGGAACACCATATATCAAAGAGCAAAAGAACTGGGCTTCCAGTCAAATATCTCATACATAGCAAAGCTAAATAATAATGAGCAAAAGCAAAAAAAATGGATATTTAATGAATTGTCTGACTTTGAGGGCTTTGGTAAAAAAGAACTGAATTTAATAGAATATTTGACATACAAAAGCCAAGAGAAATATAAGGTACATACCACAGACTAATCATGAGGGCTCAATAGGGACAGACTTTTTACTGTATATATTACATATCTATCTATATACACATACAAACATATGTATGTATGTATATGAGTATATACACATTATATATACATACGCACATATATATGTGTGTATGTGTATATATGAACATTCTTATGTACACACATATATGTATATATAGTGTAAACATGTTATTAGTTTGTATATTATTAGATTGTTATTAGTAATTGAATAACTCATAAGAAAGATGGGGTACACTGGAGCACATATGACTTCAAAAAATAAAACTGTTCAGGAACAGCTAACAAGTAATTATCTTATACGAATGAGGTGTGAGAAGAACAGAGGAATTAGATGAGGGAGGAGAGCTGGTTGTTCTGGACACCTACTTTCCTAGGGCAAGGATTCAAGAGGGAACAATATCTAGAAGAGTATAAAAGTCTAAATTTTGAAAGAAATAAATTCTAAGGGGATGGCGGGGAGAGGATAAGGAAGTGTTCTTTAGGGAGTAGCATGAGAGGAAAGGGTTAAAGGGGGATATAGAAGGGTGTTTAGATTAATGGGAATAGGATGATAAAGAAGGGGTCCTTGGGAGGGTGAGAGAATTGATCAAAGGGGCATATAAAAGAACGTTTATTTAGATTTACAAGAATGGGAGGATGAGAGGGGATTCGGAGGGGAGGTAGGTTAATAGGACAAAAACAATTTCATTTCTATTAAAAATAACAGAAAAAAAAGAAATGAATCTTTTCTTCAACTGTTAAGGAGTATCTATCTCATATCAAGAGCAAACATTATCAGTAATGGTGATAAACTAGAAGCCTTTTCAATAAGATTGCAAATGATGCAAGGATGCCCATTATATTCAATATTGTACTAGAAACGCTAGTATCATATACTATAAAGAAAAAAAATAAAAAGTAATGAGAAAGCAAAATTATTCTTCAGATGACATAGAGGAAGAGAATTTGTAACTAAAAATAAAAATTGTCAAAATTTTTAAAAATCAGCACTTGGTTTTGGCAATTCATTTTCCTTATATAATTTTCATACTAATATACAAAACCCTCTGGACTGCTCTCCAATTTAGCCCTAACAGGATTCAGCTTGGGTCCCCAGAGGGGTGCTCACTAAAACAATCTATCACAACCCTCCAAGCAGAGAGTTTCCCTTTAATATTTGGCTGTTTTATTAAAGTATCTCAAAGCACTGGACGTTTTTATGTAAGCTTAATATGAACAGTGACCACAAAATATTACATAAAGCTACAACACAGTATCAGATGAATACACACATTGTTGGGACAAAAAGGCACAGAGTACGGTGATATTGAGACACACTTATAGAGCAAAAAAGTAGCCAAGAAAACCCATATCTCTAACACTACACAGCTTTAATTTCTTTATTTGTGGAGTTTTCACACTCCTTCACATGGATGAGTGTATCTCTTGATAAGTATTTTTCTAGTAGATGCCACAGCATATGAAGGCATCAGACAAAGTAATACTCACTTCTCTATTTCTGCCCTCTGGCATTGGCACCAAAATCACACTCTAAAAAGTTGCTTCTGGTCTGAACACCTTCAGATCCTAGGCACATCAGGATAATGACATACCATCATTTGGACAAAGGTCATGCTCCATCTCCAAGTTAATGAAGTATAAGCATTCTTACTTTGTAGAGGGAAAACTATACATAAGTCAGTTTAAATGCTGTGTTATCCATTCCTTTTTTTTTTCAATTTTATTTTATTCTGAGCATAAGACCTAAAACAAGCACTTCCATTACGCTAGAACAGAAAAAAACCATGATTGTACTGAAACTGTAAATCTATTATATACAACTCGCTATTCCATTTAAATATTTAATAAAGGTTTAATATACCTTTGTTTTTTCTTTAGAGTTTAAGATGGGAATCAATTCCTCAGGGATCAGCTGCTCTCTATATAGTGTCTTCTCACCATATCTTCCCACTCTGCTTCCATTTATCAACAATAATGTGAACACCTTAAATTGATGAAAATTGTCTTCTTTGTTTTTTAATCATTTGTATTGACTGTTTTTCCATTCTTTCTGACCCTTATTTTCCTGCCCAGAGAAGCATGTATTTTACAACTTGACCTATCCCAATCATTTATCTTATGTGACTTCCTCAAGGATTTTAATTCCCTTAGTCTTTTTCCTTATTTCTATATCCTTCTATTCTATTCTAAATTTTGTTGTCCTTTTAACGGTAAGAATAAAATAGAAGCAATGATGCTCTCTCATGCAAGATAAGAGTTCTGAACTATCAAGGATAGTTTCCTGCTTTATTCAATTTTATTTCATTCTATGGGTAGGATTATTCCAATCTCTTTTTCTAGTATATATTTGATTTATTTTACTTTAGTCTTTGATGGGTCCTTGTGCTGTATCTTAATCCTAAAATATAAATATATAAAGGAAACATGAGTTCATAGTCACACTGTATCCTGATTTGTGACCTCTGCATCTTGAATCAAGCTGCCTACTCCTAACCTGTCCTCAGAAGGGACTTCACATTACATCTTATCTAGGTATCGAATTATCTCATACTACCAGAAATGTCCTTGTAAATGTTTTACCACAGGATCTCAAATAGAGCCTTTTTTGCATGGCAAAAGATGCACAATATCTTTTTAAGTTTGATTAATATTATTAACATTTTCTCCATCACTTTAATAAATCTAGCAATTCGACAAAATAATAAATCCAGCTCTGATATGCAGCATTTTGTTTATTTCTGAGGTGCAAATACTCATACTGAAGATTTCATAATCCAGAAAAGTAGTTGCTGATTCTAACACACCTTGCTACAAACCTGGGAGCTGCCTACCCCTAGAGACCCATATACCTCTATTCTGTGGATAGATTCAATATTACTTAGCTCAACATTTGCTTGGAAAAGATGTGTTCTCTTCTTACATTTATTGCCCAAAGACAAAATTTGTTTTATTACCTGTGTTAGATCTATCAATTCTGTCCCTTACTTCCCTGGGAATGGGATTCCATTACTCCCCCATCAAAGGCAAGATGTAACTTTCATTCTCCCCTACTCCTGAACCTCATCTCTCCCCATAGCTATTCTTACATTACTCTCCTCTGTTCTACCACGCTAATTTACAGACCAAAGCAATTACCATTCCTTCTTTGCTTTCTACCCAGATGGTTTAGGGAAGGGATGGAGAGGTGGTGGTGTGGTGATATGGTAGAAACTAACCAAAAATGTTTATTATTCACTTATAGGGCAGCATGGGATTTAATCCATGGAATATTAATTCGGTTCTTTCTCTTTCCCTTTTGATTTTTTGACCTCCTTAAATCTCGAGTCTCTTAGATCTTTTTTTTTTTATTTTCCTTGATGAGCTTTGTTCCTTTTCCCCTTGATCTATTTCCTTTTATTTTACAATAGCTTAGAAAAATGACAGAATTAATTTTTTTCTTAATCTTTTCTTGATAATTATATTTTTCTTGTGTTTCTCTTGGAAGATTTTATATGCAGAATATTCTACTCAACTCTCCCCTCACTCCATTTCTTCTCTTTCTTTCTCTCTCAATCAGTCACAATAATTTACATCATTGAATATCTTCTATGTGGCAGGAATTCTACTGTTAGGGGCACAAATAAAGAAATGAGGTGATCCCTTCCTGAGAGTTTACATTCTCCAGAGAAAAATAATATACTCATATATAAGTAAATGTAAGATTAAAAAAAATTAATGCAGAGTGATACATGGAATGGAGGCATTAATAACTATTATTAAAGGTCATTTGATGGAAGTTGGACTTGAGTATTGATTGCAGCAAGCAATTCAAAGAAGCAGAATGGAAGAGAGAGTGTATTTCTATTATGGTGAACTCTCTATGTGAAGACACCGGGGTCAGGAGTGGAGGGGGTCACTGTGAAATATGAGGAACCTTAATTACGTGAATATAGTTGAACAGCAAAAATTCATAGTGGATAAAGTTATCAAGTAATTTATGATTTCTTCAACAGTATTCCTTTGCTCATAATTTGAGGGTATGAGGTAAAAAAAGCAACTAGTGAGGCTATTTGGGGATAGTAGCTTACTCTAGAGGTTAAAAGGGCAAAGGACCCCAAGGTTGAAGCCAATATCTTATTGAAATGCCTTGTAATAGTCATGACTGTGAAGTTGAAATAGAGTGGATATACTGAGAAGCCTAGGAAGACTTAAGGCACCAGAGATTATGGTGAGAGTGAAAAGCATGGTCATTTAGGCATTGGGATAGACAAAAGAAAAAAAAAGATTTTGAGGCAAGTGAATTTCAGAGGGCAAGATCTTAGAACAACTTCTCGGCAGACCAAGGCCCTCAATGTAACCTAGAAGAGATTAATAATACAGCCATATTCCCTACAATGTACCTGCTACTCCAGTCACAAGCCTCACCCTTTATAAAATAGCAATGTAAATCCTAAAATACCATAAAGGCCTGATCCAACCTAATTTCAATGAAAATACTTGTTGTTTTATATAAAATTGTATTCATGACAATTTAATTTAAAAATCTGATTTTTTCTTTTAAAATATATTCTCTTTCTATCTTTTGCATGCATATGTTACTCCTGAACCTTTTCCAACTCCCATATGATACTCCTGAAGACTGAATCTTCCTATGTGCTAAAGGAAAACAAATAGAAATATTTGATACATTGACCATATATAATGTATATATTATATATTGTTTTCATATATAAGTACATATATATATAATATATGAATATACACATGTGTGTATAAGTCTGCCCTCGTTATAACCAACCTTTCTACTGTGAGTAGGATGATATATTTCACTCTCCCTGTGTCTTGTCTTAGACTTTTATTGGTTTTTGAGTAACTCAGAATTTGGCCCCCTTTCAGTGATCTTCCATTCTCATGGTTAGAGTCACTGGGCATCTAATTGTTTTTTCTAAGGGCAAATCCTGTTTATCTGTTCTCTCAGACAAAAAAAAGCTGTAAATAGATCTCACTCTCTCTATATGAGTGAAGGTAATTGTTTTCCCACAGTTCACATTGGTGTGCCAAAGCAAAATTTAATAGGCTTAGGAAAACTATTTTTAAATATTCTTTGAGCATTTATACCTCAGAAATTGACAGTCTTTACAATCAATCCCAAATTGATTTACAGTTTTGTTGTTTCAACTTAATAAAAATAAATAATAATATTAATCCTGCAGATTAAATTTAAAAATATGTGAATACTTTTTTTGGGTTGCGGAGAGGGAGATCACAGTTGTTAAACACTTACTAGCATGTTCCCCTATTGTTCTACAAACATTGCTTGAGATCAACAGGAGTACTTCAAGAGGAGTAGAAAATGAAGTCATTGTCAGAATAAAGGTGATAAACGTAGGTTATGGAGAAGGTTGATGATGCTGATGATATGTATTTAGAGAGCACATTAAAATTTGCCTCATAACATCCTTGCCCAACAGTATGGAGAAGTGAAGGTAGGGAAAAGGAAGCAGAGATAAACTAGCTGTGACCTACCAGAGAAAAGAGAAAAATCAATCAAAGGATCAACATGAAAGGAAATGGTTGTGCCTATTCTTCCATAAATATTCCCAGGAAGGAAGACTCGGAGAAGAAAATATCAAGAATGGACTTAAGGTTTTGTATTGCTTCAAGAAGTCAAAAGGATGTGAGCTAAGCAGTTATCAGGTAGGCAGCTAGATGGTTCAATAGATAGAACATTGAGCATGTAGTCAAAAAGATCTGCATAAAAATGGGACTCATGCTTACTAGTTGTGTGAGTATAGGGAGGTTACTTAATCTCTGTCTGACTCAGTTTCTTTATGTGTAAAATGAAGATAATATTACTTCTCAGGGTTGTTAGAGCAAATGAAAAAATATTCATAAAGGTGTTTTGCAATCTTAGATTGCTATGTAAATGTTGGTTTATTAGTGTTATTATAACAGTTATTGCATAGTCACAGATCCATAGAAGAGATACTTCATTTAAGTCTAGCAAATTGATGGGTACCCTGCCTGGTGAAATTTTACTACAGTGCAGGTATCTGATTATTGAAAGTTATATTAGAAACAGGAACTTTACATAATTCTAAATCAGAAGCAAGGATTTAACATAATTCTAAAATAGCTATTCTTTATACAAAAAGGATTGCCTTAATGAAGAAAGACCCAGAAGACTGGAAAATACAGTGTTTTTCAAATTATAAAATATTTCATTTTTGATCATTGTAAAAGAAGTAATCTTTTCCTGAAACTAATTTTCAATTTGGGGTATTTGGTCAATGTAGTAGCTTTAGGGTTCCTTCTTTCCTCTCACTAATTTGGTTGCTTATAATTTTTCAATTTTATCTATTTAGAAATTTTAGATCACCTTTATCACTGTTATGCTTTTCAAAAGCATGAAAATACACAGAAATTTGCCTTTTATTTTGTATCATTAGTTATCTTTATGCAATTTCTTTTTTAATACCTTCCACTGTTTTGCTTTAGGCTATGTAAACTCAACCTCCCTGCTCTGTGAAAGTTGTGCAATGGCCATGATAATTAAGTTGATACAAAAGTACTCTCTCCTGCTAGGCATTAGGAAATTATACCTGATTATTCATATTGTGAAAATTTCAAAGAATATGCCTATCATTAAATTTGAAAGCACTGTATTTTATTATGTAGTCTCTGCATAGATTTGAGCTGATGCTGGTCTGTACATTAGCACGTGCCAATTTACTCAACTCATGTAGAGCTGTGTGAAACCTTATATACTAATAAGGTGAAGAAAGGTTATTTAGTTGATTTTAAGCGCAATATTCAATTTTTTTCTCTTTTTTAACTCTTCCAAGTCATTTTGACTCATACTTAATTTTAGCTCTGTTCTGAATGCAGATAATGTTATCTGTTCTTCATATAGTCATCCTTTTTTAAAAAAATTAATTTGTTTATTTAACTTTTTACATTCATTTTCACAAAATTTTGGGTTCCAAATTTTCTCCCCATTTATCCCCTCCCCCCACCCCAAAACGCCAAGCATTCTAATTGCCCCTATCATCAATCTACCCTCTCTTCTAACATCCATCCCCTCCCTTGCCCCCAATTTCTCTTTTGTCCTGTAGGGCCAGATAACTTTCTATACCCCATTACCTGCATTTCTTATCTCCTAGTAGCAAGAACAATATTCGACAGTTGCTCCTAAAACTTTGAGTTCCAACTTCTCTTCATCCCTCCCTCCCCACCCATTCCCTTTGGGAAGCCAGGCAATTCAATATAGGCCATATCTGTGTAATTTTGCAAATGACTTCAATGATAGTCATGTTGTATAAGACTAACTATATTTCCTTCCATCCTATCCTGCCCCCCATTGCTTCTTTTCTCTCTTTTGATCCTGTCCCTCCCGGAGTGTTGATTACAAATTGCTCCCTCCTCCCATTACCCTCCCTTCCATCATCCCCCAACCCTGCTTATCCCCTTCTCCCCCACTTTCCTGTATTGTAAGATAGGTTTTCATACCAAAATGAGTGTGCGTTTTATTCCTTACTTTAGTTGAATGTTACAAGAGTAACCGCATGTTTTTCTCTCACCTCCCCTCCTTTTCCCTCCACTAAAAAGTCTCCTGCTTGCCTCTTCTATGAGAGATAATTTGCCCCATTCCATTTCACCCTCTCTCCTCCCAATACATTTCTCTCTCACCACTTAACTTCATTTTTTTAAGATATGATCCCATCTTATTGAATTCACTCTGTGCTCTCTGTCTCTGTGTGTGTGCGCATGTGTGTGTTTGTGTGTGTATATGTGTGTGTGTGTATAACCCCACCAACTACCCAGATACTAAAAAGTTTCAAGAATTACAAATATTGTCTTTCCATGTAGGAATGTAAACAGTTCAACTTTGGTAAGTCCCTTATGACTTCTCTTTGCTGTTTACTTTTTCATGCTTCTTTTCATTCTTGTGTTTGAAAGTCAAATTTTCTTTTCAGCTCTAGTCTTTTCATCAAGAATGCTTGAAAGTCCTCAATTTCATTAAAAGACCATTTTTCCCTCGAAGTATTATACTCAGTTTTGCTGAGTAGGTCATTCTTGTTTTTAGTCCTGGTTCCTTTGACTTCTTCAATATCCTTTTCCACACCCTTTGATCCCTTAATGTAGAAGCTGATAGATCTTGTGTTATCCTGATTGTGTCTCCACAATACTTGAATTGTTTCTTTGTAGCTGCTTGCAAGATTTTCTCCTTGACTTGGAAACTCTGGAATTTGGCCACAATGTTCCTAGGAGTTTCTCTTTTTGGATCTCTTTCAGGTGGTGATTGGTGGAAAAAGTGGTATTTTGCCCTCTGGTTGTAGAATATCAGGGCAGTTTTCCTTGATAATTTCATGAAAGATGATGTCTAGGCTCTTTTTTTGATCATGGCTTTCAGGTAGTCCCATAATTTTTAAATTACCTCTCCTGGATCTATTTTCCAGGTCAGTTGTTTTTCCCATGAGATAGTTCACATTCTCTTCTATTTTTTCATTCTTTTGGTTTTCTTTTGTGATTTCTTGGTATCTCATAAAGTCATTAGCCTCCATCTGTTCCATTCTAATTTTGAGAGAACTCTTTTCTTCAGTGAGCTTTTGATCCTCCTTTTCCATTTGGCTAATTTTGCTTTTGAAAGCATTCTTCTCCTCATTGGCTTTTTGAACCTCTTTTGCCAATTGAATAAGCCTGTTTTTCAAGGTATTATTTTCTTCGGTATTTTTGGGGGTCCTTTTTAGGAAGGTATTGACTCATTTTTCATGCTTTTCTTGCATCTCTCTCATTTCTCTTCCCAGTTTTTCCTCCACCTGTCTAACTTGATTTTCAAAATCCTTTTTTGAGCTCTTCCATGACCTGAGCCCATTGAATATCTATTTTGGATGTTTGGGATACAGAGGCCTTGACTTCTATGTCTTTCCCAGATGGTAAGCATTGATTCAAATGCTGCTTCCCAGCCTCAGGGCTTTCAGTGGTTGTGGGGCTGCTATTCAGTGTGAGATTCAGTTCAGCTGCTTGGGTGGGGACAGGGCAGCCACATCAGTCTCAGTTCCCTCAGGGGTTTATGCAGAGACTTTCAACAATGGAATCGAGCTCCTTCCTGCTTTGGGAGCCCTTGTGTGCTGCTCCCTCTGCTGCTGCCTCTCAAAGGGCCCTGAGTTATGGAGACACCCTCCTTCCCTCTCAGCCAGCCAAAAAGGCTCTCTCACTGACCTTTGGTGCCTGTGGGTAGAGGGGCCTGTGGGGCTGCTGGAGATTCCATCCCTGAAGCCTGCTCAGATCTGCTCCTCTTGGTGTGGCACGGCCAAGGCAGGGCTGGGCTCTGCTCCAGGTCTGGTGCATGATGGACCTTTAGTGTCGGTTTTTCAGGTCTCTCTGGAACAGAAATCTCCTCTACTCCATTGCTGTGTGGCATCTGCTGCTCTAGAATTTATTGGTAGTTCTTCTTTACAGGTGTTTTATGGGATGTGGGTTAGGAGCTAGCATATATGAATCTTTCTACTCTTCCATTTTCCATATAGTCATTCTTAGACATTATCTATAAGCCCAAATCATATGTAATATGTATAAATATATGTATAATGTGTATATGTGTATACGTGTGTGTGTACTACTTTCTGGATTATTTTAATCTTCATAGTATTTCCAATTATACTCAGTGCTCCATATATTTAATTTCCTTTTTTGTTCACTTGTTTTTTTAGGCAATTGGGGTTAAGTGACTTGTGCAGGTTCACACAGCTAGTCTGATGCCATGACTGCTGCTCTATTCACTGTACCACCTAGCTGTCCCCATACACTTAATTTCTGATGTTTTCTATTTAACTAAACTTAAATGCTATAGTGACAGGTATGCTGGATTTAAAGTGAAAATACTGATTCAAATTCTGGCTTTGATATTTACTAACTGGATAATCTTTAAGAAAAATCATTATTCTCTAGGCTTCAAGTTTCTCTGTCTCAAATATGAGGAGACTATATTAGATGATATCCAATGCCTATTTTTCCCACATCTAAATCCTATGCTCCTTTTCCTGATACCAGTAATGTTTTGTTTTGTTTTTTTCCTGGCATTGTCCATGAAATCCTTAGCACTATTGCAATGGTCACAAACCCTGTATCAAATTTCTAATAATAAATTATTTTCTTTGACTCTCTATTGCCCTGTCTATTTATTATAAGCTAATTGTCAAGTCTTCCTAAGATGGTTTACAACTCCATAGAGTTTCATACTTTGGAAAGTATGAAACTACTTATGTAGTAACAAAAATCATGTTGTGAATAGATAAATATCATCAAGAATGTGCCAGAAGAGCTGGTAGGAAGAGGAAATGGGGAAGAAACAGGCAACATAAACTGCTGGAAACAAAATTGGTGTAGGAATTTGGAGAATAGGATTCTAAATAACCACATCTTCACACAGTCTCATTTACTTTGTTTTTTATATATTCTACAGTATTAATGATGATGATGATGACACATTTGTATAGCACTCCATGTTTTGCAAAGGGTTTTCATTTCCATAATCTCATCTGATTTTCCTAACAACTTTGAGAAACAGGTAACGCACCCATTGACACCTAGTTGTCACAGTGGGTAATAAATAGTGATTGTCCTGGAGTCAAAAAGATCTAAGTATATATGTATATGTATATGTGTATATATATATGTATATGTATTTATGTATATATATGTATGTATATGTATAATATATATATATATATTATAAAAGAATTCCTATATATGTGACCCTGACTGAGTCATATAAATTCTATCAGTGTCAGTTTCTTTATCTTCAAAATGTATACTACTGCTACTGACACCTACGACTACTAATAATCACATCTATCTCCTGAGTTGAGACAACATGTGTACAGAGATTTATAAAGTTGAAAGCATTACATTAGTTACTGTTACTATCATCTTAATTTTATAGATTAAGAAGCTTAAAATCAGAAAGCTTGCATGATGTACCCACATTACACATGTAATAAGAAGTGGACACTAACCATATGAGAAAGTCTCAAGATTCCATCCTGTAACTGTCAGTATTCTTTCCTTTATATGCCATCTCATCTCCTTCTTGAAATCCTTCCATTGTCCCCCATTACATTGTACTCATTTGTTTCATTTTATTCTTTCCTATCTATTTTTTCTTATCTTCTTTACTGGCTTCTCTTTCTCTGATTTATGTACTATAGTCATACCTTAGGAACTAGCAATTTCATCTGTACTCCAAATTGATTAGGTTTTCTAGTATTCCACTTTCCATTCTCCAAACAAACACAGCACATCACAATACACACACATACATGCACATACATGCTCACACAAACAAACTGACAGAAAGAAAGAGAAAATGAGTACAAATTTCTCCATTATGATTAATAGTACCGCCATTTTTCTTGAACTTTACAATCAGACCTAAGTATTGATCCGTATATATTTTGTTTGGTTTTTTTACCCTCAGTTCCCTATCTCAACGATTTAATCAATCACTAAATTCTTCAGATTTATCCTCTGCAATGGCTCTTGAATTTGACCACTCTCCTCATTTTTGCAGCTATTGTTTTGTTCTAGATTTTTAGCATTTGATGTATAGACCATTATAACTATTCTAATGAAACTAGACCCATAAGCTGAAGGTGAGTCCCCAAAACAGCATGTATCTCGAAAATCTCCAGCAAGCTACCATTTATCAAACAAGACATTCCATTTACCTTTCCTGAGTATTTTTCATTAGCTATCCTCCATGCTTGGAATGCCCTCTTCCTTCATCTGCCTCTCCTTGGCTTCCTCCTAGTCTCAGCTAATATCTTCCATTGGAATTCTTCCTTGAATCCCTTTAATTCTTCCCTCTGTTGATTGCTTCCAAGTCATCCTTTGAATAGAAGCGTTTGTTTGCTTGTTTTCCCCGTATTGTCTCCCCATTTAAGCTGTGAGCTTAGGACCAGAGATATTATTTTATTTTTTCTGTATTTCCCATGCTTACCACAGTGCCTGGCACATAAAATATACTAAATTCACATTTATTTACTATCTTCCTGATAGTGATTTACATTAATAAAATTGCATTATTTTTTATATATTTGAACTAATACCATACTTTGGGAGAAGGGAAATAATACTCCTAATATTCTGCTGGTTTTCACTAACTTGCATGACCTGTAGAAACCATTTATTTATCCTAATTTTTGAACTTGTAAAAAAAAAAATAAAAGCAATATTGGCTCCTCCTCACTTTATCTCTACTTAGAGGATCATTGAAATGAAGTTCATAAAGCCCTTAGTGAACTTCAAAAATGCATAATAACCACAACAACATGAACATTAGGCTCTTGCAGGAATCCGATCAATTTAAATTACTCCCAGTCTTATTAAGATCATGATTACCATCATCCAATATTTATGTAGATTTTATCATGTACCTGTTGCTGTACTTACATGCAATGCAGTACAAATGATAAATCCTTTCACCTCCCATCCTCTCTAAAAATATGAAAAATATAAAACCAACAGAAAACTTACTGACACTACTTCATGCAAGGACATTAGTAATTTTTCTAATATAAGATCACACAATTAAGTGTCTGATAATCTTCCAGTGGAGGGATAGGTGGGATGGGGGTGGCACTTCTTTTATGCACATATCCTCTATCTTATATCCAAATTTGTGTGGCAATGGGTATGAATAGTGATTATGAAGTGTTCACAAAGACATTATCCAGGAATCACTCTCCTGAGCAAAGGGCTGTCAACATGAGCACCAGCATGTGCAAAGGAGGTTAGTATTTTAGGTGCTGAAAACAACTGGAATAATGCTAAGGGAAATGGTCAGGACATGCTTTCTGTATTTCCTACTTCACCCTCATTGGCGAAGAAATAGGAATTTTAGAGAAAGCCTTCGTCTTTTCCTGATCATATATGGATAGATATAGATGTAGATAGATATATATAGACAAATAGATACAGACATATAGATAGATAGATGTGTGTATGTGTATATGTATGTTTGTGTGTATATATGGGTATATACATGTGTTTATACGTATATATGTATACGTATGTATATGCCTATGTGTCTGCATGTTATATGTATAAGTATGTAGACACATGCAGATATGTGTATATATGTATGTGTGTATACATATGTGTATATACATATGTGCATGTGTTTATATGTATGTATGTGTGTGCACAAATAAGCATGCCTATGTGTATGGATTTTATAGGTATAAATAGCATGTAAGCATATGCACATGTGTGTCTATATGTATGTGTGTATATATGTGTATACATATGTGTGTGTGTGTGTGTATATATATATAAATATATATATATATATATATATATATATGGTCTTAGTTTCTCTTCAAGCACAGAAGAACCAAGTTCCCAGAAAAACTGTGTTATACTTTAGTTATTTCTTTAGGTTGCTCATTTCTCCATTACCAGCAAAGCAATGATGGAAGGTACTTCCACTGAAGACTCTGATGGAGAACAACAGTTTTTTGTTTAATCAATGTCTCACCAATGCTGACTTTGTCATGTACGCTAGCTCACACTCCTAATTGCAATGTTGGTATATTAGATCACAGTTGGCTGCCTCTTCAAAGAGAATTAAAGAATCAAAGAAAACTAAAACAATTTTTAAAAAGTGCTTCTTTTCCTCTGTCTCTTTTTTACTGTACCTGTCTATACTGCTTTCTATGTGTGTGTGTGTGTGTGTGTGTGAGTGTGCGTCTGCGTGAGCGTGTGTGTTTTTCCCACTGAGTAGAGCAGGATGGGCTGTTTCACCTTTTATTAGAAGACTCAGTGAATAAAACATATTTGATAGCTTGGCAATAGAAGAGGAATTTGTATTTAAATGAGGACAGAAGACATTGGGCAGGAATTGATATGATTATGCCACAACTGATGAGTCATAACTAATGACACAGTCTAGTGCTCATGAAGCAAAACTGATGATGGAAAATGCAATCTGTAAGAATGGAAAAAAGACTGTGAACACATATGCAAGGGGGTGGTGGTTATTAAGCTGGAAGCTTGTTTCTAATGATGCATTAGTTGAATACAAATTCTTTGGTTACTCAGTGGAGACCTTGTGATATGTTATTAAACATATCAAAAAAAATCTTTTATAAAGAAAAAATGAATCTATTCAGTTTATTCTCTTTTGACAGTTAAAATGGTATGAGTGGTACAGAAAGCTAACAGTCATGTTTGGAAATGCAAAATATATTTGAATTCAAGTCCTCACTTATTTGATGTCAGACAATCTGTCATAAATGTTACAATTTCTGTACAATATAATGCCATCCTTCTAGCCACCTTGGTTCAAAACTTCAGTGTCCTCCTCAACTCCTCTCTATCACTTCACATTTACACTAAATTACCAAGTCCTATTAAATCTCTTTGGAAAATGTCTGTCAGGTTCATTCCATTTGCTCCACTCACGTAGTCACCACCTTCAGAGCCTCATCATCTGTATTACTGGAAAAATTGCAGTAGTCTTTTAATTGATCTGCAGCTACAAATGTTTCTCTTCCTCTGTCCTCTATGGAACTGCCAAAGTAGTGTGGATGTCATATATTTCCTCCAAAGTACAAGTTTTACAATATCATTGATGTGTTGGAAAAATTCTAATATCTGCGAGATAGTATTCCAAACTCTTCTGTTTGGCATTAAAAACACATAGCCATCTGTCTCCAACATACACTTCCAGGCTTATTACAATTTATTCCCATTTACATATTCTCTATCAAGTCGACTTGCCCTTCTTAGTGCTCCTTACAAATGATATTCCTCTGTGCACATCAGAGCTTTTCTACAAATTGCCTTTTATAATTAGAATGCATTTCTTCTTCACCCCCTTAGTTTAAAATTTTTAGTTTTCCTCTAAGTTCACCTCCTACATGAACCCTTTTCTAGTCCTGCTAGCTACTTATCCTCTTCTTGAAATTACCTTACATTCATTGTGTTTGTATTTAATTTCTGTTTATGTTGAATCATCTGATTATAATTATAAACTTCTACAGGGCAAGGAATGTTTGTGTGTGTGTGTGTATGTGTGTGTGTGTGTATGTCATTGTCTCCACAGCACCTAGGACAGTGCCTGGCATATAGTGAATGTGTAATTAATGAGACATATCTTGGCTTGCTGGATAAGGTACTAGATTGGGAATCCGGAAGGCCTCTTTCAAATTATACCTCAGCCAAATATTATCTGGATGGCCCTGGGAAAAATCATTTAGTTTCTCCCAACCTGTTTCCTCACTGGTAAAATCAGAAAAGTTGCCTAGATAATGTCTAAGGAAGCTATGATATTGATTTCCAAAAGGTCCTCCACTTGCACATGAATTTCAGAAGAGGTATTGTAGATTTGGATAAGTATACAATCAGAAATGCCAAAACTATTTGCTTTTTTCTTTTCTCTTTTTTGTTTTACTGCCTTGTATTTTCATTCCCTAACAAAAAGAAAAAACTCTTTGAAGGTAGAAAAATGATTTCATCATAGTGTAATAAGAGAATTAATGATTATGCATATATACATATGTGTGTACGTATATATACATATATATATACATATGTATATATGTGCACACACACAATTTTCTCCATTAGCATGCAAAACTCCTTTGGAACAGATACCATTTTATTTGTTTTTGTTTTGTGTAGCCTAGTTCACAGCACTTGGCATGCAGTTAACACTTAATGCATTTATGAAGCTTAAAGTCTTATAGATGTATGATACACATATATGTAAAGCCATAATGTACATTGGTATTTAATAAGTGAATTAGAGAAATGTAAAATAAAATGCTCAATGAGGCCTGAGGAATGAAATATTATGGCTAACAGAAGAGATTAAAATAGAATTTGTAAGGATTTGATCATTTAAGTTGGGCCTTAAAGAATGGAAATAGAGGAGTCATTAAATATTATGAAATAGAAGAACATGGGACCAGATTTATGAAAATGGATTATTATTGTGACAATTGATATCAAAGATGTATGTAAGATGGAAGAACATGAAGATTGAAAGACCTGTTAAATGACTATGGTAAAAAGAGTAGTAGGGGTGGAAATACAGAGGAGGGCGCAGAAGAAAGAAATTCTGGGGGCACTGAATTAAAAGCACTAAGTAACTGATTGCATACAAGATGGAAGAGAGAGGTGCAAATTATAGGTGATATTAATGTTTCCAAAAGCAGGAGAATGTAAATGACAATGGCTTTGATTTTTAAAAATAATAGAGTCAGGAAGATCAGGTTTAATGGGAAAGATGATAAATTAGGCATTGCACTTGTTGAGTTTGTAGTTCCAGTAGCACATCTCAGTAGGTATAACCTACAAGCAGTTAAAGAGGAAGATCTGGAGTTCAGAAGAGACATCAGAGATAGAAGTCATGGAAATCGAACCTTGAGGTTGGGAAGATGAGAAATTAGAAAATGAGATGAAGACACAGCTAGAGACACAGGAGCAGAATCAAGATGTATGCTTTTTCTGAAGACAAGAGAGAAAAGACTACGGATCTAGGTTTCTTAGGTTTTTATGGTATTACTTTTTTTCTGGATCACATCCTGCCTATATGACCACTCCTTCTCAGGTATTTGCTTTAGACTCAATATTTTCCTTGACCGCTTTCTCTCTATCACCCCTCATTTACAATCAGTTGCCAAAAATCACAATTGGATCCCACTCCCTTCTCTTAACACACATATATGTCACTTTAGTAAAGGCTCTCATCGCATCTCATCTAGAGGAGCCTTATAATTGCTGTCCGTGCAGCATGCCTCAGTACTACACATAGTCCATCCTATGCACTGCAGCCAAAGTAATTTTCTGTAAAGCAGTTTTAAGCACAGTTCTGATCATGTGAGTAAATTATTCAATCAAATCCAGAGGCTAGAAGACTTCTAGGATCTCTAAAACCTAGGCTTCATCTTGGGTAAAATGCAAACATCTCTTCTTAACTTTTGCATTCCTACAAATCCCATCTCCAACCTCCATTTCCAGCCTTGTTGAATATTATTCCCTTTCTTTGATGCTACCATCTAGCCAAACTGGCCTTCTCTTGCTTTTCTCACATGGCACTATGTCTTCCACTTCTTTACCTCAACTCTTGCCCATCTTCATACTTTGAATGCATTCTTTCCTTATCTCTGAATCAAAAAATCCGTCTCTTCCTATAAAATGCAACTCAGGTATTGTCTTCTACATGAAACCTTTATTGATACTCCTTATCCCTAGTGACCTCTTTCCCAAACTACTTTATATTTAATTTCCTCATATATCTTAACTTTATATTTACACACACACACATGCACATGCACACACACACACATGCACACACAGGAATACCTATTGTCTCCCCCCTTAAAGTGAAAATTCATTACAAACAGCATCATTTCATTCTTTGCATGTTTCTCCAGTGCCTAAGAAAATTCTTGGCATGAAATACAACTTAAGAAATACTAATTAATTGAGGAAGTAGACATATTACCTAGTCTCATAGAGCAAATGCAAGAGGATGGAATTAATAGTGTAGTTTGATTTAAAAAAAAAAACTATCCAAAAGTAGAATGGGCTTCTTTGGAAGCAGCATGATTTCCCCCACATCCCCTCATTGGGAGGTCTCCAGGAAAAGACTGAATGACCTATTGTCAGATATTTTGTAGATTGGATTTTGGTTTAGATGTGGGTTTGACTAGATGGATGTTTCCAACTCTGACATTCATCATCCAACATTTTATTAAGTGCCCCAAATTCACTAGGCATTGAGTTATGTGTTGAGGATTCAAAGTAAGAAGCAAATAGTCTCAGCCTTCAAAGATATTTTGTGGTCCTATGATTATATTCCCTGTTTGAGGGTAATGGACTCACCAGCTTAGTAATAGAATTCAAGTTCTATTCTGGGATAGAAAATGGAAAAGAGTAGGGAGATATCAATTTATTTTCTTTTGTTTCCCTTTCACATTCAGATAATCTTTTCTTGGTTCACAATTGAATTTGAAATTATTTTATTTAACTCTTCTCACTTCTTTCTTAAGATAGTATATAAAAGGGGAAAAGGTAAAGGTTAACTGTTTCTCCTCAAGGAGGAATATTCCTGAACCATTGGGAGAAAAGGGGGAGCACCTTTTCTAATGTTATACCTCATAAACCACTGATAAGGCTTTCTACCATAATTATTAGTTAAAATCCTTTAGTCAGCCACATAAACAACTTTTAAAAATGGGTATTTACTAAAATTGTAGAGTAAGAAGTTTGTATATACTTTGTAAAAGTCCATGATGCTTTCTCCCACCAGTACATGTAGAATCCAGGTGAGAGTGGGTTCAAATTTAGGGGGCATATGTGACAAAGTGGTAACTCACAGTTCCTGGTTAGTGGAAGTTCTTTATGTTGCCTTTTTGGGGTGGTCAAGAACTTTACACTGAGTATGGTGTAACTTCTTGGTGGGGCTGCTTTTTAGATTTGTGAATCTATACTCAGCATGTCCTTGACTTCTGATAAACACACAATTACCAGCAATTCCAGGGATGCTGCTAAGATTCCAATGAGAAGATGAGAAGTCTTCCAGGCTGTCTAAGCTCATGAGTCTCTCCTCAGTTCAATGGCAGAGACGGGGGGAAATGGAGTTGAAGTGGGTTGAAGAGGAAGTACCTTCCTCTGCTTCCCAATAACTCTACAAGGGAGTTAGTATGAATGTTCTCTCCTCATTTGCTGTTTATGAGAACTTTTACAACCAAATTTTGCATGGTCTCCTATTTTATGGAATTCACAAAGGGTATGACCAAGGTTCCTGATCAATCTATTATTTGTTCTATCCAATGTCACTCCCATTCCTCCAATAACTCTAACATACATCTAATTGATTGAGGCTTTTTCATATTTAATTGGAATGTCATTGATTAATTTGATTCAATTGAGATGAAATCCTACTCAGGATATAGCATTTTATCACTTAACTTTATGTGGGCTGAACTAATTGGAACGTTTTATTCAATCATCCCTACCCATACACTATCAATTGCCAAGACAAAGACTTCAATAAGTGTCTATGACATTTGAGCATAATACAAAAATTAGAGAGATAGATAATATCAAAAATGATAAAATCAAATTTTAGAATTACCTCAGAGGGATGAAGTGAAGAAACAAAACAGGAAGCAAGAAATTTCATAGGGATAAAGGTCAAGTCTTACATTTAGGTTAAATAGAAAATCAGCTGTCCATGTTTAGGATAGAGAACTGACTTGAAAAAAATGAGTAATAGTCAGAGATGAGCTACACATATGTTTACAGGGTGATGTGGTCAAAGAAAAAAAGGGCTTGTGCAATCTGTTTTTCCACTAGAGTTATAACTTAATTCACATGAGAAATTCCCCTCCATCAGTTCAGATAGGCAACCCAACTATAATTTATTATTTTAGTTTCTTGGAGTATTGAGACATTAAGGGACTTCCCCATCATCACATAGCAGGTATGTTCCAGGGGCAGGATTTGAACAAAGCACTTTCTAATCCTCCAAAGCTGGTGCTCCATGTATTATAATATGCTATAACTTCATTATATTTTATGCAGGTCAAACCACACTTGGAAGAATTGTCCAATTCTTGACATATTGTAAGAAGGGCATTAGCAGTTTATGGAGTGTCTAGAGGAAAACAATAAGGATCCAAGAAGGCCTGAGAAAAGACTTTCTCAGAACAAGTTTAAAAATCTCATCAGAGAGAGGAAAACAGTCAGTGTGTCATCAAATATTCGATAGGTCATTATGTGAAAGTGGAATTTGTTTCTCCAGAAGACCAAATTGCAAATGATGGAACAAAATTACAAAATTTTGACTCAATATAAGAGAGAATTTAATTTAAAACAGAATTGTCTAAAAATCGGCCAGGTTCTTCTACTAGGTATTGAGCTCTTTTCACTAGTTACTCTCAAACAGAGAATGAATGACCATCCATTAGGGATGTGGTGTGAGTAGTTGAACTAAATGGCCTCTAAGGTCCAATCCAATTGTGTTTTGTTATCCTCCTTTGCTTTGATAATGACATACAGTACTGTCACAATAAATATTAAAGGTAGTGGTTCTAGTCTTAGATGGCTCTGATCCAGAGGCAGTAATGTGTGGAAGAAGAGCAGTTCTACTCAGTTTTTCTCCTTCTGAGTAGATTGTGAGAAAATTAAATTGGGAAAGGCATTTTTTGCACCCTTTTGCAAGACTATACCAAACCACAAGTCCAAAAATGACCACCTGCTTCAATGCTTTGATTAATTTAGGAAGACTCAGAGCATGTTGTACAGAAAATAAAATTATTAATATATCTGTATATCTACATCTACCTATTGTCTATTCATCTATTAATGCATCTAGTTATCTAGTTATCTCCAAGAATACACACACACACACATTTCTGATACCTATGCCAGATGTATAAATAATTATTTATCATCTTTGTTTCTATCTCTTTCTAAATGCATTTTTTTTCCTCAGAGTAATTTATACCATCCTACCTTGCCACATAACTTGCATTAAAAAGAAGCAGCCCCTGAAATCAGACCATCAGGTACATAAAGTTTACATTCATATCACTGGACAATAGGTTCAAAACAAAAGATTTCAGAAGGGAAATAAGGCAGTTTCTATTGCAATTCTTTCAACTGTTTGCTCATTCTGTTCCTTTACTCTTGAGAGTATTCACTGTTTTATTTTCAGGTTCTATTTAATTTTCTCTTTTTAGAATCACCAATAAAAAAGCTGTGACTATTTCATGCACAATATAATATAGGTATATCAGATTTTAGAAATGTCTAATTAATGTATACCTTTCTACCCAAAAGTCAATGTACATAAGCTCCAATACATTATCAGATGGGGCAGTGCTTTGAAAAGTATGCAGCCTTATAAAAATGTTCAGTAGTATTGCTGTTGTTTTATTAAAGATCATGACTATAACAAAGAAACACTCTGTAATATGATTTCATTGCTGTAGGAAATTTCCAATGAGGAAGCTATATGAATGAAGACCAGAATCAGTTCCACAGTTTGTAGTCTCAGAATTGTCCAAGTGTCTGACAGGGTAAGTGGTTTATCCAAGGTCAGGCAGTCAGCTTGTATCTGAGACAGAACTTGAACCTGTCTTTCTGACTCAGGCTGACTAATCCATTACTTTTTCTATAACTAATTATATTATTTCAATTAAAAACAATCCATTTTCTCTCCCTTTAACTCTTTTTAAGAAAAATAAAGACACTGTAGCTAAATGTATAGTGAATTAAAATAAATTCCCATATTGGCTATCTCTAAAGATAGATGATGGATGGATAGAGAAATACATAAATAGCTACATAGATATACAGAAAAAATATAGTTATTAATATTGGTATGTTTGTCAATATATCTATAGAAACAGATATTCAAAGAGATAGAAAGATAGGTAAATAGATATGTAGACATAGAAAGAAAGATAGATAGATAAATAAGAAATCTATATATGAATATGCACCATGAGTTCTCTGCCTTTGTAAAGAAGGTGAGCATCATATTTTGTAATGGATCATTTGAAATTGTGGTGTCCACTTTATTGAGCAGAGTTCTTAAGTCTTTAGAAGTTGGTTGTCTTTACTTTTTCTTTGTTATTGTATAATCTGTCTCATGGTTCTGCTCACTTCACATCAGTACCTATAACTCTTCTCAAGTTTCTCTGAAACCATTCACTTCTTATAATATCTTATAACATCCATTTCTTATAATAAAATAATATTCTATTACATTTGTATAACATTTTCCAATTTATAGAAATGGCCTGAGTTTCTAGTTCTTTGCCACCATTAAAGAGTTGCTAAAAATATTTTTGTACCTACTGGCCCTTGGTTCTTTTTCTCTTCTTTTGATCTCTCTTCTTTTGATCTCTATGGAGTATAGAATTAGTAGTGATGTCTCTGGGTAAAAAAGGTCTACCTATTATTTTTTACACTGTAATGAGAGTATAGTTAAAGTACATCCTTGCTGCTACACTATATTTCAGGGAAAATCTAATTAACTATATTTTTCATATCATTTATCTCTGAAATATCAGAGAAAGATCAGAGGACCCATATGAATCTTCATTTTATTTTTTAATTTTGCAGTAAATAATCTCTCAATTACATTTTTTGTTTGCTACATTGGAACTCTCCTTTGCTGTTTTGATATATGATCCTGACCCATTTCCCCAATGTAAAACAAAGTACTACCTAATTAGACATTACCTTAGCATTCCCATTCCCACTTAATGAGCATTATAGTATTTAGACTATACCTTTAAAAGTGAAATACAGTTTTGCAAACGCAGAGGAATTGAGTTAGCAGTGGTTTCCCAAACTGCATACATTTTAAAGATACCTGAATGAATGAGGCTTTTTACTAAGAACTTAAAAGGTCATTTTCCTTTTACTTTTTTTGTAATCAAATGCATCTGCCCTAGAATATTCCATGCTATAATACAGCATCATTTACTGTGGACAAAGTCACTTTCAGGAATAGTTTTATTACACAAGCAAGTGGATAGACTTAGGAGCCCTAAAGTGTCACCATTACCCTTTATGTGGATCATGGGCTAGAAACTGGCAGGTAATCTTGCTTGCCTGATTCTCTATGAGCCTTAGTATTCTTTCGGACATTTTCAGCACTTTATTTGGATGATGTTACTTCCCTAAAGGTTCTTGTAAATGAGTTCACATAAGCAAAGAAAAGGTGAAAACTGCTTAAATGCTTCAGACTAATTCAGCCATGAAAATAAACACAGATCCTCTTGTTTAGAAATTGCATAAGTCAAAGAGGGCAAAGCAGAGTTGCAAGCCTATCTAATAATATCTCACTTCCATCCCTATCCCCTCTGTGTCTGCTTTTCCTGGAGACAATGATTTATGAAGGGATTTTAGATTTGTCCATCATGAGGTAAATAGTCTCAAACATTAGATCTGAGAAGTTTCTTCAGCCTTCTGAAAACTACAAAGGATGGCCAAAATGAGTCTTTGGTCTGTGAATCCCAGTAAACTTCATCTATATATATATACACATATGTATGTGTATTTAAAATATGCATGTGCATAGATATGCATTTTTATATAACTTGCATATACATACAGTATATACAAACTTGTATATGCATACAGTAAGCTGTTAAAAAGCTTTGGGGAAAATTAAAAAAACTATAAAGGTGGCAAAATACAAATAATTCAATTTTGTAAACAAAGACAAAGAAATTAGTGAAACGTGTCCTAAATAATGAAGACTGACAGTGTCCTCAATTTATTCTATCTTGATCAAAGATGAGTTTGTTGCTATATGAACATATCTGAACTTTATTTAGTCAAGGTATATGTCTGGAGACTCAATCAACAAGTCTTTATTAAGCATCTACAACTCGTAGGGAGGTAGATGGTAATGCGCAGAAAGGGCTGGGCTTGAAGTCGGGAAGAGTTGATCTTGAATACCCCTATTTGGGGTTTTCTTGGCAATGATACTGGAGTACTTTACCATTTCTTCCTCTAGTTTATTTTATACATTACAGAACTGAGGAAAACAGGGTTAAGTTACTTGTCCAGGGTCACACAGCTAGTAACCTAGGAAGAGGAGTCTTTTTGACTCCAAGCCCCAAACACTACCCCCTGTACCATTTAGCTGCCCTTCTGGCTCTAGGCAAGTTACTTATCCTCTCTGATGTTTAGTTTCCTTATCCCCCATTAAAATGGAGGCATTAATAGCAACTGATTGTTGGAAGGATCAAAGGAGATGCTATACGAATATCACTTTGATACACTTTAATTAATGCTGTTATACTAGTATTACCATTACTTCTCTTCTGCCAGTTATGTGTTAGTTGCTTTATACAGAGACAAGAAGGCAAGAGCAGTTAGAGCAGCTCTCTACAACTGATGACAATTTTGTGGGCAGGGTGGAATCCTTGTGGGACTTCTGG
This sequence comes from Bettongia penicillata ogilbyi, assembly GCA_023548195.1. Taxonomy (NCBI): domain Eukaryota; kingdom Metazoa; phylum Chordata; class Mammalia; order Diprotodontia; family Potoroidae; genus Bettongia; species Bettongia penicillata. The sequence continues at coordinate 3,961,531 of JAJHZJ010000165.1, read as the reverse complement.
TTTGGAGAAATGATTGTTGGGGAAACTAGCTCTTTTTGTCTTGGGTGGTCATCTTTGCTTATGCCCAACTCAGTTCCATGCAGGAACAATCTAACAGGAGTACTCAATTGCATAGCTTTGCAGGTTTTTTTTTTTTCCTAGAACTTCTCAGAACAGATGTAATGCTATGCACACACTTCACTGGCTTACATGAGCAAAGAGTTCTCTAGCATGAAAGTTTCAACATAAAAGGATTTTCTCCAGTGAAGAGCCTCCCCACTGAACTGAAGGTCAATTGGGAGAGGTTGTTATATTCTCTGCAATAACAATGTGCTCTTCTGTTAGAGTTTCATTCAAATCCATAGTTAAAATGTACTTTTGTTGAAAATCAGCAAATAAAATACGCTGTTTTATAATCAATGACGTAAAAAGAAAGGGTGGTTTGAATCCTTTTACACAGTCAAAGTATTAGCAGGAGGTTTTTTTGATCACATTGAGTAGCCCCTTAATTTAGAAAAGGGCACCAAATGTTTTTCTGTCCCTCAATTAAATTGGGTTATTGCGGTATGAGCTGGTAGATGAATGCCACTATCCTGGCCCATAAAACATAAGACTAAAATATATATATATATACATATATATGTATATATATACATATATATGTATATATATAGTGTATTTTTTTAAATATTGACCTGCTCAGCAAATGACAGGCAACACAGTTGATCTTTCCTTGCCCTGATCCTATTGGAGTCATTAGAAAACCTTTCTTTTGCTTATAACTTGCACTTACAAACATATTTACAGATTTTTGAGGAGAAGCAATAAAAGCTAGAGGCCAGAAGAGGATTTCAATAGCTACTTATCTTCGGGAAGTTAGAAAGCATGTCCCTTTAAATTCTATATCTCTTGGCGTTCCAACAATCTGTTGAATTAAACCAACCCGGTGCAATGGAAAGACTGTTGGATTTGGAGTTAAAGGATTTGGATTCTAATCCTGCCTATGATACTCAATAACCGTGTGAAGTTCAGGAAGGTATTGAACCTCCCTTGGCTTCAGTTTCTACATCTCTATGTGGAATGGGGGGTTGGGTCCAGATAATCTCTGTGGTCTCTATAATCCTATGATTGTGGATAATTGTTTTTCCTTTTAATGGTTACTTAGGATCCAAAGACTCTCTAAATCTTACCTCTACTTCAGTAACAAATTTTTCATAAATCTCGATCTTCAGTCTCTGCTCATTCTTTCGTTCTACATCCCCACTCATTCCTATTTTCCAGTAACATACTGGAATTTGAAAGGGAACACACAATACCTGATTATGATTGCTAATATTTGTCATGCCCTACGTTAATGATCAAACTATTCTCAATCTATTCTCCCTAGTAAAGTGAGAAAGGTCATCACAGGGAAGTAGGGCCAAAGTAACGCTGAGTCTGGGAAGCTAATTATTTTGTGACTCAACAGTTTATGCAAATGTATGACATTAAATAATTTTAGCTAGAACTTCATGGGGAATAGAAGAAACAATTATAAATAGCTAGAAACCTTACCCACCACTAATATTAAGTAAAGTTCTTTGTGGAAAGGACTACTACTCATCCTCCCTGTAAATGTGCATATCACTATTTACCAATTTCACTTTCATGACCACAACCTTCTGCCTGTGTAGGGAATGATATTATATATATATATATTACATTTGAAGACATAATATCTGATTGTTAGAGTAATAATTTAAATACATAATATCTATTGTTAGCAGAGTTATGATAATGCTAAATCACAAATCCAAATTTTATTTTAGTTCTATTTATTAAAAAAGTTATGATAGTGTAGTAAATTAAACACTGGGATGGGAGTCAAAAGGTTCTGGGTTTTAGTCCTGATTTTACCCCCAACTTCTTCTGTGACCTGGGAAAGTGAACTGTACATCTCTACAAGATGAGAAGGTTGAACTAGATAACCTCATAGTGGTTTAGATTTACATGAACTGATGCAAAGTAAAATTAACAGAACCAGAGAACATTGTACATATTAATCGCAACATTGTTTGATGAAGAGCTGTGAATGACTTAGCTATTCTCAGCAACACAATGATCCAAGACAATCCCAAAGAACTGATGATGAAGAACAATATCTAGAGAAAGAAATGGCATTGCTTGAAGACAGACTGAAGCATGCTATTTTTCACTTTCATTCTTTCTTTTTCTTTTATTCTAGTCTTCTTTCACAAAATGACTTGTGGAAACGTTTTAGATGGTTGCACATGTTGTAATGTTAATAGAAGATCTTCCCCACCCATTAACAGGTCTAACACATGGAGGCTGTGGGAACATGGACCCTGGGATACATGGAACTCAGACTTGGTGGAGCTCATCCAAGGAGGGGGAAAATGAGAGAGAGAGAGAGAGACAGAGAGAGACAGAGACAGAGAGACAGGGAGACAGAGAAAGACAGAGAGAGAAAGACAGAGAGAGAAAGACAGAGAGAGAGAGAGAGAGAGAGAGAGAGAGAGAGAAAGAGAGAGAGAGAGAGAGAAGCCAGCTGTGAGTGGTAGAGGAGAGGGAGGGATTTGTCTAGGGGAACTTGTAGGGAGGCTTGACCAAAAAGGTTTAAGATGTTGGGTGCTCCCTGGATTAGTAATAAGTACCCTGTTAAATCTTACCCACTATTATTCTAATGATGTCCCAAATAAATATTTAGGTTTTGCCTTTGAGAAAAAGAGCTTATTATATCTTGAAAACTTACCCTAGAAATAGACATAGTGGTTGCTATGGGTATCACATTGGTGTTACACATGTGTAATCTATGTTAGATTGCTTACTGTCTTGGGAAAGTGAGGAGGAGGATAGCTTTTGGAACTCAAAACATTTTTTAAATTAAAAAAAAATGTTTTAAATTAAGAGAAATAGGAGAAATTTTTTTAAAAAAAAAAATCTGACTTTCCTGGCTAAGAATTTATTCACTCATTTTGGTACAAATATGTACCTTCTTTGCACATGTCAGTGTATGCAAACATGGCCCCAGCCTGGGTTTTGCTAAAACATGTCACTATACTGTTACTATGGCATATATTAACTATAGTTATTATGGTGAAATATGGTGACTACCCATCCTACAAACTGGGATGGTGCTTCTCACTATTTATGCATATTACTTCTTTGACTTCTATACTTCTATGGAAGATATATGGAAAAATATGAACTCTTGTCCATGAGAAAAAATGTAGTATGGAAATTTTTATTGGTAGAGGAAGTATTACATTGATAAAATCATAAATCTTTTCAAAGTATCCAGAGTATTATCTATACTTGTACTGAAATTACCACATGAAAATTATATACATTTTACAAAAGTAAAATTGTTCTTTTAAAATGTGCATAACCCTCTGTAAGCAATAATGAACAGAAGAAACTGCCTACTTTTTCTTAAATAAAACTCCTTTGAATAAAGAAAAGCACATTTGTGGCTCTATGAATACTTAGAAATTGGATCACAGAAAGAAATTTAATCTCAGTAAACATTAATTATGTAAAAAGTCCTCTTAAAATGACCATATTTAATATAAAACACTCTTTAAAAATACCTTTCATGAGGAATTTAAGCATCAAAGACATTTATACTAATGTTATTTCTCTTTTTTAGAAAGTTTTTTCCTCATATTTTATAGCATAAATCACATTTGGCTTCATTTAACAGTATATATTCAGGGTGAATGGTCTATTTTATGGTAATAAAGCAGAATTGACTGCAGTCTCTTATTTGAACCCATTCTTTCTGCTATATCAGGAAAACAGCTGTACTATAATATGTTCTTTTATGAAAATCTCATGTTTTTGGTGTTGTGAAATCATATATGAGTTTATAAATTATCTCCCTATATTTCCTTTGGTTGGAGATCTCTGAAAGTCTACTCCAGGCCCAAGTGAACTACATTATCCATACATAGGGACTATTACCTCCCACTAGTGAATTAGATAACCTCCATAGGCAGCCTGGATCACATGCATGCCTTCCTACAAGAAAAGAAAGGATATGCTCATTCTACACATGGCCTTAGCTAGTCAAAAGGTCCTGCTATGCTAAAGACACAAGAACTATTGGTGAACCATAGGAGTTTCATATGTGAGGTCTGGAGCAAGCCCCTTCAGGAAGATTCTAATAACTCTCTCTCTCTCAATGCATCTTCCTTGTTGTAATATTGAATTTGGAATTGCTACATGCAGTAACTTCAGAAAGGATTTCATTTTCAGAATTGCAATTTAGCCAAGTGAATGCCTAATAGAGGAAAAGTGTGAGGTGCAGAGGAAGCAGAGAAAGAGAGAGATAGACCAGAGAGAGAGAGAGAGAGAGAGACAGAGACAGAGAGAGAGAGACAGAGAGACAGAGAGAGAGAAACAGAGAGACAGAGACAGACAGACAGAGACAGACAGACAGAGAGACAGAGAGAGAGAAACAGAGAGAGAGACAGAGAGAGAGACAGGCAGACAGACAGACAGACAGAGAGACAGAGACAGAGAGAGAGAAACAGAGAGACAGAGACAGACAGAGACAGACAGACAGACAGAGAGACAGAGAGAGAGAAAATTTATTCAGGTTGATTCTTGAAAAAGAACGCTCTGACTACTGAAAAAATTGAATTTTTTCTTTCAGATATACTCAGAAAATAATGAGAGTTGTTCATACTAATTTTGATGTTCAGAAGCACCTCACAGAGGGTTGATTTCCTTTATCAAGAATTCTGTATATTGTATACACACTTATATATCCAAATACACATACACAAACTGGAAAGGTCTTCCTCTCAGGGCATTAGAAAGGTATTACATTCAAAGTATTTTGTGTTTCTTATGAGAAAGGAACTAAATGATATTAAATTAATGTGACTACATTTTTAGACCACAGATGTTATTTCATTTATATAGAAAATCTTGAGGAGAAAGCTCCTTTTATCTATACTTCTCAGCAATTTATAGTCTTAAAGAGTCACATGCTAGCACAGAGAAGTTAAATAACTTGCTCAGACTTGCACAGCTAGTACATGTCAGAGGCCTGACTGGAATACAGCTCTTTCTGATTCTAAGGTAGGCTCTCAATTCACCACACTATGTTGCCTCTCCACAATTCTGCTAATATATTTATAGTAATACACCTTTATTCAACCCTAACTATATGCTCTTAGATAACACCTCAAACTAACTGAACTTTATAATGATTGATGCTATTGATACCCTTGACTGCCTTACTTTATCAAATTTTATCCTCATTTGGATTCTATGACACTGTCTTTTCACAGTTCTCTCTCTACTTCTTTATCTCTCGCTGTCTACCTTGACAGTTATTTTTGCTTCTCCCATACTTTTACATTGTCCCTCTATTGTCCTTTACCCTTCCTTTTTACTCTTCCCTTTCCATGATCACTTCTTTAATAATAGAATGATATTGTTATTTTCGTGTCTCTTGACTTCATCCATGGCCTCAATGGGGATGATTCTTAAATATTAGTTTCCAATACTACCTGTGTTCCAGTAACATCTTTCTAAATGCCAACAGGAAATCTCCCGTTAATGTTTTACCTTTACCTTCAATCCATTGTGTTCAAAACAACTCACAATTTTCCCGACCTTTTGAAGTACTTCTCCTAGTCTTATAAGTTGTACCACCAGTGGTGTACAGAAACTAGCCCATACTGGCTCGGGAGAGCCAGTTATTAAATATTCATCGTGAGCATTCACACCTCTATACCTGGAAATCAGTAAATACTACAAATCACGTTTACTATTCTGTTGATTGTCTAGACTTAAGAAAGTCATGGAGAAAATGTTAATAATGAAGATTAAGCTTGAAAGTGTTTAATGAATATTTTTTTTAGAAAAATAAAACCTATTGTTAAATATTTACCAACACACTCTTGTTTACCTATCATTTTTTCAGTCCAGTAATATTGAGTCTCCCTTTGCTTCTTCATTTCTAAAGTCAAGCAATCGATCATCAGGTTCATTTTTGCTCTTAAAATGTCTGTCTGTTTCCCCTTCTTTTCTGTTAAAATGGCCAGCCACCAATTCTGGAGCAAAATTTCAAACTTCAAACATGCAGCAGCCTTTCAGCTGATTTTGAATGTCTACTTTCTTCCTCTTCCCAGCTTTCTTGCAACCTGTTGATAGTCTTCCTGAAGCAATGCTTTTTTCCATTTCACTATCTTGCTCAAAATTTATCCTATCTCCCCATGAGTTCCTACATTATATTTCAACTTCATTATTTATATTTCAAGGTTCAGCAAACTACCCAAAACCATACAACCATTTTTTTCCCCTTTTCTATTTCCCAACACCAATTCTATAAGCTTGTCAGCACTTTAATCTCATTGACCCTACATATACTATATTCAGCTACCTCCCTGGAATACCCTTTTGTGACTATATCAACATTTCCCCTAATAATACCAATTTAAGTTTTATTTTTCCAGAAGACTTTAATGACTCAAGTGCAATATTGTTCATTTTCAGAATTATTTTTGCACTTATTGTTTTACTCCACAGTTTAGCATTTAATTATTGGGACTTTTGTTTGTTTTACAGTCTATCTACTAGATGTCCTTTGAGCACAAGTAGCAATCTGATTTATACGCATATACACGTACATATAATAATACATATTACACATATGTGTATATGTGTATATTATTCACATATGTGAGGGGACTTGCTTGAGCATGCCCAGATGACCTAACATATGCTACCTTATTTTTCTATTCCCCTGTAATGGTAATTTAAATGGTAAGATCTTTCCCATTCATTATTAGACCCAGGTGACCTGTCTGGGTTACATGGAAGTTTGAATCACATGTGATAACCCAAGCTTGGAAAAGGCCTGGGGTTGGTGTTGTCCTCTATGTTATTATTATGTATAGATTTTTGTTGCTGTGATGGATCTGGCTTTCTGGTGTCTGAATAAATGTTTTGGTTCTGTCTTCTATGTGGAGAGTGTGTTGTATTTTGTGATTCAGAATTGTGCTGGGATATTCATGGCCGCTGTAGGCACTGTGAATATAGCATTGGTGCTACAAATGGCCTGACATATGCTACCCTACTTTCCTATTCTCCCTTCCAACTGGATAAGGTTAGTCTCCTTTGCTTGGCTATGAAGCAGAACAAATTGCATCTTTAAAACTTCCCAGACCGTCCCTCTCTTTCCTGATTCTTTTCTTTCCTGCTATACTTAGAAGGTGCAGATCAAACATAGTTCACTTTTGGTACAGGTGTCATGATACATTTTCTCCCTTCTCTTTCATGCTAGTTCCAATCAATTGGCCCAGGGTATTTCAATTTCTGTTCTGTGTTGTTTGTCTTTGTCAGTTTCAGGTGCCAGCATTAACATTAAACCTGGAAGTTTTAGTCACAATGACCTTGGAGTTGGGATTGCAGTTGGAATGCCGCAGCCAGCTAGCCTGGCAGAGAAGTCTGGGGAAGCTAGGTTGCCAAGAACATAAGGAAGAAAAATGACACAGAAGAGAAATTTAAATACTCTAGGCCAATTTTTAGAGTCAAGGTAAAAGGGATACGAGAAGAAGAATGCCTCCCTCTTCTAATTTGGTTCATAGAGCCCACACTCTGGGTCACCTGTGTGTCTTCACCTTCTGGGCATAGCAGGAAAGAGTAATCTGGAAGGAGATTGACTATCTCAATCTGGTCAATTTTAAAGAGATAGCCTTTTTAGGAAGACCAATGATATCATAGTGATGTCTTGACTTGTGCATGAATTGAATTTAAGTGAGGCAGAGTTGCACAAAGCTATCATCCTCATTCTCTCTTTCAGAGTCATCAAAGTCCAGAGGCAAGTGAAAATTCAGGGCAACTGGGGATGGCCCAAGATACAATGCAGGATCTTGGCATCTTTGATGTCCAACCATGCTCTAAGCATTCCATAATACTACCTGCTTCAGCTGCCTTCATGACCACTGGAATCCACTTTTCTCATCTGCCCATTCCCACAGGGTAAGTCTTCCCATGTGAGGAATAGAAAAGCCCCTAACTCAGCAATGGGGTTATTGGCCTTCAGTTACCCTCAATCTGGTTTAGCCTATCTACTGAGATGGTTTATTTTGGTATGGGTGTTATGTATGCCACAGCTTTTGGAGCCACAGGTGAGAGATGAGTGCCAAGTGGACATGAAAGTTTGATGAGCAGACCTGAAAAGTGCTTGGCAATCTCTCAACCTAAGAAATACTAGAATTCCTTTAACATCCATATGCCCCAATTCCATCTATACATCCAAGCATAGTAGACTACCCCCATCCACATGGTAAGGGGACTCTGCAAACTGTGTCCCTCCACATCTTAGGTGATCTGGGCATGAGCATCCATACTCCTTTATACACACATTCATGTATATGTGTATGCATGTGTATAGATAAATGTATAGACATTTATGTGTCTATATGTATATGCATTTATATATGTACATATTATATTTAGTCACTATGGACATTTCCTATTTTCTATGTCCTCCTTTATCTATGCATATAAGCTCTCAGAATGCCAGTGTGCATTTCTCATGTTGATTTCAGTTGTTTTGATTTGTAAATATCAAATGTACATTAGTGAGATTCGTTAGCCTAGTTTAACTATGTGGAAAAGGGACAACTTAGATAATAACCATTCCCCTTTGAATTTTGCATGTTTTTCTCTGTGTGTCTCTCTATGCAATGATGAGTCAGGAAAAAAAGAATGATGTGATTATATCTGAGATCTTTGTTCCCTTAATGATACTCATGGACTGTGAATGGACAAAAATCTCCAACAGAAATAAATATCTTGGGGAAATTTGGTTTAGGATTGAATTGATTCATATGAACAACTAGGTCAGTTATTAAAGAGTAGGTAGACCTCTTTTGAACTTCAAAAGTTTTCAAACCTTCTGTTTTAATTCTCAGTTTGTAACAAGTAGTTAATATTAAATTACTTTCCTTGTCATTAAAAATTATTCCTACGCATACTGCTTTACTACTTTTTTTTTCCTTCAATGAAAGCACTAACTACCCTTACATAGGTTTTCAATACCTTGCTATGCCCCTAAGTCAATAAATTAAATTACTGATGATAATGATGCAGCAATGCCAAAGGCTACAGACTTAAAGGGGGCAATGACTTATTAATGAGAAAGGTAGCTGCCTATATTTTGTGGATTCTGGATCTTTTGCATGCATTCTTCATTTGATGGCATGAAAATATATTTTTTCTTTGCTCATTCCCTAATAGATATATACGTGTGTGTTTATGTACGTATATATGTATGTATTTGGAGAGAGAGAGAGAGAGAGAGAGAGAGAGAGAGAGAGAGAGAGAGAGAGAGAGAGAGAGAGAGAAGGGAAAAGAGAAGGAAAATTATTCATCTCTCTACCTTCCAGAATAATTCACACAAAGAGGTGATCAGGCCCAACTGATGTGAGCAGTTATCTTACCATTGCCCCCTCCTCAAGAACTGGAATCTGGAGAAACTCCTATTTTTGGTTTTTTATTGGCCTTTTTAATAAGTTATTTTTCTTAATCTGAGGTTAAGCAGCTAAAATGGGTTCATCCCTTTCATTTTATTCTGCACTACCAAGTGACTGAGAGCCTGAGTTCTAATGAGGAAGCCATTCCAAACACGTACAGACAAAGAAGTGGTTTCCCTGGCAACGGGAACCATGTAAAAGCTCTCAGAGCAGTTATCCCCCCACCTCACTCCCCCTTCCCCTGCACATAGGTTTCTTTTCACTTAGGCTTCCTTTTTAGTTGCGTTCATCAGTGTAATTCACTGTCAAAGTTTATCGAGAATGAATATCATGGCCCTGGCCCAAGATGCCTTAAAAAAAAATGAATATATTTGTATGATCAGGCAAAGTCTGATGAGGCCATAGCCTAATTCTCTCTGATAGTCACTTTGAAGTGCATATCAGGAGACACAGAAAGCAAATGACTTTTGGGGGAAGGGGAAGAACATGCTAACTCTCATCTCAGAGCAGGTCTTAAGAACACATATTTTCACTATTAAATATAGCTTGCCTTCATAGAGAGAAAACCCATAGGATGTTTTGACCCCTACATTACAGTAGGCCTGATCATTACCAACAAACTTTGTTGGCAACATTTACCCAGAAAATCACATGCCCAATAGATTTTACCATGTTATTGCTGAATCTGAAAGCGAGTTAAGATCTTCCAAAGAAGGTACTTGATCCAACTTCAAACTTTTTTCTTTTTCTTTCTTTCTTTCTTTCTTTCTTTCTTTCTTTCTTTCTTTCTTTCTTTCTTTCTTTCTTTCTTTCTTTCTTTCTTTCTTTCTTTCTTTCTTTCTTTCTTTCTTTCTTTCTTTCCTTCTTTCTTTCTTTCTTTCTTTCTCTTCCCATTTCTTTCTTATTATTAACAAAAGTAGGGGGTAGGTAATTGGGACATAGGAACTTGCTTTACAAATCCTATCTCCATTTGGTGGTAGGCATCATCTGGGTGGGAATGGAGGAGTAGGGGTGGGAGGGGGTTAGGTGTTCAAATGGAGGAATTGCCTGAAAGTAAAACATTTGGAACACTCGATTTGTCTTTTCTTCATGGAAAAAGAAAATCAAATTCTCTGCAATTGAGATCCACCCAGTGAATGTAATACAGGCCTAGACTACCATACTTTCAGCATTTTCTCAAAACGTTAGCATTCAACATGCAAAAACAAACACTTTATAGTTCCAATGATGTACACTGTTCTTTCAAGTGAAAGCAAATCACACCTATTTCCTGTCAAGTATGCTTAGTGAACACCTACACAGTTTTTTTATGGACTTTTTTAAAACAGAAAATCAAAATTCCCTTACTTATCGGTTCAACTGTATTTTTAAAGCTGGGAGAACCTGTCTAGCCCTTATTTCTAACCCATTTTAAACTCCATCTTACAACATGCTTCAAGGTCAGAGCTATCGTTGGAAAATAAGGAGTAATAATGTAGAAAAAGGAGGGGAAGAAGGGGGTTACGCTGAACCAAGAAAGTACGAAATTCTCACTTTTTTCCTTTCCTGAAGATTGAAAAGGAAAGTCATTTCAGCTTTGTAAGACTGCAGCAATTGCTCCAGACACAAAATGAATCAGGTCTCCTGTTGGATTATGGGGGTGGTATTTCTCCTCTTCCCTGGTGAGATAATTCACTGCCTGCAGCTGTGGCATGCAAACTCAAATATTTTCTTTTTATATTTGGATTTTAAAGGAGTATCCTATATTTTGTTGTTTGAGATGGGGGGGTGGGCTAAAAATCCTATGAATAATGGAGGGGAAAATTGGGCTGTAGAAATCTTGGGGTAACAAAGCAAATACTTATGGACTAGTAGACGACTATTTCATTCATTGAATGTTCAGAAAGAACTTATATACTTCCTCCTACATGTAGAACTTAAAGCAGAGGCAGGCTTCTTATACAGCTAATCAAAATCTCAGAAAAAATGATAGTTCACTGTGCTGTTTCTTTTTTTTTCCTATCTAGGAGGATATCTTAGTTTATGACTTTTGTGTGTATTTTAAACAAAGTGTGGATTAAGGCTAGAGAGTACTGAAGAATTCCATTCTGTAATCTTTATCCATTTCTGCCTAAAGTATCCATTATTAATACTAGTCATGAAAAGCATTCTTAAAAAAATACAATGATTTGTGCTTTACAATTCTTCTTTTTAATAAGAAAGCTCACAATTTTCTGTCTGGAAGAGAATACATAATTTAAGTAGTTCCCCAGAAATAAAGCCACATAAATTGCAGTTCTCTACAATTAAACCTGCAGTGCAGAGTCCCAGCTGAAAATTACTTCTAACACCTCCAATTACACTTTTACTAGTTTAGGAATCTTGCTTCACAGTTGAGAAATATAATAGAAATAAAAGTTGAGTGTGGTACTTCTCTGCCTCCTACTGCCACATAAAGTTGATCTTCCATGTCATGTTTCTTAAAAGCAAGTCTGAGGGAAAAAAAGTTTCTACCAGACCCTCTAAATTATTCTCTTTCCCTAATGGATTGTTGTGTAGTTTGCCAGCATAGTGACTAGAAAAGCCCTATTAACACTTAAACTAATTAAGTTTGCTGTGGTGTTTTTTTGGTTTGTTTTTTTTTTTGGTTTCGTTGTGGTGTGGTTACTGTGGTGGGGGTAAGTGGGGAATGGTGGTTATGGAGTTCTCAGTAACTGGCTAAAAAGCTGTACCATCTCTAGAGGTACAGAAAAAGGATGATTCCTTTTAAATCTCAAGAAATGAATGCAAGTGTTCATATTCTGGTACATTAACAGTTTGTTCCAGTACATTGATATTTTATGTGGAAGCCCTACTCTGCAATTAATATGCCTGATGCAAATTGAAAAACCCATAATCCATCCTTCTCTGTTGGAATGTAAGAGTATATTATTATTGAGAAGCTACAGGATACCAGAGCCATTTTTTAAACTTGAATGCTCATTACCTTAAATCTGCATATAAAATAGTTTTGCATTCAGACTAGGTAATACATAGCTGAATATATCATGGTGCAAGTGAGAAAAAAAATGCACCAAATAAAAAAAGACCTGTGGGTTTCCTTTGTGAGCAAAAATTTATGTCTTTCCAGGCATTAGGGATTAATGATAGCTAGCAACTAAAGAAGAGAAATGGGTATTAAAATACTATACCTAACTTCTTGAGTAGCCTAAAGCAACTGGCTAAGCAGAATTGGCTAAATCCCCCCAAAAGGTAAGAAAGAGGTATTCATCATTAAGTAAATATGACATTTAGAATTGCAGTTGCTATTTTTGCATTAGTATTCAGGATCTTTCCTTGTAGTTGGAAAGTGGAACAGACAAAAATTAAGGAGACATGAAGAAAAGAAAGGAAAAGAAGAAAGGAAGGAAAGAAGAAAAGAAAGAGGAAGGGGAAGGAAAGAAGATAGAAAGGAAGAAAGGAAAGAGAGAAGAAGGAAAGAAGGAAGGAGGAAGGAAAAAGACAGAAAGATAAAAGAGAGAGAGAGAAAAGGAAGAAGGAGGGAGGGAGGGAGGAAGGAGAAGGGAAGGCAATGGAAGGAAAGAGGAGGAAAGGAATAAAGCTTTTTTACCTTACTAGTTCATCTAATCTTTGTATTTTGAATCCACAATAATGCATATAAATATTCACAAAATGCATAGTATCCCAGCCAATATTTTCTATTGACTGACAAAATCCAGAATTTCAAAGGATGATTTTTAAAGGAAAGGTGAGTTGCTATTGAAAACCTAGAGACATAAACCCAAGCACAATTTTTTTTTGTTTAATTCAGAGGTGGCTATGGGATCAAAAGAGTTACTTCATTCATTGCCTTTATTTCACTTTTTTGATGTCTCTTGCTTATGTAACTTTGTTTTCAGTTAGACATAATGTTATACAAAGAGCACTTACCAACCAGAAAACTGAGGATCCGTGCCAGAAATGTCTGATACTCTGGCACTTACTATCCTTTTTACTTTTGTCATTGCTTAAAACTTTTTGGACTTCCTTTTCCTCATATGTTAAATAAACATAAAAACAACTGCCTCAATGAGTGGAATTGTTACAAAGTACGTTAAATTGTGAATGCAAATTAATTGCCAAAATACTTCAAAGCACTCTATTTCATTCCTACAACCTCCATCTCAAGTTAGACTGCCAATACCACTTACATAGACTATTGTACTAGGTCTCCTAACTTCCCTCTCCAGTTCTACTTTTTAACAACTGTCTCCTTACCTCAACCCCATATAATTCTGTATAACATAGCCAGGTTAATATTCCTTCTGCACAGATCAACTAATGCTTCTTCCCAGTTCAAGACTATCTAGAGGTTATACATTCTATGATGATTTAAATCCAAACACCTTAAGCTGTTATTCAAAGCCATCTATATTCTAAGACCTGGATTTGGTTCTTGTCTTGTGCCACTCTCTAAAACCTAACATTTGCTTATCTCTGAACACCATTACCTTCAAAACACTCTTCTGCACCAATTCTACAACTTACTATTTTTTTTTCAGAACTCCAGCTCCCAGGAACATACAGAAGTCTAAATCCCCACCTCTATACCTTTACTCATGTTGCCCTCCTTCCATACCAGGCCTTCCCTTTCCATTTTTGTCTTCAGAATTGATCATCCTTCAAGGCCAAGATCAAATATTTCCTCCTTTATGATGTAGCTTCTGATTCTCTCACTCAATCTCTCTCTCTCTCTCTCTCTCTCTCTCTCTCTCTCTCTCTCTCTCTCTCTCTCTCTCTCTTTTTCTCTCTCCCCCCACCCTAAACTCCCATAGGACACTGTAGCTCTCCTATACCATTTTTTTTGTGTCATAATTATTTTGGTACTTGTCTTATATTCTTTGTTGTATTTTAAATTTTCAGAGAATAAAGATTACATCTCACTTGTCTATGTATGTCATGCCAGGACTTTTGTAGATCTCAAAGAGGAAAACCATACCCACTCGTAGATCTGACCTATATAAACACAGTTTATATAATGATGATGGGGATGATGCTATTTACATATTGCTTGCTGTAAGCCAGATACTCTGCTAAATTCTTTACAATTAATATTGTAATCTCAGCAACTTGACAGATAGCTACCATTATCCCCATTTTGCATATGAGAAAATGGAGGCAAAGAGAGGTTACACGTGCACGCACACACACACACACACACACACACACAATACTAGGGACACATCTCTCTCTATTTCAGACTCATCTTTTAGTCCCAGTAGTGTTTTAGTTATGGGGAATGAAATGGTCCATTTAAGCATGGAAAAGGAAATCTGCTTTATCCATAATTATTGATAATATCAGTGATCTCTCTGAGAAAGTTAGTATCTCTGTGGTTCTATTCTGAGGTTGTCAAAGAAAGCTGCAATCTTTTATAAATGTACCAATTTTAGGAAAAAACAAATCGTAGTCACCTTTGAATGTGTGAAATTAAGTAAGCTGCATAAGGACATAAATAGGAATTGGTTCAGTGCCTTTAAGTCAGTGGCTAATGTTCTGGATGAACCTATAATTAGAGTTGTTTCTATCTACCTGTCCAATCCCACTCTCTTACTCTGAGGGAAGGGCTCCAGCCTAACCATAATGAATCACTCTCTTAGTTTCTTTCATATATCAGACACAATAAAGATTTTTGCAAGAAGGAAGGACTTAATATCAGCCAGGTTTGTACAAAATATGTTGTCTACTTCTTTATATAAAATGACACCAACCCACCCACATATGTGAAAACTAAAACAGAGAGATGTTAAGTGTTAACTGTTCATTATCTTTTTATAACTGAATCTCCCTATCAATACCTGTAATTAATATAGTTACAATGGGAGGACCTAGTCAGACAATCAGAAGATTCCTAGTGTATTAGAGGTGAGAAAACATGTTACACATCCAGTATATCCCTTAATTTATTTTTTTTCTTTTTCCAGTTCTTTAAAAATATTGTATTGATTTCTTTTGTTTGTTTTTTTTAATATCACCATAGTTTCTTCCAATCTTCCTTTTCCTGCTTCTCCCAGAGAGTAATGCTATGTAATACATTGTAATTAAAAAAAAGAATAAGAGAAAAATATTATTGATTAAAACAAAAAAATGTGCAATATGCCATCCTTGAGGCACCCCCACTTAAACAAACAGATAGGATAGGGGAACATTTTTTCTTTATATTCTTTCAACTATACTTATTCTTTAAAATGTTCCAACATTCATTTTTTTTTTGTCATTGTTCTTTCCATTTACATTATAATTTTGTATGCTCTTTGATCCTGCTTACTTCACTGTATATCACTTAATATGGACCTTTTCCTGTTTCTCAATGTTTATCATATTTATTATTTCTTACTATACAATAATATTCCATTATGTTCTTTTATCACAATTTGTGTAGTCAATTTGTTTAGTCTTTCACTAATTTATGAGAATATACTTTTCCCATCAACTCTTGGCCATCACAAAAAGTGCTACTACAAATATTTTGGTGCATATCGGGATTTCCTTCAGTGACCTCTTTGACGTTTAAACCTACTAGAGGAATCATTGGTTCAAATAATATAAACAGTTTTGTCACTTTATTTGAGTAATTCAAAACTTTTCCAGAATGTCTGAACTGAGTCACATCTCTACCAGAAAAATTAGTGTTTCTTTCTTCTCTCAACCCCTCCATATTTTGTCATCTTTCTAATACGAAGCCACCTTTAAAATTAAGTTTAAGATTAGAAATCTTAGTTCCCCCAAGGTCCAATTATTTCCCCAAGGCTATATGGTCAGTTTGTGTAAGAACCAAATGAAGATATTAATTGATCAATACACATTTCAGTCCTTCCCCTCTTACACTTCCCCCAGAACTTGTAATCAGCACATGTGAATGTCCTCAATTAAATGAATTTTTCCACTTTACATGTGTTTAGGTTATTTGCTCATTTATTCATCTAGAAAAAGTAATATTTTATGTTGAGGAAATATTATTTGTTTTGCCAGCCATATGATTCCCAGAAGCAAGTAGGAACAAATAAATATATAAGATATATAGGTGGGTAGGCAGGTAAATGATAGGTAAGTAAAATGAATTAATGAATAAACTTGTGATAGTGAGGTACTTTTTTAAATCTTTTTTTTTTTTTTTGGAGTGGAGTGAGATCATTACAAGTAATATTAGGTTCAAAACAGCTAAAAGCATTATTCTTTTTGGGGAAAATTTTTTGCCAGTTCCTAATAGGAGGGAAGAATAATAAGAAAGTTCTTTAAGTAGTCATCACCCATTTAGTAAGTACATATTGTGTTTTAATCACTGTACTAATTGTTGGAGATATAAAGAAAGTGAATGACCTAATAGTTGCAGTTCAAATTTTGGAAGGGGTATCCCGGTTGTAAAGACCATTAGACATTTGGACAGGAAAACAAGAAAAGTGGAATCTCCTTCCCATTGACCATTTAAGAGTGCTATTGCTAGAACTGTAACTTCACACTTATTAAATTAGAAGAGATGATGAAAGCTCATTTACTAGAAAGGCCATGGGAAGATGGTTATACTAATTCCCTGCTGGTTGAGCTATAAATTAGTTCAATAGTTTTGGAAAATAATTTAGAATTTATATAAAAAGTTACTAAATTGTTCATATCTTTTGACCCAGAGATACTATTGCTAAGTGAATATCAAATGACGTTATTGACATCAAGAAAAGATTCATGTACAGGAATGTTCATAGCAGCTTCTTTCATGAAATGAAAAAGGGGGGGACAAATATGCACTCAATAACTATAGAATGGTTGACCAAATTATGATATACATTAGACAGTTATTATATTGTTAAGTCCCAATGGATATGTGAATTTTTAGAGGAATATGTAGATATATGTATGAAATAATACCAAAAAAAATTTAAAGAGTCAAAATAACAACATACACACTGAAGAGGCAAGTATGTGTAGTGGAAAAAGCATCAACCTCAATGCCAGAAAAGTACCTTTGACCCACATTAGCTCTGTGATACTGGGAAATGCATAGGGATACTAAAAATAAACAACAAAATATATACATGAATGCCATGTAATTAAAATTAACAGAAATCTTCACCTGGGGAATGAGTCAAAAAAAATGCACCTCCCCCCTTCTTTGCTATACTTTTCCTGTATGGAATATTGCATGCAATGTCAGAATTGTTCCATTTATTGGTCAAATTGTCTGAACTGCTCTTTTTCCAGCTTTCTTTTTTTTTGTCTTTGTTAAAAGTGATAACTCACTGATTAGAAGACAGAAAGACATAGATTTGGGAATATAGTCAATGCAAATGTATTGATGAATATTTAAATAGAAATATTTTTTTAAAAACATTAATTGATGATATTTACTACTGCTGAAATAGTATTTTCATTCAGAAAGATAAATGATTCTTGCTCTTATTTTAGTAAATTACCACATTTACAAATCACCTTAATGGTATAATGTTTCTCAGGTATGAGAGGGAATGTTAAATAGTGAGCAGCTATTCCCTGTATCCATTGAGAAAAAAAAAAAACAATAGGGAATAGCCTTACATTACAAATGGAAAATTTACATTAAGATATTAGGTGGAGCATATTGACTGTTGATGTTGGAAATTTGTGTAATATATTTACAAAGAGAAATTCCATTGTCTTTGGATTTTTATTCTTTATGATTAGATAGCTCACCTTTTGTGATCATTCATAATCAGTATCTTTTGAAGGTAGGGGAATTGATTAAATGACCTCTCTGGATCTCTTTGGCCTTTATAATCCTGTAATTGTCAGACTTATTTTGGAAGGCAATGAGAGTATTCTTTAAATTATAATATCCAGCATCCAGCTGGGATAACTCCATTTAAGTTAATGTATATTATTATTAAGATAGAATGAGAAGGACTGTTATGTAGTATAGTGGTTTGAAATATTTTGCTTTGCTCCAAGGAGAAGAGCTGGGAACAATGGGAGAGCAACTTCCAAGAGACAGAATTTTGGCTGGATACAAAGAAAACTGCTTAATAATTGATGGTAGCTCTACATTTACAGATTATCCTGTAAAGGAATTAAATGAGTTTCTTCAAGAGGTAATAAGGTTGATTATTAAGGGAGGGTAAAGTCATGATGGCCCAAAAAGGGAGGAACTCAGCAGAATGCTCCCAAATTTGCTCCCAAAAACTTTAAATAATTCCTTAAATCCAATGGTGGAGCAGCAGAACCAAGGAAAGGTTGCAGTGAAACAACTTTTTTATCCAAATTCAACTTAGGAAAACTGTAAGAAGGGTCTGTCTTACCAGAGTGGTAGTCAGTTCCCAAGTGCAATGCAGACAGGCTGTGTCACTGGAAGCAGCAGCAAGTCTTAGAGGTGGCTACAACAGCAACAGCAGCATTGGCATTGGGAACTCTCACCAAAAATGGTGTATGAGTTGAACATTTGATCAGAAGGAGATTTCAGGGGAACTTTTGCTGGCACTAGGAGCAGGATCCCATTGCATTGCTCATTCACAGTTCCAAATTGCAGTTCTATGGCAAAGAGTAGCAGCCCAGGGAAACAGGGGTCACACTCAGAATTCTAGGGTGGAGGATACTGTCTGTAGTGACCCACACACCAGAGCACAGGACTAGAGAAGAGTAACCACATTTTCCCTTAGATCATAACACTTTGGAAGAACTAAGAACCTCCAGAAGTATTTCTAAATACAGCAGCACAAAAAATCTGAAGTTTGGGATATTGTGCCTTATATCTCACAAGCAGAGTTCAGCTTTAACATAAAGTTTAAAGTCAAGAAATGGACTGGAAAATGAGAAAAAAATAAGAAAGAATCTGACTATAGAAATTAACTATAGAGACAAGGAATGAGAAGAAAACAAAATCAAAATGGCTACATGAAAATTCTCAAAGAAAAATATAAATTGGATGCAAACACACAAAGAATTCCTGTAAGAGCTCAAAGAGGATTTTAAAAATCAAAAAGAGAGGTAGAAGAAAAATTGGGAGGAGAAATGAGAGTAGTGGAAGAAAATTATAAAAAGAGAGTCGACAGTCTAGTAAAAGAGCCACAAAAATACTGAAGAAAATGACACCTTAAAAACAGACTAGATTAGATTCTAAAAGTGAAACTGAAATCCACTGAAGTGATGAATGCCTTAAAAAGCAGAATTGGACAAATGGAAAAATGGTACAAAAATTCACTGAATAAAATTCCTTAAAAAGTAAAATGGGCCAAATGAAAAAGAATGGGCAGAAGTTCAGTGATGAAAATAATTTCTTAAAAGTTAGAAGAGAATGACAATAATGAGACAGATATCAAAATTTAAGGGAATGAAGCCAAAATAGTACTTAGGGGACACTTTATAACTAAATATTTACATAAAAAAATAAAGGTCAGAACAATGAATTCAGCATGCAACTAACAGAAATCAGAAAAATTAATTAAAATGCCCAATTAAACACTAAATTTAAAATCCTAAAAATCAAAGAAGAGTTTAATAAAGTTATAATTAAGAAAAACATTGAATTAATTAATAAGAATAGATGCTGGTTGCAGGAAAAACACGGCAAATAGATAAATCATTCATTGATTTGATTTAAAGAAGAAACAATAACAAGAGTGGAGCCAAGATGGCAGAGTAAGGGCAGAAAACTCAGCTGGACTCTCTCCCACTCCCCTCCAAAAACCTTTATGAAATGACAATAGAGGGGCTGGAGACAAGATGGCAGAGCAGAAGCAGAGACATGGTAGAGTTCTCCCCCCAAACTTCTCAAAAATCCTGCAAAATTTACTGTAAGTGAATTCTAAAGCAGAAGCAACATAATGACAGACTGAAGCAAATATCCAGCCCAAGACAATCTGGAAGGTTGACAGGAGGGGTCTATGCCATTGAATTGGAAGCAAAGCACAGTTGGGCACTGACTGCGACAGAACTGGAGCAGGCCTTAAGAGACTGAATCATTGGTGACTGCTGCATTCGAGACTTCATAACCCACAAATGCCAAAGACAGCTTCTAAGGTCAGTGGGAAGGGTCCCTTATTTGACTGAGAGGAGATCATGGTTCAACCCCAGGGTCAGTTCCAGGTGGTAGCAGTTACTGCTGAAGCAGAGGCTACTTCGGGAGAACTCTACTTAACAAAGACCTCAAAAGTCAAATAATTGGCTAGGAAAACAAGCAAATAGAGATAAAAGAAAAAGACTACAAATTCTTACTTTCTCAGTGAAGAGATATTTTCTTATGTCTTTGGTGATGAGGAAGGTCAAAACATAACAAGAAAAAGACAACAAAGTTAAAGATCCTGTATCCAAAACCAACAAGAAAAGCCTGTATTGGTCCAAGGTCATGAAAGAGCTCAAAAAGGATTTTGAAAATCAAGTAAGAGAAGCAAGGGAAAAAATGAGATGAGAAATGAGAGTGATGCAAGAAAATCATGAAAAACAAATGAACAGCTAGCTAAAAGAAACACCAAGAAATGCTAAAGAAAGTAACTACTTTAAAATTAGACTAATCCAAATGGCAAAAGAGGTCCAAAATCTCACTAAAGAAAATAGTTCCTTCAATACTTGAAGGGAGCAAATGGAAGCTAATAACTTAATGAGAAATTAAGAAATTATAAAACAAAACCAAAGGAATGACAAGATAGAAGAAAATGTGAAGTGCCTCATTGGAAAAACAACTTATTTAAAATAGATCTAGCAGAGATAATTTAAAAATTATTGGACTACCTGAAAACCATGATCCAAAAAAGAGCCTAGACATCATCTTTCAAGAAATTATCAAGAAAAACTGCCCTGATATTAGAGAACAAGAGGGTAAAATAGAAACGGAAGAATTCACCAATCACTTCCTAAAAGAGATTCTGAAAGGAAAAAAGAGTGAGATGATTTTCACAAGAAACTTTCTATGATACAGCCTCTGAACTTTCCTTTAGAAGAGCAAGCTAACAGTGGGAGGCAGAGCCAAGATGACAGAATAAAAGTAAATATTTGTTTGGGCTCTCCCTGCAAACTCCTGCAAAAAAATGACTCTAAACAAATTGTGGAGATGCAGAACTCACAAAATGATGGATTGAGGCAAATTTCCAGCTCAGGACAGTGTGGAAGGTCTATGGGAAGTCTCGATTGCACTGGTCTGGGAGTGGAATGGAGCACAGTCTAGCATAGGCCATGCCAGCACAGATGGACCAAAGCCAGCTTCAGGGTACTGAATCACTGTGAGTATCCAGAATTCTCAACCCACAAACATCACAGACATCATAGAATTTCAGTGGGAATACTCTCAGACCTGAGTAGGGAGGGGCATGGTCGAGGTAGGATCTGGCTCCCATCCCAGGGGCAGATTAGGAAGCAGCAGCAGCAAATGCTGCAGCTTCTGGACTCTGGGCCTACAAGTGGTGGGGGATTGAGCAGCTGAAACAAAACCCCTGAAGCCTAGGACAGTATATCTACCCCCATCCCCACTGGAAATAGAGTTCTACCTTGACAAAGAATTAAAAACTCAAGTATTTGGCTGAGAACATGAGCAGATAGCATAAAAAATTCCAGACTATAGAATCTTACTTTAGTGATGAAGAAGATTTAAACATACATCCAGAAGAAAACAAAGCCAAATCTTCTACAACAAAAGCCTCCAAGAAAAATATAAATTGGTCTCAGATCATGAAAGAGAGCTCAAAAAAGATTTTGAAAATCAAGTAAGAGAAGTAGAGGAAAAATTGAGAAGTGAAATGGGAATGATCCAAGAGTCATAAAAAATGAGTCAGTAGCTTACTAAAGGAGACCCCAAAAAAATACTGAAGAAAATAACATCTTACAAAACAAACTAAATGAAATGGCAAAAGAGGTCCAAAAAGCCAAGGAGGAGAAGAATGTCTTAAAAAGTAGGATTGACCAAATGAGAAAGGAGATCTAAAAGCTAAAAGAAAATAATTCCTTCAAAATTAGAATGGAGGAGATGGAAGTTAATGACTTTGTGAGAGATCAAGAAATTATAAAACAAAACCAAAAGAATTATTAAAAAAATATAAGATGATGTGAAATATCCCATTGGAAAAAGTAATGACCTGGAAAACAGATCCAATAGAGATAATTTAAAATTATTAAGCTACCTGAAAACCATGATCAAAAAAAGAGCCTAGTCGCAATCTTTCAAGAAACTATCCAGGAAAATTGCCCTTATATTCTAGAACCAGAGGGTAAGATAGAAATGGAAAGAATCCACTAATCATCTCCTGAAAGATATCCCAAGAGGAAAACTCCTAGGAATATTGTACCTGAATTCCAGATTTCCCAGGTCAAGGAGAAAATATTGCAAGCTGCCAGAAAGAAACAATTCAAATATTGTGAAAATAGGATCAAGATAACACAAGATCTAGCAACTTTCACATTAAGGGATAGTAGGGCTTGGAATATGATATTCCAAAGGGCAAAGGAACTAGGATTAAAACCAAGAATCATGTACCCAGAAAAACTGAGTATGATCTTTTAGGGGAAAAATTGAAATAGAGGACTTTCAAGAATTCTTCCTGAAAAGACTAGAGCTGAATAGAAAATTTGACTTTCAGATAAAAGAATCAAGAGAAGCATGAAAAGGTAAACAGGAAAGAAAAACCATAAGAGCCTTATTAAAGTTGGACTGTTTCCATTCCTGTATGAAAAGATGATATTTGTAACTCATAGGAAAGATAGAGAGATAGACAGACAGACAGACAGATAGAGAGATGGAAAGAGAGACAGAGACAGAGAGACAGAGATGGCATAGGGTGAATTGAATGTGAAGGAATGGTATTTTTGAAACAAAATTAAAAGACAAAAGAGGAATGTATTGGGAGAAGGAGAAAGGAAGAGATAGAATGGGATAAAGTTTCTCACAAAAAAAAAGCAAGAAAAAAGCCTTTTCAATGGAGAAGAAGTGGGGTGGATTGAGAGGAAATGAGCGAACCTTACTCTCATAGGATTTGGCTTAAGAAGGGATTAACATACACACTCAATTAGGTATTCTTACTCCAGGAAGGTAAGAGAAAAGAGGATACAGAAGTGGGGGAATGATAGAAGGGAGGCCAGATTGAGGAAGGGAGTAATATTCAGAAGCAAACTCTTTGGTAAAGGGAAGTGGTCAAAGTTGAAAATAGAATAAATGGGGGGTAGGATAGGATGGAGAGATATATAGTTAATCTTTCAAAACATGACTATTATGGAAATGTTTTGCATAATTACACATGTATAATCTGTATTGAATTGCTTGCCTTCTCAATGAGGGTGAGTGGGGAGAGAATAAGGAAGAGGATTTGGAACTCAAAGTTTCAAAAGCAAATGTTATTAGATTGCTTTAACATGCAACTGGGAAATAAGATATATAGGCAATGGGGTATAGGATTGCATCTTGCCCTGTAAAAAAATAAGGGGCAAGGGGATAAAAGGAGGGAGATAAAATGAAGGACTTGGGGAAAGGGTATTCAGAATGCATGCAATATCAGGTTGGGAGGGAGGGGAAAGATGGGGAGAAAATTTGGAATTCAAAATCTTTTAGAAATGAATGTGGAAAACTTAAAAATAATTAATTGATTAAGAAAAAAGAAGAGCAAGCTAACTGAAAACGTGATAACTGAAAAGGCAGCTGGGACTTTAGTTCAGAAAAAAACCAAAACAAATGGAAGGTTCATGACCCATGCATCTCCAGGCCTGATTGGGGCCCAGACACCTGAGAGGAAGATGAGTGGGAGGAAAATGAAACAAACTCAGATGATGAGGCTTCTAGAAATGTGGATTCATGTCCAATACTACGAAGGAAGGAGAACCAGGAAGCCACACAGTGTTTAAGGAAGTAACTGAAAATTTTATTCAGCAAGAGATCACTGATATTTTAAATTGATTCACCCAAAAAATTGGAGAATCATTGGTATCTTGGATGGTGAGAATCAGTGACAAAGGGGTCAAAGGAGTATAGATAGAAAACATAGATTGCTTGAAATTCATAGACATTAGTCAGACCTTCTATAGTACAAGCTTTTAGGGATTACCGTATTCAAAGAAGCAACAATGGAACTAATCTGTTAATTTTTACTACCAAGGGGTGCAGTAAGCAGTATCCTACTGACTGTATGTGGACTAGTGGAGATAGACCCTGGTATACTCTTAGAGACTATATGAAAAAATTAAAAGAAGAAGTAATGAAAACATGTTTGACAAGACAATATTCACAGCAGTGGTGGTGACTTTGAATATGGCAGCATAGTTCTCCATCACAAAATATAAGACTCTTCATATAGAGGACCGAAGAAAAACATTTATTCAGACACCAGAAAGTCACATCTCAGAACCAGAAAGAAAAATTCGTAATAGTGACCAAGAAGTCAATACAAATTAGCACTACTGGGGACAAAAGCCTTCTCAAACCTCCCCTTCCT
The DNA here is from genome assembly GCA_023548195.1 of Bettongia penicillata ogilbyi. Lineage (NCBI taxonomy): Eukaryota > Metazoa > Chordata > Mammalia > Diprotodontia > Potoroidae > Bettongia > Bettongia penicillata. The sequence continues at coordinate 3,936,666 of JAJHZJ010000165.1, read as the reverse complement.
TGCCAGAGCCTTCTCATAATCAAACACAATGATCCTTGCTGTGCCAGCTGGTCTGCCTGCATCCTCTCTCTTCTGCCCCAACTGCTTTCACTAGCTTCCTCCCAGTTCTGCTCTATAATTCCTGTTTCACTCGTTTAGCAGGTTCCTCCAACCACATGTGACTTAGGCTTCCAGGTGATTTAAGCAGGTCACGTGGGCCTATTAATGAATGAGAAAGGTCTTTACATTTAAATTGCTATTACAAAATATCGCTAATGATCAGAGATGCTGATGCCTATCATAGCACTCCCTTAACGATTCTTCATAGAAATATGATAGTAAGGACTTCTCCTCCTGCTTATAAGCACCTAATACTGATTCTAATAATTAGGAAAATTGGCACCCTCTTTTGGAGATGCTGGATAAAATTTTAGACAATTTAGGGGAATAGGGAAAAGACAAATTTCCTCAAGAGAGAGGAGCAAATAGCCAAAGGATTCAAAGTCAGAATACATTAACAAGAAAAGAATTGTTTCCTGCATTGGAAGAATAGACGGCATTCCAATTAAGAATTATATAAAAATGTACCAAGTAAAGGGACTTAATATTAGGTAGAATAGGGAAGTAAGAACTGCCCCACAGATCCTCCTGAATCCAAGTTTGTCATACCTTCAGTAAGTACAGGAAATTGGCCAAGGTCCAGCTCAGAATAAAGAAGTACACAGACCCCATATCTGTTTAACCATATACTGGAAAAGTGGATCAACTACTCTAATGGGAACATTAATAGACACTGAGGTGGAGGCCTCCCTTATATAGGGAAACTCTGAAATAAGGAAGATAGGAATTAATGCAGTTCCAGTGGATTTATGAACTCCAGAAGCATCAGGTTATGTTAACACAGAGTGCATCAATGTAATGCCAATGCAATATCCAAAGCAGCTGCTATGGATGGATATGCATGTGTATTTTCAGGGTAAATTTGCAAAATATAAACTCTTTTCCTCAAATATGAAACCAAAGTATTGATGCTATATTTACCCTGCTTCTGGTTATTGTCTCCTTATTCTTTTTGACCTTTATTTGTGTGTTTAACCTGTTTGGTAGATTTGTTTCCCTCAGGATTAGTGTCCTCCACTTGTAGATGACTGATTGCTTATGCTAAATGCTGCTCTCTGTCAAAGATTATGATGAGTCACCCCTGAATGTGGCAGTGACCAAGCTACAGATACCAGCTGAAGAACTGATCCCTTGAATGGGACTTCATGAGGCAGGGATACCTCTATGTCCAATCTCAGCAGGAAGTAGTTAAAGAAGAAGATAACCTTGGCCCCTTACCCCAAGGGATTTAGGGTCTTATTCATTTGAGGGGGAAATGGGGTTCTTGTGATCAAGACCCCCCTAAGATACTGTTTTATGTGTTTATTTTGTGTTATTCCTGTTACATTATTGAGAAGTTATGTCAATACCAGTTACCCCTAAACTCCCATTGACCTGTTAATGGACCTGAAAGATCCTAGGGCTGAATGTAATGGTAAGGGTATTTGAAATATTTTCCTGCCCCTTAATGGGCCCATGTGGCCTGCTTTGAGCTTTGGCCCAGCCCATAGCTTGAGTCATATGGAGCCAATGGTTGGGAGGAGCTTGCTGAATGGGTGGAGCAGGAGGAGTGCAGCTGAGAGAGAGTGAGGCAAAGCTGGCAGAGAGAGCCGGTAGAGTGGAGCAGCTAGTGTGAGTGAGAGAGGGAGTGATTTTGCTTAAGGGACTTGGTGAGTTGGCCTGATGGAGGGAAGGCTTGGGAAAGGTCATGCTTGCTGCATTGATAATTTGTAGAGATCTTTTGTTACTCTGCAGGGAAGGCTTGGGAAAGGTCGTGCTTGCTGCATTGATAATTTGTAGAGATCTCTTTGTTACTCTGATGGATTTGGCTTTCTGGTATATAAATAAATATTTTGGTTTCATATTTGAGGAAAAGAGTTTATATTTTGCAAATTTTCCCTGAAAATACACATGCATATCCATCCATAGCAGCTGATTTGGATATTGCATTGGCATAAACATAACCTGCACCTACTCTAATTCTATAACGTTATGACAACAAAGACAGTTCAATTCTACCCACCCTTACCCTGTGCAAAACGTGAGGAATAGGAAAGAAGTACATCAAGTTGTGATCCAGACTCTGATTGAAACATCCAATGAGATGAAATCCCTCACTTTTAAAAGCTGTTCATTTCACTTTTGTGTATTTAAAATTTTAGGAAGATTTTGTTTGTTTGTTTTCCCTTAGATATCACACCCCTAAATATACCTACTTGAAGCTTCCACTCATTGTTTCTTGAGCTGGCTGTAACAGCAAGTATCCTGACATACACAGGGAGCCCTACTATCACAGGTTCTAAGATCTGCATTTATAAAAGGAAAGTCAACTTTTTAGGGCTTAACAGTCATTTTCATCAAGCACAAGTATTGTTTTCTTAGTTCAGGGGGAAGAGTCAGCACCCTGAACTTCAGAGAAAATACAGAGAAATAAAAATCAACAGACATTCTTCAAATTGTCTGATGTAAACAATACGTGCATTATAGTTCAATAGACAGATCCAACTGTCTAACCATTATATTCATACATAGCTACCAGAGAGTGAAGCATCAATATCTGAGTTTTCAAAGCCGGGTCGGGGAGGTCTCCCAGAGTCTCAAGTAGCACACAAGTACTTAAATATGTTTTAGAGTTTTGTTAACAAAAGGTGTGGGCCTTCCTACAAATCTTCCCAGGCCCTTAATGGGTGGGGGAAGATTTACCCATTAAGAAGCAAAATTATATTAATTACAAGTCAAAATGTATTACCAATACATTAGACACCAAGATCTTTCACAGACATTACATAGATAAATTTTAACATTTCTTAAGTAAATACAACGTAGTTCACATTTGCAGAATACATAACATAACAACTCATTACCAGGGTGGCCAAATGGCTTTAAACAAACACAAAGGTATATGCATAACATAATATTCTTTGAGGAGAGAGCAACCAGCTCCTCCTTCCTCAATCCCAAACAAAAATGTCTAAGCAAAGTCCTCCTCACCCTGCCATCATAAGCACTCTCAGGCGTAGGCTCTGTTGAGCCAAGTTCCAGTCTTCACAATGCTCCAGCCCCTGCTTCCAAGTCTGAGGGACAGCTAGGCAATAAAGTCATCAGGGTAAAGTCTTTGGGGGTTTGAGGCACTTCCCCCCCACCCACCATAGGCAACTCTACCCCCTTGGTCCCAAACCGTCCCAGGAGAACACTGCAAAAAAACACACTCAGTGACTTGATGTACAATTCTCATCTTGCCCCAGGGCTGAACTCTGAGTTCCTGGGTTCCTCCTCCTCCAGCAGGAGCTATCTGTTCCTCTGCGTGGATATGTATGGGCAATACAAAGGTAGTTTTCCACTCCTGGTCCAAAGCTCCATTCCAATCTCTTGCTGCTCTTGTCTGGTTTCTGAACAGCATACACTTTCAAGACCTTCACTCTTCTGGCACAGTCAGGGACTGGACTAACCCTGGCTCTGGCCATTTCCACCTCCACAGAACAATAGTCACCACAACTGAGAAACAACAGACAATTGTCCCAGTCCCAAATAATCCTATACTTCCCTTTTAGTTTATGCAGATCCCATCCCTGTCACCATAATGTAACAGTAAGCACCCCAATATAAATAGGGGAGCTGCTATCACAGGTTCTTAGAACTGTATTTATAAAGGAAAAGGCGATTTTTGAGGGGTTAATAATCATTTAACAAGTATTTAGACTATCAGATATCCGCAACAAATTATCTTAGGAACTGGGGTAGATTGTCTTCCTGAATTCAGAATTCATTTGAGCGAGCTGAGGTACAAGCAAAAAAAACTAATACAAAGCAGCATATTCTGTGTCATAGGGGTGCTACAATAATAATCTAGGGGAGTAGTGGGGATTTTTGCAAGCAGGATTAGAACTGGCATTTTTATCTTATAGCCCTGAATATTAAGGACATAGAGCTTTATATCTGACTCTTGTTGGGGGTTCAGGTGCTATATCTCATAGGGGCATAGTTTATGTTGTTAAGGATGCTTGTTCCTTGATCACAAAGTCAGATTCAGACAGCTAATTTTTCTGAAACCCTGTTCTTCTCTTGAACAGTGTCTTATACCTCACTATAAGATACCCCCTTAATAGCTTAGTTTAAAAATACCATTAACAAAATATAATCTAAGTCCTTCCTTTGATACATACTGGTTGTATGGGAGCAGCTAGGTGGTGCAGTGGATACAGCACCAGCCCTGGAGTCAAGAGGACCTGAGTTCAAAGCTTACCTCAGGCACTTGACACTCATTAGCTGTGTGACCTTGGACAAATCACTTAACCCCAATTGCCTCATCCTGGATCATCTCCAGTCATCCTGAGAAATATCTGATCACTGGATTCAGATGTCTTTGGAGGAGAAGTGAGGCTGATGACCTGCACAGCCTTCCCTCACTCAAAACAAAGTCAAGTGCAAGTCATGTCATTATTTCTCTGATGGCATGGTCTTCTTTGGTAACGAAGGACGAACACAATCACTTTAATCAAGCATATGTATCATTCATTTAGTTCAGGGAGAAAAGTCAGGACCCTGAACTTCAAAGAAAATACAGAGAAATCAAAATCAACAGACATACTGACATAAACTATATGTGCATTAGAGTTGAACAGACAGATCCAACAGATTCAACAACCATTACATACATATATTGTTACCAGAGAGGGAAGCCACAATCTCTGGATTTTCACAGCCAACGGGGCTCCATAGCAGCTTCCCAGAGTCTCATCTGGCACACAAAGCTTCTTACAAAATTAAGCCCAAAATAAAGCCTCACTTCAGAGTCCTTAAACATTTTTTAGAGCCAGAGGGCATCACAACCCTTCAGAACTAGTAACTCATTAACAAAAAGTATGGGCCTTCCTACAAATCTTCCCAGGCCCATTAACGGGTGGGGAAGAGTTGACCAATATTATACTTGTAACTGTTTTTCTCCCATTACAAGATAATGTAGCGAGTCTTAGAACTGTTAAGAGGTTGAGAGTGGGAAAACAATCCAGATGTGGTTGGCAGATGCTACTAAGATAAAAACAAAAATACTATGCAAGAATATCATATTTTGAACTTTGAAAATATATCAAAATTTCAACTTTCAATAGTAACTATATCCTTCACATTTTACCTAGTTCACTTAATTTCCACACCTATCCTGACCATCTCCAAATAATCTACCCTGCTGATGTTCTTTCCGCATCTTTGAGGCCTCTTGAAAACATGCCCAAAGAGATAATCTCATTCAGTTTAGCAAGTAGCACCCTATAGACATTTCATATAGCTTGGTGAGTCAGAAAAAACAAATAAATATGTTGGGTGACTACTTTTTAGCAAACCTTTGATCTCAAATCATGTTTCACATCCCAATAATTTGTCTAACCCAGTCATCTCCTTACCATTATGTTATTACTGTCCTCCCCCCATATCTTCCTCTTGAAGAGAAATAAATCACCATGACTGTTCTCGATATTGCCGTATGCCTACACTGACATGCATGCAGTGAGTCTATGATGTACTAATGTCTTTAGTCAATCCTCAGAGGACATTTTCTTAAGACTGAGAGCAAAGATTATGTTGTTAAGGAGGATTTTATTTTGGCATGGGGGATAAGAAGCAAAAGGAGATAAATTCCTAAATAGCTTAAATCCTATTTCTATGCAATTGTCTTTAGAAATAAAGAACCAAGGTACAGGGGCATTGTAAGTAAGGCTGAAAGACTTCTTTCTCTCCATGTTATTTTGCTTTCAAATAGTTTCATGAGGTTTAGGCTGCTTATTAAAGCTAACTCAGGTCTTTACCTCTCCTGAATCCCTTTTTTTTAAACTAAAAAAAAGGAGATTATTTTCTATTGATTTTTTTTTTTGGTGGTAAACACACAAGAAAGAAAGAAAGAAATTAAATTAGTGGTTATATTTCATTTGTTGACACTCAGCAACTAATAGTTTACAGTACTTCTCAAAGGTTTGGTCCCCAGATGCATCTGAAGGTTCACCCACTCCAACCCCTTATAGCCTTTCTGTCAAGATCTTGAATGCTACTGATACTTTGGATAACATTTGGAATTAAAGGCTAGTAAAGTTAGGTTTACCCTTTCTACCCTTTGGATTCCCAGTCTTCTGTCACTTTTCTACACAAGTTCACAGGTCTTAGACCATAGAACTCAAGCTGCTTTAAACACATTCCATTATGTCTGAATGGAGGAAAGTTTAAAGCCTAAAATATAATTTCTAACTTGTTTAAAACACAGGTTTTGCGGAATCAGCAACTTAGCTAAGGACTTTAAAAATGGAGTGAAAAAAAGAAAGGGGTGTCTCCTTTCTTTTATAGAAATCCATATACTTTTCAAGCCTATTTAAAACACTATCTCGTTAATTGTCATTAGCATCAGCTATGTCATCAGGACAAGGCTACACACATTTCTCTGTCAGTAGTGCAACTAACTCCTGCTGTGCCATCTCCTGGGTTTTGCCCTTTTTCTTGTTCAGTTGATGGCCTCCATGTCTTTGGTGTGGCTGAAGAGACGACAAGAATTAAGGAAACAGGGTCTCGAGCCCTAAAGAGTGGTGTCAGTGTGCCCCCTGTGCATACCAGGCTGCATGGGAGAGTGCTGTTAACAAGATCTATGTCAACCCTGTTGCCATTGCCTTAGAGGCATGGAAGCAAACTGCAAATGATATATTATCACATGTCAAATCTCTAGTTTGCTCAATACTCAGGTGGAAAAAATGCATTGCCATCAATGCTGCCCTGAGCTGGCCTTCTTACTCTAATCCTAAATCTCCAAGCATCAATGATGGTGAGACTTATTTAACATTTATTGCACATCCACCATAGAAAGGAAAATCCAACAAGCACAGATGTATCAGACAAATACACAAGGTACATGCCTTAGTATAAGTGTTTATCTTAATTTTGAAAACACATTGTCATCTACCATGGAAGTGACCACAGCCACAGTCATACACTTTACACAGGGAGGAAACTTAATTACATAGTCTTTCTGAAACTGTTTAAGAAAAATGCAATTAATGGGTCAATCAAAAGGAAGATGACAATTTTTTTTAAATGCCACTTGAGTTTCCTTTTTTCCAGTGTTTGGGTGAATTTGTTGTCATGTCAAGATATTTCCTGTGCCAAATACTCAAGGTAAGTAAAATGCTCTTGTCTGATGCAGTAAAATTTTAATATCTGGAACTGAGAGAATAAGGAATGAACATTTCTTCTGTTCAGTTGCATAGTGAGTTCATACTATACTGATATAAGCATGGACAGAGCAGTAAAAAAAAAATTCTACTCTAGTAACAAGAATAATAATAAATATAAACACCTAATATTCATATAGTGCTTCCTATGTGCTAGGGAGTATGCTAAGCTCTTTACAAATTTTCATTCATTTGATTCTCACAACAACCCTGGGAGGAAGGTCGTAATTATTATCTTCATTTTGTAATTGATTTGCCTGGGGTGACACATCTAGTAAGAACTCAAAACAAGATTTTGATTCATATTTAAACATTAAATGCAACATGTCCTGGAAGAAATTCAATATCTCTTTCTTCCCTTCTAGATCTTCAAATAAATAGAACACGCCACGTTACTCAGAGATGATATTTCTTCATATGTTATTGGGTATTATTTACTTACGTTTTGTTTCTATAAGTTTTGTTGTGCTTTTCAAGTAATCATAGACTTGGTACATAAATCCAAAAGGGAAGAGGAAACATCAAGTTGAATTAATTATCTGGATACAAAAGACCTTGATTTCCAAAGAATTAAGACAAAAAACTAACAGCTTGAATTCATAAACCGGCAATCACAAGATGTTTTTTTTTTCCACATTGGTTGTTTAGAGCAAGAAACAGGTACAAAGAAATAATTATTGAGCAAAGTAGACATGACAAAATTCAGACTCACACACACACACACACAAAACAATTAGATAGGGATAATGTGAGTTACCCAAGACGTTACTATAAGATTCCTTTATGCAGTTACCCCCCAAGATATTTAAAATAAGATTATCCACAATTTTTTAGGAAGATATTCTATGAACGAATTTATTCATTCATCAAGCAATAAGCACTCACAGTATTTTAATAAGTGCCAATATTAAGGGAAAACTAAATAACATACTTCTTTTCCTGAAAGAGATATTGTAGCACATATAGTATATATGTATATATATGTAAAGTTATTATAGAAGGAATTAAAAATTAATGCTAGAAAGCAAAATCTCATTTAGCATCTTAGAACAACTGACTAGACAGTTAGTAGCACAAAGGACAGAGCGCTGCGACTGGAATCAGGAAAGATTTAAGTTCAAAGTCTACCTTAAACTCTTACTACCTATGTGACCACACAGGATGTCACTTAAGCTCTAAGCTTCTTACCTGTGTAATAAAGATAACAATAGCACCTACCTTCCAGAGCTGTTGTGAAAGAAAACAATGAAATATTTGTTATTTGCTTTTAAAACTTAAAATGCTCTATAAATCCTAGCTTTTATGATGATGCAAATTTACTTTTGGCTAGAGCTAACAAATCTAATTATTTCTGCTTCTTGGATCATCTGTTTGTCTCTCATTTTGTTGTATATTGTAACTACATCTTCATACTCTCTACCAATAGTCTTAGAGGGGACTAGTTTATAAACACTATGTGAAAAGATGAAGTAAATTTTTATAGGAGACAGAAGTTATGTGTAAACCAGTATTTTGAGACTTTATGGTATCCTAAGTAAAAAATAGTGAATATTATGTTCTACCTTGAGCTAATAGAGCCAGTAAGATATTAATATTAGGAAGAGCAGACTAGGAATTAAATAGTGCTCTAATTGGAAATTCATGAAAACTTTTTTCAAGAAAAATTACTTTAAAAGGAAGAAAATCAGTGTCGAAGTGAGATATGCATTGTCAGATAAAGATAATTTACTAATGTATTCGTTTGTTTTACTGGACTACACTTTATTGTAGTATGGGAGGTTTCCAGGTGGCAGGGATGGGAATGGCAAGTTGGTGGATAGTGATGTCTAATCAAGAATAACAAGGAAACATATAAAATTATATAATAAAGCAAAAAAGGGCCGAAGATATTAGCAAACAAAATAACTCTGTTACTATCGAGTTCTTATTAAGTGCAACATACACATACACTATATATAAACATATCTATATATTCCATATACATACATATATGTGTAATATGTGTACATATACATATATGTATGTGTGTATATATATGTACACACACTTATAAAAAAGAGACTGTATATAACACAGATCTACAGTTTCTTGTATAATTCCCTTGTTCTTTGCATATGAAAATTTTTATGTTTAATGATTAAGTTATATAAAGAAAATGTCTTTAAAAGAGGCAAGAAAAGTACCAGGTGAGAAAGTATAAGTTAGAAATGAAGGTGCATATCTAATAGATGTAAGAAATTCATCTGAGAATATTTTCCATCCAAAATTATATTATATGAGTGTTTTTATTATGTTAGAGGAAGTCAATCTGTGCAGATTTGGATTAAAATTTGTGATTGGTAATGACAGGGAAAGAAGAGCAGGGAACACTACTCTGTTTCAATGGCTATTTTTCACACTTAGCTGCTGAAAAATATATTAATTGAGTAATCATGATTTTAATTGAGTAATCATGATTTCTGAAATTCTTAAGACTATATAAAGTTTATCTATTTCTACCAGTGTGACTGTTCACCTAGAAGGTTATTGCTAATTACTTCCCTTACATAAGGTAGATTGCTGTTGCCTTCTTATAGTTGCTTGGTCAGCATTAGGTTATTCTACTCAAAAGGAATATAGTTTTTATTACAAAATGTTTTTGTCCATTAAAAGATAGGTAGCAGAGTATAACCTGGAAAGCTTTGGACTTAGAGTCAGGAGAGGGTCAGCATAAAAGTTTACTTTTCACATTTACTAAGTAGGGAACCCAGGGCACAAGAGTTAATCTTTCAGAGCCTTGATTTTCTCACCTGTAAAATAATAATGATGATGCCTGCCATACCCATCTTCACACTGTGGTATAAAGATCAAATAAAATCATTTATATAAAGCGCTCTTTAAATGCCACATAGGTATTAGTAGATACAGAGGCAGCCTAGAAGTCAGGAAAACCTGAAATAAGTCTTGCCTCTGCCACAAACTTGCTTCTCCTGTGGAACCCTGAGAAAGGCACAATGTCCCAATATCCCAGGTAACTGCCTTAACATATAAGTTGTTGATAAGAAACAATTTGGATGTTGGCAATGGGTATTAATTCACCTGGGAGTTCCCTATGCCAGTAGAATTGCAAGATGATTCTATTTACTACTTTAATTTTGCTATGCCAAGACTGAAATACACTAAAGCATTCACAACCCAGTTATAAGCCTTGCAAAGAAGCATCTCCTATTAAGAATAGCACCTGTAATGGATATTTTGATGGCATTATGGCCTCAGTTTCTCTTGGGAAGCTAGCAGTTGTATTAGCTACTATAGCTACTATAGCTATAGTACTGTAGCTACTCCTACAACTGCAAAACTTATCTTTAATGGCTTTATACTTTATACTTCCCAACCCCAGTAATTAGCATGTTTCTACTTTCTTTATCCTAGTGATCTTTGCTTGAAACCATAGGAACAGATTTCTTCTTCCTGTTATTTCTTCCAGTAGTCTTCTTTTTCCTATATGTCTTAGCCCTGACCCTTCCCAAATCAATTCTATTTATGAGCTCATGGTATTGTTTTGGCTCCACTACTCAATAACCCTTCCACTGAGTCCTTTGGAGTTTTCATTTTTTGAACACACTCCACTATATGTCACCTTGTATGGAAAATGTCTTCCCAACATCTGTCTTTAAATGAAACATAATTAAAAAATACTTTTGTGGTATAGTGGATAGACCACTGGATTTCAAGTCAGGATAAACCTGAGTTCAAATCCTTTCAGATACCCACTCACTGACTGACCATGGGCAAATCATTAAACTTTTCTCTATCTTCATCCATAAAACTAAGAGGTTCAACTAGATGACCTCTAAAGTCCTTTCCAGCTCTAAAAGAATAAACTCCTCCATTGACACTAATATAAAACATTCTTTCCACTTCCTCAAACTCATAAGGACAAGAAATGAGACTAAAACATTCATTCCTCTCTACTGACAAAGAATAATTCTCAAATTAATCAGCAGACTCTTCCTTTGTTAAGACTATGAAACTGTATATCTTTCTCCCATCTTCACTACCAATATCTTTCTCCCATACTTCACTACCAAAAGGACATCCTTTTCTCCAATTACTGGTTTGAACAGTCTTTTTAAAACAGTATTTTATTTTTCAAATTACATTTTTTAAAATAAAATCTTGAGTTCCAAAATTTTCCCCCTCCCTCCATGTAGAAATATAAACAGTTCAATTTTAGTAAGTCCCTTGTGATTTCTATTTCCTGTTTGCCTTTACATGCTTCTCTTGATTCTTGTGTTTGAAAGTCATATTTTCTGTTCAGCTCTGATCTTTTCATCAAGAATGCTTGAAAGTCCTTTATTTCACTGAAGTTTCATTTTTTTTCCCCTAAAATATTATGCTCAGTTTTGTTATGATGATTTGTGGTTTTAATCCTAGCTCTGTTGACCTCTGGAATATCATATACCAAGCCCTGTAATACATTAATGTAGAAGCTGCTAGGTCTTATGTTATCCTGACTGTGTTTTCACAATACTCAAATTGTTTCTTTCTGGCTGCTTGCAATGTTTTTTGCTTGACCTGGGAGATTTGGAATTTGGCTACAAAATTCCTAGGAGTTTTTCTTTTGGGACTTCTTTCAGGAGGCAGTTGGTAGAGTCTTTCAATACTTATTGTACCCTCTGGTTCTTAAATATTGGGCAGTTTTCCTGGATAATTTCTTGAAAGATGATATCTAGACTCTTTCTTTGATCATGACTTTCAGGCAGTCTCCTTGATCTCTTTTCCAGATGAGTTGTTTTCCCAGGAGATATTTCACATTGTCTGCTATTTTTTCATTCCTTTGGTTTTGTTTTATAATTTCTTGATTTTTCATAAAAATCTTCCATTTTTCATAAAAATCTTAGCTTCCATCTGCTTCATTCTAATCTTTAAGGAATTATCTTCTTCAGTGAACTTTCACACCTCCTTTTCCAATGGGTCAATTCTGCTTTTTAAGGCATTCTTCTACTCATTGGCTTTTTGAAACTCTTTTACCATTTGGGTTAGTCAATTTTTTAAGGTATTTTTGTTTTTCATGGTTTTCTTGCATCAGCCTCATTTTTCTTTCCAATTCTCTTACTTGATTTTCAAAATGTTTTTTGAGCTCTTGCATGGCCTCAGACCAGTTCATATATTTTTTTGTAGGCTTTGGATGCAGGAGCTTTGACTTTGTTGTCTTCTTCTATTTGTATATTTTGATCTTCCTTGTCACCAAAGTAAGACTATATAGTATAATTCTTTTTCTGGTTTTTGTTCATTTCCCTAGCCATTTACTTGACTTTTGAGCTCCTTGTCAAGGTAGTTCTCTGCTTCCAGTGGGGGTCGTGGTGGCAGAAAGGGGTTTAGTCAGTCTCTTGATAATCCTATAATCTGTGGACTCAGAACTCCAGAAAGAGCTGCTTCCTCTGCCCCTGCTGTGGCTACCACAGGGTCTTCTACACCCTCCACCACCCTGGGTGTGGGGCTGGACCACTCTAACCTCTCACACGATTCCTACAAGTTTTTTCCATAGACCTTCCAATTTGTTGGTAGTGTTTTGTGGTCATGAAGTCTGGAAACTGCCACAGGTGCCAGAGATTCAATTCCCTGAGCCCTGTTCAGATCCTCTCTGTGCCTGCACAGCCCATGCTGGACTGTGCTCTCCTCCCAACATAGAGCTATAGATATCTCCTGTTGACTTTCCAGTCTGTCTTGGACTGAAGATTTGCTTCATTCAGTCATTCTGTGGGTTCTGAAACTCCAGAATTTGCTTAGAGTCATTTTTACAGATATTTGGCTGGACTTGGGGGTAGAGCTCTTGTAAATCTCTGCTTCTACTCCACCATCTTCCCATCTTCTGAATCTTGGCTACAGTTATTTTAAATGAAATGTCTCTTTCTATTTCCTGCAGCCAGATTTTATTGAGGTCCTCCTTGGCCTGAGACCAATTCATATTTTCTTGGAGGCTTTGGATATAGGAGCTTTGATTCTGTTGTCTTGTTGTATGTATTGATTTTCTTTGTCACCAAAGTAAAATTTGTTAATCTGAATTTTTCTTGCTAATTACTTGACTCTTTAACTCTTTGTTAAGTTAAGACTGTGCTTCCATGGTGGAGAGTATGCTGTCATTTGCTCCAGGGCTGTTGTGCAGCTGTTTTCATAGATACTTCTAAGGACCTGTAAGTTTTTCAGTTCTTCCAAGGCTGTATAATCAAAGAAGATGTGTTTACTCCTCTCCTGACCTATGGTCTGGTCTGTGGGTGACCACAAACACTCTTTTCAGCCTTGGAACTGTGAGGAAGATTCCTTCTCACTGTTGCCACAAGCTCTGCCACACTAGACCTCCTCCCTGCCCCAGGACTGGCATCTAGGACTGTGGCCCATATCAAAAGATGGGCAAAGCAAGAGAATCCAGCCTCAGGGGCAATAAAGAGATCCCTGCAATCCTGCTCTGATCAACTGTTCATTCTCTGATCAGTTGTTCAATCTCAAACACCAGCTATTAGCCAAGAGCTCTGGAAGCAGCCTCTGCCACTACCTCTGCTGCTACTGCCACCCCAGGGCTGGGGTCAGGTCATGTTCCTCTCTCACCCAGGTCCAAGAGACCTTTCCAACTGAGCTTCAAACTTGTCTTTAGTGTGTGTAGGTTGAAAAGTCTGGAAATTGTCATAGCTGCTGGTGATTCAGTCTCCTGAGGACTGCCCCAGGTTTGCTGGGAGAGGGGGCTGTCTGTGCTGGCATTCTTTGCATTAGATTGCATTTCTCTCTCAGACTGGTGCAAAAGGGCCTCAACTTTTCAGGTAGTCTTGGGCTGGAAATTAGTTTCAGTCTCTCGTTTAGTGGGTTCATCAGCTCTAGAATTTATTTAGAGTCATTTTTATAGATATTTGGAGGGACTTGGGGGAGGGTTCAGGAACTTGGCTATGGCCTTCAAATGTTTGTCTTGTAAACAATATATTATAGAATTACAGTTTTTAATCCACTCTGATATCTGTTTCTATTTTATGGGAAAGTTCATCTCATTCATAGTTATGATTCACAGTTATGATTACTAACGGTGTATTTCCCTCCATCTTATTTTTCCCCCATTTATACTTTCTCTCTCCTTTCATCCTAACCCTCCTCACTGTTGTGTTGCTTCTGACCCACTGCTTCCATTAATCTGCCCTCCTTTCTATCACTTTGCTTTTTTTTCCCTTTCCTGTCCTACTTCCCTATAGAGTAAGATAGATTTTTTTCACCCAGATGAGTGTGTATGTTATTCCATCTTTGAGCCAAATTCAACAAGATTAAGGTTCAAACTCCTTCCCTTCTCTCCATGTACTGTAATAGCTTTTCCATGCCTCTTCATAAGATATAATTTACCCTATTCTGCCTTCCCCTTTCATCTTCTTTCAGTGCAATCATTTTTATAACCCCTTAATTACTTTTTTAATCATCACATCAAAGTCAACTTATACCCACACCTTCTGTCTAAGTATACTTCTAAGTACCCTAATAGAGATATAGTTCTTAAGAGTTAACAAGTATCATTTTCCCTTGTAGAGATGTAAACAGTTTACCCTTATTAAATGCCATGTTTTCTTTTTCTTTCCTATTTCTTAGTTGTGCTTCTCATGAGCCTTTATTTAAAGACCAAATTTTCTATTTAATTCTGGTCTTTTCATCAGAAAAGTTTAAAAGTCCTCTATTTCATTGAATGCCCATCTTTTCCCCTGAAAGATTATAATCAATTTTGCTCCATAGTTAATTTTTGGTTGTAATCCAAGCTCCTTTGCCTTCCAAAATATCATATCCCAAGCAATATGATCCTTTTAATGCAAAAGTTGCTAAATCCTGTGCAATCCTGAGTATGGCTCCATCATATTCAAAATCATTTTTTTTTCTGACTGCTTGCAGTATTTTCTCCTTCACTTGATAGTTCTGAAATGTGATTACATTACTTCTTGGGTTTTCATTTTGGGATCTCTTTCAGAAGATGGTCTGTGGATTCTTTCAATTACTATTTTGCCCTCTGTTTCTAGGACATTAGAGCAGGTTCATTGATAATTTCTTGAAAGATACTATCCAGCTATTTTTACTTTCTTGATCATGGCCTTCAGGTAGTCCTTTAATTCTTAAATTATCTCTCCTGAATCTATTTTCTAGTTCAGTTGTTTTTCCAATGAGGTATTTTACACTTCCATTTTTTCATTCTTTTAATTTTGATTGACTAATTCTTGATGACTCATGGAGTTGGACTTTTTGGACTTGATACCAATTCATATTCCCCTTTGAGTCTTGAATGTAGGCATTTTGCCATTGTGCTCTTCTGAGTTTGTGTTTGAATCTCCCCAGTCACCCTTGACCTTTCTGTGGTCAAGGTTCTTTTTCATTTTTTGCTCATTTTTAAAAGTTGAGTTCTGCCCTGACGCTACAGGGGACACTTTTCTTAGCTTTTTGTCCTGGGGCTCAGGGAATTGATGTCTGGCCTCATGCACTGGGGCTTCTGGGGCTGGTGGCTTGCCCACTGTACTAGGCCTAGTTATGCCTATTGTGTTCTAGATTGTGGGACTGGAAGTTTACCTGCTGCACTAGGCTGGAGGTCTCACAGCTAGCCAGCTGCCCCATTGGCCTGCTAAGCCAGGACCTCCAGGGCTGTTGCTAAGAGTGTCCCACAGGCTTGTCCAGACACAGCCTGCACTGGAGTCCACCCCGTTTTACTCAAGTGAAATAGACCTTTCCTGAAGTTATTCTACATTATCTTGGGCTGGAAAACTATTTCACTCTGTCTTTTTGTGAATCTTGTGACTCCAGAATTTTTTTAGAAGCTTGATTTAATGCTATTTCTGAGGGAAACTGGGGAGAGCTCAGACAACTTCTTGGCTTCTCTATGCCATCTTGATTCCTTCTCCCTTATTTTTTCATAATATTTCCATCAAATACATGTTAAAACAATTTTTAGTAATTTTCAAATTTTTGATTTCCAAATTCTATTCCCTCCTTCCCTAAGATAGCAAGTAATCTGATGCAGGTTATACATGTGCAATCATGTAAAACATTTCCATACATCGTTTTGCACAAGAAAATTTAAACAAAACAAAACAAAACAAAGTTTAAAATAGTGTATTTCATTCTGTGTTCAGACAACATCCCTTCTTTTCTGGAAGTGGCAGCATATCATGAATCCTTTGGAAATGTCTTGGATTATCACAGTGCTAAGCATAAGTCATTTACAATTCTTCGTCCTACAATATTGCTGTTACTGTGTACAAGGTTCTCCTGGTTATGTTCATTTCATTTTGCATCATATAAGTTTTTTCAAGTTTTTTTTCTGAACCATTCTGCTTGTCATTTCTTATGGCACAATAATATTCCATCAAAATCATATACAGCTTGTTCATCCATTCCCTAATTTATAGTCATTTCCTCAATTTCAGTTATTGCAGCTATGATTGTTTTCAACCTCTTCAGACATCTATATGTACAGTCATGCCATGAATTTCATAATTTCCAGGGAACTAGCTGTACCTGTCAGTATTCTTAAATTCCTCTCTCAAAAACACTACCAACTGTTTTAGCTTCCTTATTTTATTACTCCTATAGAATATGAACTTTTTCTTAATTTTAACTCTCAATTGATTAATCAACATTCATTTATTAAGCTCATAACATGTTTCCAGAACTACACTAATATGCTAGAAATAGATTGACTGAAATGGAACAGTCCCTGACCCCAGGGAGTTTATGTTATATTAAGGGAAATAACATCTGAATATTTAAATGTGTACAACATAACCACAGAGTTTGTGCAGGGTCATTTGGGTTGGTGAGGGGAACCTAAGTCAAAGAGATCAGGAAAAGTATTATGTAGGAGAGGAGAGTAGCTGAGCTTAGCTTTGAAGAAAGGAAGAGATTCAAAGACTGCCTTTCTAGCATGGGGGAAAATCTGTGAAAAACCACAGAAATAGGAGATGTCACTTGATTTATAATGAACAAGAAGGTCAGTTAAGTTCAACCACAGAGTGAGTGAAGGGAAGTTACAAGGTGTAATGAACTAGAAAAGCAAGTTGAACTTATTCTAGATATATCGTTAAATTCCAAACAGAAGAGTTGATATTACATTCTATAGGTAATAGGGAAGTACTATAACTTTTGAGGCAGGGAAGTGACATGATCATCAGCCTAGTTCTTTGGAAATGTCACTTTGGCAGCATTGTAAAGGAAGAATTAAAAAGAAGAAAAATGAGAATCAGGGAAACCATTAAGGAGGCTATGGCAATAATAAAACCAAAAGGAAATCAGGACTGGAACTAAGATGGCAACTGTGTGAGTTGAGAAAAAGAAAATGGATGTTGCAGATATTGGTTAGGACAAAATGGATAAATTGACAACTTGCAGGATATGTAGGGAAGGGAAGAGAACCTCTAAGATTGAGAAACTAGGTTCCTAGGAGAATGGCAGTTCCCTCAACAGAAACAGGGAAGTTTTGAAGATAGCTAGGCTAGTGGGGAAAAATAATAACAATGAACTCTGTTGTGTTCATGTTGAGTATAAGATGTCTGTAGAACATCCTTACTCCTGCCATATAGCTGGACTTTTGTTGATTGATTTTGCTCCCTTCCCAATTTTTACCCATAATGACCCAAATATTTATTCCAAAGCAACACTGAACAATCTCTTCCCATTTTATTCTTTTTAATTTATTTATTTAACTTTTTACATTCATTTTCACAAAATTTTGGGTTCCAAACTTTCTCCCCATTCATACCCTCCCCCCACCGCAATACATGGAGCATTCTAATTTTCCCTATCACCAATCTGCCCTCTCTTCTATCATCCCCCGCTTCTCTTGTACCCATCTTCTCTTTTGTCCTGTAGGGCCAGATGACTTCTATTCCCCATTAACTGTATTTCTTATTTCCTAGTAGCAAGAACAATACTAAACAGTTGTTCCTAAAACTTTAAGTTCCAAATTCTTCCCATCCCTCCCTTCCCACCCATTCCCTTTGGGAAGGCAGGCAATTCAATATAGGCTATATCTGTGTAGTTTTGCAAATGACTGCAATAATAGTCATGTTGTATAAGAATAAGTATATTTCCTTCCATCCTATACTGGCCCCCATTGTTTCTATTCTGTCATTTGATCCTGTCCCTCCCCAAGAGTATTGACTTCAAATTGCTCCCTCCTCCCATTGCCCTCCCTTCCATCCTCCCCCCACCCTGCTTATCTCCTTCTCCCCTACTTTCCTGTATTGTAAGGTAGGTTTTCATACCAAAATGAGTGTGCATTTTATTCCTTCCTTTAGTCGAATGTGCTCTCCTCTTTTTCCCTCCACTAAAAAGTATTCTGCTTGCCTCTTGAATGAGATATAATTTACCCCATTCCATTTCACCCTCTCTCCTCTCACTACATTTCTAATCTCTCACCATTTACCTTAATTCCTTTTAAGATATGGTCCCATCCTATTCAATTCACTATGTGCTCTCTGTCTCTGTATGTGTGTGCATGCACACATGCACATGTGTGCGTGTGTGTGTGTATGTGTATGTGTGTGTGTGTGGTCCCACCAACTACCCAGATGCTGAAAAGGTTTAAGAGTTACAAATATTCTCTTTCCATGTAGGAATGTAAACAGTTCACCTTTGGTAACTCCCTTATGACTTCTCTTTGCTGTTTACTTTTTCATGCTTCTTCTCATTCTTGTGTTTGAAAATCAAATTTTCTTTTCAGCTCTGGTTTTTTCATCAAGAATGCTTGAAAGTCCTCTGTTTCATTGAAAGACCATATTTTCCCCTGAAGTATTATACTCAGTTTTGCTGGGTAAGTGATTCTTGGTTTGAGTCCTAGTTCCTTTGACTTCTGGAATATCCTATTCCATGCCCTTCGATCCCTTAATGTAGAAGCTGCTAGATCTTGTGTTATCCTGATTGTATTTCCACAATACTTGAATTGTTTCTTTGTAGCTGCTTGCAAGATTTTCTCCTTGACCTGGGAATTCTGGAATTTGGCCACAATTTTCCTAGGAGTTTCTCTTTTTGGATCTCTTTCAGGAGGTGATCGATGGATTCCTTCAATATTTATTATGCCCTCTGGTTCTAGAATATCAGGGCAGTTTTCCTTCATAATTTCATGAAAGATGATGTCTAGGCTCTTTTTTTGATCATGGCTTTCAGGTAGTCCCATAACTTTTAAATTGTCTCTCCTGGATCTATTTTCCAGATCAGTTGTTTTTCCAATGAGATATTTCACATTCTCTTCCATTTTTTCATTCTTTTGGTTTTGTTTTGTGATTTCTTGGTTTCTCAGAAAGTCATTAGCCTCCATCTGTTCCATTCTAATTTTGAGAGAACTCTTTTCTTCAGTGAGCTTTTGAACCTCTTTTTCCATTTGGCTAATTCTGCTTTTGAAAGCATTCTTTTCCTCATTGGCTTTTTGAACCTCTTTTGCCAATTGAGTGATCCTATTTTTCAAGGTGTTATTTTCTTCAGCATTTTTTTGGATCTCCTTTACCAAGGTATTGACCCATTTTCATGCTTTTCTTGCATCTCTCTCATTTCTCTTCCCAGTTTTTCCTCCACCTGTCTAACTTGATTTTCAAAATCCTTTTTGAGCTCTTCCATGGCCTGAGCCCACCAGACATCCACCTGGGATATCCGGGATACAGAGGCCCTGATGGCAAGCATTGTACTTCCTCATCAGAAATGAAAGGAGGAAGAAACATCTGTTCCCCAAGAAAGTACCTTTCTGTGGTCTTATTTTTCTTCCCTTTTCTGGGCATTTTCCCAACCAGTTACTTGACTTCTGAGATTCCTCTCCACCCCCACCTAGATCCACCCAGCTACTGCTTGGGGTCTGAGATTCAAATGCTGCTTCCCAGCCTCAGGGCTTTCAGTGGTGGGCATGGCTGCTATTCAGTGTGAGCTTAATTCTGGTGCTCAGGTGGGAGCAGGGTCACCTCCCAGGCCCAGTTCCCTCAGGGGGTTTATGTGGAGATCTTCAGTAATGGATCTGAGGTCCTTTCTGCTCCTGGAGCCCCTGGCCGCAGCTGCCTCTGCCGCTGCCTCTGCTGCTGCCTCCTGAGGTGGCCTGAGCTATGAAGACACCCTGCTCCCCTCTCGGCCAGCCTAGAAGTCTCTCTCACTGACCTGTAGCGCCTGTGGGTGGAGGAACCTTCATGGCCATTGGAAGTTCTGTCCCTGAAGCCTGCTTGGATCTGCTGTTCTTGGGGCTGACTGGCCAGGGCAGTGCAGGACTGGGCTCCACTCTTCGGTGTGTGACAGACCTTTGGGGTCAGTTTTTCAAGGCTCTCTGGAAGGCAAATCTTATCCACTGCATTCCTGTGTGGCTTGCTCTGCTCCAGAATTTGTGGGGAGTTCTTTTTACAGGCAATTTATGGGCTGCGGGTTCAGAGCTAGCATACAATGAATCTTTCTACTCTGCCGTCTTGGCTCCTCCCTCTCTCTTCCAATTTTAAATATGATGTATTAGCATTATTCTCCTAGAACCTCTCATTACTCATTCTTGTTAACTTCAGCCTCAGGAATATTTATAATCAATCTGTTATTTCAATTTCCATTTCAAGGTTAGAGAGGTTGGTGTAATGGACAAATCACTGGAATTGGAGTTGAGGCAAACTGATTTGAATCATCTCAGATACTTTTTGATCTTGTGACCTTGGGGAAATCATTTAATCCCTGTCAACCTCAGTTTACTCATCTGTGAAATGGGGGAAATAATAGCAACTATGCCATAGGATTGATGGAAGGAGTAAATGAGATAATATGTTTCATACTTTGCAAACCTCCAAGTGATATGTGTTTTAGCTTTTATTGAGTTTATGAACAATGCTAGAGAGACTGACATAACTGCTTACTGGTTCTTCTACAAATTCATTCTATCTGATTTCACTGGGGATCTCAATACTGCTCAATAATCCTTTCATTAATTGACTGCTTTTTGCAATTCCCCTAACAGGCGCTTCAAACTTTTCCACTTTTCTCAATTCTCCTAATTTAGCTCTTTCTCAACTTCCCTTCTTACCACCTTAAAAAAAACAACGGTATTCATCTTCTCTTTCCCCTTTACATCAGGAACTCTCTGTGGCTCTCTCTATCTCCTTCTCTTTCTGTATCTTCCCATCTCTATTTCTCTCTTTCTCTCTGTGACTGTCCCTGTCTGTCTCTTTCTATCTCATTCATTCATTCTCTCTCCCTGGATGAGTAAGAAAAAGAAGGAATTTGGCAATGGGTGCCTAACATTTTCCAGGGGAAAGATGGCTCTGATTAGATGACTGATAACAGTGATTTAGGCAGAAAATATTCCTGGAGTGTTGATAAGAAACCAATCAAAGTAGCTTAATTTGATGCAAATTTCCCTTAAGAGTTCTGATAGTGTACACAGCAAGCAATCCTCCAATTGTGATCTTACTCCAACTTTTCTATAGGTCTTACTCTTTCAATTGTTTCCTTTCTCTATTCTTCTTTTATCTCTGTCTCTCTCTGCCTCTCTCTCCTCATTTTGCTAATTCCTTTTATGGTCTTAAAACTTTCTAAAGTCTATAATATTTTTAATAAAATTTTTAATTAGGTTCATATTTCTAGAGATAGAAGAGACTTCAGGAGTATTCTAACAAACCTCCCCTGCCATTTGTATGGATGAATGAGGCACCTACAGGTTAAGTGATTTGCCAAAGGCTATTTAGGTAAGAATTTGAATGCAAGTGCTCTAAGTTAGTCAATGTGTTTCTGCCTTATCCCATTGTTTCATTATTTTACAAAAATAGTTTGTTGACTACTCTTCCCTCGAGCTATAATTTGATCATTCCTTTCTCAACAAAGTAGTCTGTACTTGCCATCTATACTTCTTAACTAAGTCTTTAAACTCTTACAATCTAGCCTTATCACACATCTTTAATGAAACTTTAATGAAAAAGGTCAGTAATGATTAATCACTGGATCCAACGGCCTTTTCTCAGTTCTCATCCTTCTCAACATCTCTGCAGCATTTGACATTATATTTCCTTGTTTTGGTGTTGCTTTATTCTACTCTTCCAGTAATTTTCTTCCCTTTTGTTATCTCCTCTTCCTCTTTTAGTCTTTGCCATATATATGTACATTTCTATAGTCAAAAGATAGGGGAAAAGGTAGTCCAGTTGGAAGCTTCCGCTGGATTTCTCAGGGTGGCAGTATTTTGATATTGGGAACTGGGAAGGGAAGAGGATATAGAGAGGGAAGGTAATCCTAAACTTTGCAATCTAAGACACTAGATTTTACTGAATTTTAATAGGCTCTGGAGAACTGCTTCATGTCAATTAGACTAAAAAAAAAAATGATCAATCAGCAAAGGGATTTATTCATTTACAATGAGAGATAATCCTGACAAGAAAACTCCTACTTAATAATTACATAAAGCACTAGCTCTCAGTAAATAAGTCCACAGACCAGACCTCAAAAACTCAGGGCTTCTCTTGCTGAGTATTAGAATAGAAGGAGGAGGATTGTTTTTATGGGAAATATGTTTCAAATGGTCACCTTATTTTCTTATCAAGATATTAAGAATACTATGGTTCAAAAAACTATATCAGTCATCTGTAATCAAAGCCCTCTCTCCCTTGTGCAATGCTACAGGCATTTTACTAAATTTTTACTTTCTAGAATATTAAACATAAGATATGAAAAGGCAAATTTGGGCTTGAAGAAACAAAAGGGGAAATTCCTAACAATTAGAGTTAACAAATAGCAGAATAGCCTGCCTCTGAGGCTCTCTTATACATCTTTAAACAAAGGTTGAATGATACTCATTGGTTATGTTGAAGAACATAACCAGATTTGAATTGGATTTGATTTTGTGATTGCATGCTTTGTTTGACTGACTTTAGAAAAATGTTCTCACTGATTTTATGAGCTCCATATTCCCAACAGTGGTATATTATAAGCCATCTCCTGAGCAACACTGCTGCTTTACAACTATCTCCTCCACTACAACTCCCATCCTACAGGAAATAAGATTTCATCCACCATGATGGTCTTTAATGTTAGAATCATAGAATATGAGAGCTGAATGGGAACTCATTGGCCATCTAGCCCAGCTTATAATTAAAATATTATTTACTTTAACAGGTCGAACAAGTAGACATCTAGTGTCTGATTGAAGACTTCTAACGACAAGAAATCTTCAACTTTCAGAAACAATTTATTCCACTATTGTATAGCTTTTGGTTTTGCTTTTTTGTTTGTTGTGTGTTTCTGTTTTGTTTTTCCTCTAACGTCAAGTCTAAATTTACCTCATTATCACTTCTATTCATTGCTCCGGGTTTAGTCAAATAAAACAAGTCTAATCCTACTTCCCTATGTCATTTCTTCAAACACTTAAAGAAAACCATTACATCCTCAGTCTTTTATCTAGGTTAAATATGCTTATTTTCTTCAATTAAATTTCATATGCCACTGAACTCACAGTTGGAGTAGAAGGGAAAGAACCTTGAATCTTAAGTGAGAAAAACTAGGTTCAAATCCTTCTGATGCTTAGTTGTGCCATGTTGAGCAAGTAGATAAACTTCCTCAGACCTGTTCTGATGAACATGTGAAAAATGAAGTGATTGTATCACATGCTTTGTGAAGTCCCTTCTAGTTTTAGACCTATGATCTCTTGATCCTTTCACCATCATGGGTATCCTCCTCTAGATGCACTCAAGCTTATCAATATCCTTTTTAAACTGTGACACGCATAACTAAAGATAAAACTCCAGGATTGGACTGACTAGATCAGAATATAGAGATATTACCACATCCTTATTCCTAAATATTATGTGCCCCTAAATGCAGTCCAACATCACATAAAATTTTGGGTCTAAAATATAATACCACTGGCTCATTAAGTATACAATCCACTAAAATCTTTCATTGTTTTTCAAACTACTATGCAATCATTCCTTACCCATCCTCTATTTGTGAATATAATTGTTTAAATCAAATTTAAGTCTTTATGTTTATGAACTTCAGTTTTCTCATCTATAAAATAAAATATTTTCATTATACGTTCTCTGAGTTTCTAGTCTAAACCTTTCTGATTTTATGATCCTTATTGAAGTTCATGTAATTAGATTCACTTCAGTTTTCTAGCCTGCCAAGTTTATTTTGTAACTTGACTACATTTTCATTCTGTTATATATTAATAATTATAATAACAACATGAATAATTATGATAACATCACTTTCATAGCACTTTAAGGTTTGTAAAGTGCCTTGGGAAATATTATCACATTTTATCCTCACAGCTACCCTGAGAGGCAGGCACTATTTTTATCCTGATTTTACAAAAGAGCAAAGTAAGGCAAAAAGAGGTTAAGCAATTCAACCCGAGTTACATAGCTATGAGGTCAGATCCAAACTGGCTTTCCTCAGTCCAGCCCCAGTGCTCTATTCATTATACCACCTGGATATTTATGCTACACAGTTTTGTTTCATCTGTAAATTTGATAAGGATTCTATCTATATACCTTTAAACAAAATCATTACTGAAAATGTAAAACATCACAGGTTCAATGACTAATCCTTGGGACACTACACTGGAGAACTCTTGCCATTTTAAAAATGAACTTAAAAAAAAACCTATTTAAGTCCTTCAATTCAACAAGTTCCATACCCCACTAATTGTATTACTGTATAGTCCATGTCTGGGGCAGTTAGGTGGCACAGCGGATAGAGCACTGGACTCAGGAAGATTCATCTTTATGTGTTCATGTCTGACCTCAGTTGTGTGACCCTGGGTTAATGATTTAACTCTGTTTGCCTCAGTTTCCTCATCTGCAAAATAAACTGGAAAAGGAACTGGCAAACCACTCCAGTGTCTTTGCCAAGAAAACCTCCGGGTCACAAAGAATCAGACACAACTGAGGAACAATGGCTAGTCCATATAATTTCCTTTTCTCCATAAGAACATCATGAGATAGTTTATAAAATCATCTCAATAGATACCTCACTTCTCTCTGTTAATCCTTGTTTTCTTTCTTGATTGGTCCTCTATCCTGTTCTTCTCAATGGCTATACCAACCTTATAAATACCAACTTCTGTCCTCTGAGGAATAACTTTTGGGAGAAGCAAGAGAAGACCTGGTATGAATGAGAAGAAATTTCCAGAGGTGACTTATAAGACTTAGATGAGTTAAATACATCAGTAGTTGAAATCAGGGATAAAATACATGACTAAATTGGGAAGATATTGAATAAAATTGGAAGCAAAATAATCATATGGATTGTTTTTGAGCATTATAAAAGAAGCAACATCAAGGACAATTAAGGAAGTTACAAATGGAGGGCAATAGAGGACTGAGGAATGGAACTGTAAAAAGTTCCTTAAAAAAGGCTAAAGAAGATTGGGGGAAGGTATGCAACTATTTACCTCCATGATAGCTGGTGTATTGTCTTCCTAGGGCATGGATTCAAAAGAAACAGTAGAATATCACCCAAAATTCAGGAAAATGGATGAGAAATCCTGACTTCTGGTAATTCAAATGGGTACCACTACCAGAAGGCCAAAGATTATGAAGTCTCCAGCAAAAAGCTGATGATCATAAAGTTACAAATTGATTTGCCTCATGTTTACCCACTGGGGGCAAAGAATATAGGAGAGAAAAAACTAATCTGGAAAGTGAACAGATGGCTAATGAGATGATATGTGAAAATGAGATTTGGATTGCAGAATCACAGCTTACTATAAAGGACTGACATATTTCTGGTCAAAGATGGAGCACATCAAAAACTCTGATAAGAATGTATTTGCCAAGTGTCTTACAAATCCACCTTTTAAAAAAATTAAATTACAAAGAGAAAACTATATAGAAGTATTCCCTCTTAGAGACTATAGAAGCTAGCCCAAAGAAGAGAAAAATAACACCAGTCACCCCCAAAATCACAGGAGGTAAAATTGAAAAGAATAGAAAGTAGTTAAACCACAAGTCTATAAAGAAATACAGTTTTGGATGCAAAGAGGAATAGGTGCTAATTCAAGGGAGTAAGTTTTAACTTCTTACCAATTAGAAGGTCAAGGATAGGCTTTAACCATGTGGGAAGTCAAGAGGGAGACTGAGAGAAGAAGAGAAGGAATACATATACTAGTGTATAAATGGGGAGAAGAAGAAGGAGAATGAACTTGTTATTTTTCATAAATGAGGATAGTATCTAACCATGAAGGAATGGTGAGACTAGTCATCAAATGGTCCTCTTCACTCTGAGAGGAACAAAGGAAAATTGAATGAACATATACACAGTTTGATGGGAAAAAATATTTTAAAAAGAGAATGGAATGGGAGTGCCAAGTTGTGGGAGGATAACAGCAGGGAGGCATTAGGTTCAAGCAAAACAAGATTCTGGATAGTGTAGGAGGACTTAAAAGGAGAGGGGCAGTGTTGGGTGGAAAGAATGAAAAAATGTGTGCTTTATGTGAACTATCAGACAATTGGAGGATGGCTGAACACCTGGAGGAGTGGTTTTAGACCTGCAACATTACTAAGTCAGGTAGCAGTCGGGGCTGACTTAGAAATACCAGGATGCTTTCACCAAGTTCTTGTTAGACAAGATAAATGCAAGGGAGTATATATATGTCTTAGTCTAGGATACATATAATTGGTCAGTGAACAGTAAATGTTCTTATGACTCAGTGCACAGCCAGTTCAATCAGTACATTGTTGATTCAGACTAATAAGTTCCATAGGTGCTGCTGGCTGCTGTAGCAGGAAGGGAGATAACAGTCATTGCTGGGGCAGGCTGTGTCCTTGGGCCGGGGAGAAACTGCCTGAGATAGTATTTTGAGGCTAGAGAGAAATGTGATTTTTAAAGAGAAATGTGATTTTAGAACTGGGGCCCAAGCACCCCATCAGAAGGAATGAAGGAAACAGAACGAACCATAGAAGGAAACGAAAAAAGGTAGATTATAGATAGTTAGTTAGAAAGACAATCAGTCAGACAGACAGACAGAACAGACAGATACATGGATAGATAGATAGATAGACTGATGATAGATAGATAGATAGATAGATAGATAGATAGATAGATAGATAGATAGATACCAAGCAGTATGAAACTGAAAAAATGAATGTCCAGGCCATCCACATAATTAAAAAGATTTCATTTGACCCTATATGGTCTCCTCTACTAAACTCTTACAAATCTAAGAATGGACACTCATTGCCTCTACTTCTCTACTTTTCAAAAGCCTTGTAATTTGACTTCTGATATCACCTCTTTCCTGAGACTACTCTGTCCAAGTTTACTAATGTATGTACGATTATCTGATATATACAGTAGCCTTTTCTATATCCTTATCCTTTTTAACCTCCCTACAGTTTGGCTTCCACAATATTTCCTGCTTTCCTCCCTGCATGATGATTTCTTCTCTATCTCCTTTGCTGGATCATCAAAAAGCTATTAGTTTCTACATATTGATATCTGTAAAGTCTTGTTCTGGATCAATCAATAAGTGTTTATTAAGAAAGCACTAAATGTCAGACACTATACTAGATTCTAGTGATACAAAGACAAAAGTGAAACAACTCTTGATCTTGAGGAATTTACAGCTTGCCTGAAGAAGGTAACATTTATAAATGCATATATACACATGCATATGAATATAAAAATACATACAAAGTCATTTGGGATATATAATAAGAGTTGTGGACATAAGAAAATTCTTTCTTGTATAATGTGATCCTTGACCTCAGACTTCCAAGTAACTATGTATATTCTTGACATGGCAGACATTCAGTGGCAAGGCATGGAGATGGAAGACATGATTCTCTGTATGAGCAACAGTATGAAGGCTATTTTGGCTGCACTATAATGTGAATTAAGGAGAGTAAAATATGACAAGGCTGAAGATTGATAGGGTCAGATTATTAAGGATATCAATTGCCAAAGAGAGGAGTTCCTATCTGATTATAGAGGTAATGAGGAGCCACTGGAGGTTGTTGAGAAGAGTGACATATTCAGACTTGAACCTTATTAAAATCATTTTAGCATCTATGTGGAGCTTGGATTAATGCAGTGGAAGACCTACCTACAGAGAAAATACTCTAGTCCAGGCCTTAATCACCTCTCACCTTAACTTGTATAATGTTCTAAGTGGTCTCCTTGGTTTTATTCTCTCCCCTCTTCCATCCAACCTTTAGATAGCTGCCAAAATCATCTTTCCAAGGCACAGATCACTTCCCTGCTTACAGAAAGTCAGTTACACCCCACTGACCCTCATAATTCCAATATCATATCCTATAATTTCTCTTTAAACACTGGATATAAGAGTAAAACTGAATTACTAACTTTTCCTTTAATTCCACCAACTCTTGCCCTCTGCTTTGCATGCACATTGGACTTGAATGTTTTCCTTTCTCATATCTGCCAGTCAGAATAATTCAATTCCAATCACCCCTCAAAGTTGAACTTGGTTGCTATTTCTGTGGAAGGAGATGTAGATTTTCACTCTTTCCTCTCCTCCCCCTGCCACATCCCCCTGCCACGTTAGTAGTGTCTCTTTTCCTTGATTTTTGGTTGTTGCTGAATGATTTTTAAGTCATGACCTCATGACCACATTTGGGGTTTTCTTGGTAGGCAGGAGAATAGTTTGCCTTTTCCTTCTCCAGCTCATTTTATAGATGAGGAAACCAAAGTGAACAGGGTTAAGTGATTTGCCCAGGGTCACATAGCTAGTAAATGTCTGAGTCCAAATTTGAACTCATGTCTTTCAGGTCTTCCTGACTCCAGGCCCAGGGATGTACCACTGTGCCACTCCTCAATTTATGTTAGTTCTAATTTGTCTGTGCATGTGGGATACTACACCCCACTATGCCCTACCCTCCTTGAAAGTAAACTTCTTGAAAGCCCTTGGATATTTCATTTAGTCTTGGTATTCTCAATAACTGGTCCTATCTAGACCTTTCATGTAACAAGCCTTTAATAAACATTTGTTAATTCAAATTGGTGCTAAGTTAATTTCGTTCACTTAATGTTGATTCTTATTCATATTACTTTTATTTACCTTTTCTTTGTTGTTTTTAACTAAACTTGTCCTTAGTTTCTGAGAGTGAATTATTTCAGGACTTGCTCTCTACATACTGACTACACAAAAATCCCCTAAAGATTCTATCATTGCTTCTTTCCTTTCTTTGCAATCTTTCCCTTGCTGATTCTTTGACTATCACCTCCATGCAAATGACTCTTAAATTTATAACCCTATGCCTGATGTCTTTTCCCTCCCTAACGTGCATAAGTACACTTCCAGCTCTGTGCTTGACTCCTTCTTCTGGATATCAAATTCATCATTTGCAAAATTGAAATTATTTTTCCTCCCAAACCAGTTCCTCATCCTGATTATCTTGTTTCTTTCAAAAAAATTCTCACAGCAACCAAACTAGAAACCTAGAAGTCATTTTCTATTCTCCACTCTCTCTTAACTCATTCATCCATTTAGACATTAGATCATATCAAACAGATATCCAAAATGTTTCTTACTTCTATTCTGTACTTTGCATTCTTGTTAGTTTGAGCTTATATTATTATTATATTACTTGAGCTTTTCTAATAGCCTTATAAATGTACTCTGACCCCTCACCCCCATAATGCACCTTACATTCTGATAATCCAATAATCTTCCTGGAACAATTCTTGATCATGTTAATCTCCCACTCAAAAATCTTTATTGACTCCTAATAATATAATGAAAAGAGTCAAAACTCTTTGATATGAACTTCCAAGTCCACTAGATTTCAACCCAGTCTATTTTCCCATTAATATCTTCAGTTATGCCTCTTTATATCCTTTATGTTCTGACAGTCAAATTTTTCACCATTTATTGACTACATCCTGAATTTGGCTTCATCCATGTCTTTGTCTATATCGGTTTATTTTCCTTTCCACTACATTCCACAGAATGGAATTTTACCTCTATTTCAAGGTCCAGATATATTGTTATTTCCTCAATTATATTTTCCTTTTTTCTTTCCTCTCTCTCTCTTTCTCTGTCTCTCTTTCTCTCTATCCATCTCTGTCTTTGTCTCTGTCTCTTTCTGTGTGTCTCTCTGCTTCTCTCTCTGTCTCTGTCTGCCTGTCTGCTTGTCTGTCTCTCTCTTCTCTATATTTTATTTCCATATGTTATTTATATCTCTTTTCTAACCTCTAATATATTTTATTTTAAGTAAGGTTAATTTGGGAGAGGCAGTCCAGTCTACAGAATGAAGAATGAGGAAGGCCTGGATTCACACTCACCTTAAACACATACCGGCTATATGAGGTCACTTAGTTTTTTAGGGCCTCAGGCAGTTCTCTCAGACTCTTAAGTTGCCAAATGGGTGCAGGTCTGCCTTGTAGAGGAAATTCCTTACCTGAAGCTTCCAATATTGATGAAATTACAGGTTTGATTTAAAAATACAAAATTACATACCTATGTCCCTATATGACACCAGAGCCTACCCTTCTGAATGAAGTTTGTACTTCCAGTTGTGTCAGTCAAGCCCAAATATACCTATCTGTAAGTCTGGGACTTAGAGAGATAGTCACATGGGAAAGAAGAGGGCATAAGTCATATGCTATGTACTGTAGACGATGAAATGATTAGAACTAGTAGGGTAACAGAATCAAAAGTGTCCAGTACTTAGAACCAGTGATTCTTTTTATCTTATAGTCCCAGTCAGTGAGAGGGAAATTAAGAAAGGGATGAGCTATCAGATGTGGGAGTGGACACAAAGTCAGAAACAGAGTAGAACTTATTATTAGACTAGTTTCTTAGGGAACTTTATGCTGAAAGAAGAATGGGAAAAAAAATAAACAAAAAACTAGGTTTGATAACAGGTGAAGGAAACTTTAAACTCCGGGCCCTAGAACTATATGGCAATAATTGTATAAGAAAGCAAATGGAGAAGAAGAGACCCTAAAATTCAGCTACAACAATTTATTATATGTAATTAGAACAAACTATTTTCAGAGTAGGTTAAAAAAGAGAGGAAATGAGGGATAGAAAGGCTTAGAAAGGAAAGAAGGGAGAGAAAGGTAAGAGAAGAAAGGAAGGGAAAAGATGAATAGTAGCAGCTTTCAGATAAGATGTGGCATTGCAGGATAGACAAAGGTGTTGCTATCTGGATGCTGACTCCATCTAGTGCCTTGAATCCTGCAGAGCCTCATTTGCCAAGTATGAGGGACACCCTAAGTTTGGAGGCTCTGAAATAATACATTGGGCTAACTTAATCTTAAAATGAAAAAGATTGACTTTTGTGTAAGTAAATATAGGGCTTTCATTCTAAAGACTACGGGTAGGAGTGTAGGAGTTACTGCACATAGATTTTTATGGAGATGTTTTTCACAAAACATCCCCCTTAAATCTCAATAATAAATAATACTTCCTGAAAGAACATCAAAAGGTTATAAGATGGCTGTAAAGTTATTATGCTGATCCGACGAAATGAAGACCACTAAGTTCAGTTTCATGCAAATGAAAATGTCACCTTAACTCCAGACTTTCATCATTCTCATTATTCTCACACATCCATATCCTACTTCCCTCACTTAGAAAATATTCTCCATAACTTGGAAGAGAGAGAAATTGCCTAGCCAATCTATTACACCCTTGGAATATGCCTTTTTAAAGTTAACACAATACAAATGATTAGACAGCACTTTCTCACATAGCTTTTTATGTCATTTCTGATTTGCTGAAATCCAACCTATATTTAGTACATCTTAAACAGTTGTATGTATAATATAGCAGTAGCTTCTCAGCGACAGATTGATTGGATTTGGATTTGAAAAGTTGCAGCAAAAGATAAAAACGAAAGAAGGGACAGGTACCATAGCAGTTCTCAGTCTTTAGGCTCCAATTCCAAAGCAGCACACAAAGATTTAGCCAAATAACTCTACTGACTCAGTGGAAGTCACATGACTAAATCTTTACACTATACTTGTAGAATTTATGCCTTCAAGTCGAAATCTTTTATTGCTGATAGATTCATGATGCATCATTCACCATCTATTTTTATTAAGGGTATTTTGACTCTCCCACCTTAATTGCATTATATAAGAGAAAGGTTGGGTTTTTTTAAATTCTATTTTTCATTTATTTTATGTTTATACTATTTCTTATTTGATTCTTTAATGTCAACCAATATACATTATTCTCCTGAGGTTCTTTTTTCTAAACACTCTCGTCTACCTATGCATTGATCTAAATGAAAGTACAAATTTTTGCAAGGATAATAGGTATTTGAAATGAATGTCTGAAGGGTAAAGGGGATAGAAGTTCCTGAGGCTTAGCAAGTTGCAGAAGGCAAAATATGTGGGTAGCTTAGTTTTTTTATGTTTATGAAGATTTAAAGCATTCAGCAATTATGACCATTCATTAAAGATGTGACTTACAAGTCTTAGAGACTTGGAGAAGCACAAGACCAGTAAACAAATCTGATGTTAGTCTCTGAAAAAGAAGAGAGGCAATTCAAATAATTCACTCTGTCTTTTACAAGGTTGTTTTTTGTGCTACTGTAAGTAATAGTAATATTTGTTTTTATTTACATTTTATTTTTTAAGAGGGAAAAACAAGTTCTAGACTATACAAATAATAGATGTTAGCATAATTGCCTGGAGGGACAACCAGAAAATGGTTATCACTAAATCAGTGATAAACTCAAGCTAAATAAACTCACTCCTGTAGTGAGTTCTTAACATTTTTATTAGTGATTTGAATGATGGAATAAGCAGAGAGAGTTCATTGAATTTGCAGATGACACAGAGTTGTAGAAGTAGATGACGTCTCCCAAGATAAGTGATTTGAATTCACATGGATTTGGATAAGCTCAAGAAGAAACCCAAAATAGATTCAACAAGGACAAATTCTAGCCAGTTCAACTGGAAAGGAAGAGCTGAGAACATAAGTACTGAACACCTGTTATTTAGTTCTCCTTTCATATTAGAAAATCCATCTGTTAGCCTAACCAGATAAGAATTTCCAAGTATGGAGCCTGTCAGTGATACTCCTATGTATTTCTTAGTCTCACTTATAATACTCTAGCCTAAAGAGAGGACTGACCCTCTGCCCCTTGAACAAGATTTTATCACAATGGTCTCATGAATTCCTTTAGTTATACATTTAATGCTCCAGGGATATTATTAGAAAGTCCCAAAAGGTGGTTTTTCCAAGTATACTAACTGTAAAATATATATATACAAATTTATATATAGTGTTGAACCTATTAAATGACTTCCCACTTTCATCCCCTTCAGTGATAGCTTTAACTGAACTATTTTCAAAACATTGTATTGTACACATCCTAATTTGTGAAATCTTATTATTCTTCTTTCTCCCATCTTACTATCCTTATCTCTCTCTCTCTGTCTTTGTCTCTCTCTCCATCTCTCCATATTTCCTCCTCCTTCCTTCTATCTTTCAATTATTCTTTTTCTACCATCACCTAATTATCCTATTTCTATTATCTTTGATAAATCTCATGCATTACAAAACACAATAGCTTTGTATTTTTTCTTAAAAAACCTAAAACAAAAGGCTTTGTCACACCAAAGCTGCTACGTAATTAAAGTTATGGTAGGTAGTAAAGGTCTTTTTCACAGATGTCTTCACAGTATGTGGTTTAACAAGGGAAATTAAATGTTTAGGTTCTAGCTATCAAGATGAAATGCCTTAAAATATGCAGGGCATTGATAGATTCAAAAGTAATGAGATTCCTATTTTAAATTTCAAGTACATCATACAGCCTTAGATAAATTTTTTTAACTATTCATTTCTTCCTTTATTGGTAAATGTTAATATGCTACTCCTTTATATTTGTGTTCTCTTTACCATTATATTTATTATTCATGGTAGCATTGCCATTTCTGCTAGCAACTAGTATGCAGTATAATAAAGTAGATTACATTTAATAATTGTAAAAGAAAAAACCTTCTTTATCTTATACTTAAAATCAGAGAAGGTGCATAAAGCAAGGCAATGTCTCCATTTTAGAGAGGATGTGACAATGAAACATGTAATCCAGACAAACTGCAAGCATAGCAAAACTTAGTCTCCCTTCAAAACATCTCTACATTGATACAGGCTACACAAAATCCACCTAGGTAACTCAGTTAATTTACTGTGAGTCTATGTACTTGGAATTCTATGGAATCAAATCTCATTTTAAAAATCTGTTTAATATGGTGAGTGAAAAGTATCAAAGGGGAAAATGCCAATTTTCTTGCTAACTCCCATTGACATATTTCACTTTTAGACCTTTAGGGGCACATGAATAAATATGCACATATTTCTCAGTTTAACTCATTTCATAGTTTTCTATTTGCATTTTTCCATTACATGTTTTTCCACTATTTTCCCTAATACAAAGCAGCATTATTTATCTACCAGTTGCTTTTTCTTCATTCTTTGTATCATCTCCACTGTTCCACAGAATTCTGTTTTCATTAAGAATTAACTTATATACTCTATGTAATATAATTTTATATTATGTTAAGCATATAAAGCTGACTGCTTCTTTAGAAAAACAATATGATGTTGAACATGAAAGGCAAAGAATGATGTTTTTATATCTTATGTACATACCCACATTTTTCAGTGTTCATTTTACTCTGTAAGCTTATTATATCAAAGCAATATTAAACACTGTCATGTAATTTACAGGCAATAGTACCATCAATACCAGAGAGCAAATGGAACTTCTGAAACCTACATGTTCTGCCACTCAAGGTGGCTATGCAGAAGATCATTATGTATTCTTCACCACAGGTCAGTTGCTTAGCGACCAGAGAAGTAGAGAACTACTAATTGAAAGTATTCCGTATTGCTGGCAACATTTGCTGCAGGACATTGGACTTCGAAACAGCAGAGACTAAGTCAGATATAAATGTTGCAGGAAGAAGGATGAAAGGAAAGGCTTTATGCTATTCTCTTACTGATTTTTTTTAAACAACCATAAATAATTATTGTGATGGTGATTTAGTATTAATTAGGTTGAATTATGCTGGGGAACCACTTTGGCACATTTTTAATTCTTTCCAATAATATTGATTCTAAAATGTTATTTATTAAAATCTGTTACTGCTCCTAAGAGCTTTATAAGCAAACAGTACAGAAACCAAGGAGCGTAATCTAGAATCTAAGAGACCTTTCAGGTGAGATGGAGAAATGCAACCAGATTTCATTAAAAAGTTTTAAAAAATTAAAAACAAATGAACAACAGATTATTAAAGCAACACTGAAAATTTGAGCATGTTTTGGATAATGTATGATTGAGTTCACTTTTTTTTATTATTTTACTGTTCTATCAAGTCCCCATTGCATAAATTAAAAGTCATTATTCTTTCTCATCCAAACAATGGCCTGGAGTCAGGGAGAGCTAAATTCAAATCCAGACTCATTCACTTATTACTTCTGTGATCCTGGGCAAGTCACTTAATTCTGTTTGCCTCAGTTTCTTCATCTGTAAAATGAACTGGAGAAAGAATTGAGAAAATCACTCCAGTATCTTTCCCAAATGGGGTCACAAAAAATTGGACAGGACTGAGATTGAACACACAGACAATGGAAAACTTTGCATGCCTTAGTGCCCCAGGGAATGAAAACTGGCAAGTTTGGGTCATAATATAGTTGTTCCCATTTTATAGAACAGACAGTGCCATAGAAAGTAAAAAAAAAAAAACTCATGAGAATGTCAGGCAACCCCCACATAAATCTGTGATAACTAAATCCATTGTTTCGTCTGTTGTTTTATACTTTCCCTCTGAGGAAATATATAATTTCATTAATAGAATCTAATCCATAAACTATTGGTCAGATTTGAACAAATTAGCAAATTCTTGTAAAGGCAGTTTGTGTGTCATGGTGACGAAATCAAACAACGATCTTTGAAGGCTGAAAAGACCGTTAAGATCATCTCATCTAACATGCATTTTATCAATGAGGGAACCAAGATCCAAAGCGATTAAAGAATTCATTGAAATACATTAAACTCCAATGAATCCAGATTTGTTGGAAAAAATAGGCTTAGTTAAGGAAATATTCTTTTTACTTCTAAGTTTATCTGATTCAATCTGATGTTTGATTGAATCTGTGTTTTTGAAAATATGAGTATTCTCTTCAAGAATACAGAGTGCACCCAATGCACACCTGTCCATTATGTCATTCACTTTCACAACCTCCCACATAATTGCAATTGATGATGACTCAAAATCTTGGGACTTGTCCTTGCACACTTTGATATTTTGAATGTAGCAGGAGATATGAATTATGCATTGGTAATCCTTAACTCTCAATATGGAATATCAACTTTTTTGATCTTACATTTTTTTGATGATTTTCTTTACAGTACTTTATAATTACTTTCGCCCAAGGAGTGGGTTTCAACACTCCATACCACATGCCTCTTTGGTATCCTTTGGGGAAACTTAAACTTTAGTTCTTCAGAGGCTGTTTTAAGACCCACAGTCAGACAATATATTTACCAGAAGAATTTTAATGCTAAAATTATTGCCCTTTGTGTGAGGAAACTCTGTTCTGACCACATTAGGCCCCTATTCAATAAACTCCAGTAGTTCCCTATTAATCCCATTATCAAATATAAAATGGTCTGACTACTAAATGCCTTCACAACTTGTCCTCTTCTTACCTTTCCAGTCTTCTCACACTTTATTCCCCTCTACGGTACTCTAAGATCAAGCTACAGATCTAGCTAAGATCTGGCCTGCTTTCTGTTCCTCACACACAAGGTTCTTCACCCTACTCCTTGACTTTGTACTGTCTTTCCTAGTACCTGGAATATTCTCTCTCCTTACCTCCTTAAAGACTTAGTTTAATTCCCAATTTTTTGTGAAAAGTCTTTTCTGGTGCTTCCCCCTTCTCTACCCCTTACATACAGCTAATGCCTTTCTTCTGAGTCATTTTGTAGGCACACAGTTATATGCATGTTTTCTCCCCCAATAAAATGTGAGTTCCTTGATGGAAGGCACCAAATTTTTCTTTTCTGTATATCCCTAAGACACTGGTAGAATATAAAATATTTGTTGCTGTTCACAGTCATGTCCAACTCTTCATGACCCCATTTGTGGTTTTCTTGGCAAAGATGTTGGAGTGGTTTGACACTTATTTCTCCAGATCATTTTACAGAGGAGGAAATTGAGGCCAACAGGGTTAATAAGTGACTTGCCCATGGTCACGCAGCTGGTGTCTGAGGCTAGATTTGAACTTAGCCCTTCCGAACTTCAGATCTAGAGCTCTAGACACTTTACCACCTAGCTGTCCCACATAAAATGTAGTATAAACAATAAATATTTATTGATGGTTGTAATAATGATAAGGGGAAAGCTTATGGTAATTAAAAGAACTTTGCAACTTCCCAAGGGCAATAAAACCTGATCAGTTTCTTTTGTTTCAATCTTAGCTTTCTCCACGTCCATTTTTCCACAACTGTCTAAGAAATATTTACTGATGGATAAGCTCTGAAGCATGTAAGTCCCAGTGTATATCACAGACTAGATGAAAGCTTTGAGTTAGCCAACATCAAAGGATCAGACTACAATATCTATTTAGCACTAAGACTAGAGACTTTAATTCTCCTTGACTATTGAGAATTTACTTGATGTTCTTTGAGCATCATTGTTATGAGTATCTATTGTCAATCCACAAAATGGTTCACACATGAAGTTGCTCCTTTGAATAAAGTCCTGATGCCAGATTTGTCAATTGTCTTTTATGAAATTAAAGAATATCTCACTTCCTGCTAAAATCCACCTCAGTTTTCTGGTTGTATGTGTTCTAGTAATATTTATCCAGAAGTTTCTTATAATTTGATTCTGTATACCTTCATGTATGACCTATCTTCTGTCTATTTGAAAGTTGTTTGCATTTTTCAGGAATTTTCCAGAAATGGTATACATGTAGGAAATAGTATAGAAGTTAAAAATCTTCAGTTCCATTTTAAAAATATTTCTTCAATTCTCACTATTTTCAAGGCATTCGTTTAGGCCCTGGAAACACAAAGATATGTAAGGCAAAAGCTCTACTTTCAAGGATTTTACAGTCTAATGAGGGATATATGAATAACTATTGTACAAGGGAAATTGAGATAATTTAAACATATATACAGGCAAAAGTTGAACAGAAATTTTAAGATAGAAAGTCAGTCAGTAACCATTTATAAGCATCTATTATGTGCCAGGCACTGTATTATGTGCTAGGAATACGAAGAAAGACAGAAAAATCTTTCTGTCAAGGACCTCATGGTCTAATGGGGGAAAACTATGCAAGTAACTATGAACACACACAAATACACACACACACACACACTTGCACAGGATAAATTTGGGAAAATTTCAGAGAGAAGGCACTAAGATTAAGGGAAAAAAGGGAAAAGCTTCTTGCAGCAACTGGCATTTCAGTGAGCCCTGAAGAAAAACAGGGAAGTCAGGATGTGGAGCTGCAGTAGATGACTGTTTCAGGCATGAGGGACAGTAAATGCAAATGCTTCAGGTTGGGAGATGAAATGTCTAGTGTGAGGAAAGGCAAAGAGGATAATGCGACTGGATTTCAGAATATTTAGAGAGGATTAACGTATAAGAAATCTGGAAAGGTAGGGAAGGACCAGGTTATGAAAGATTACAAACACAATAGAGGATTTTAATTTTTTTCCAAGAGCTAATAATAAATAAGTAATAAGCTGAAGTTTATTACACAGGGGATGATATGGTCATCCAGAAACAGAGAAGCGTTTTTGGTGGACCTGACTTTTCAATTCTGGCTTGCACCAGAATTAGACCTTGAAAGAATATATACACTTAAACAACCAGATAGAAAGGAATGGAGATTCTTTTGGACATGGCATGAGCAAAGACAGAGAGATGGTAGAATGAAAAGATGAGAGGTGATAGACAGTAGTACAGTTTGAATATATGAAGTAAAATAAAATGACAGATAGGTAAGCTAGAGCCTTTTTGTGGAAAGACTTTAATGTTGGGATCAGTTTGTACTTTATTAGACTGGCACTGAGAATCACCTAAAGGTGTTTAAATAGATGAGTGATATCCAGATAATATTCAAAGAAAAACAGTCTTTTTTCTATGGAATATTAACTGAGTTTTTTCATAGCTCTTTGTCATATTTTTCAATTTTTCATATTAGGTATTAGATAAAAGTTTTGTTCTGAGATTCAACCTAATCTAGCGTCACTGTCCTCTCCGTCATTTCCTTTACTTGTCTCTCTTGAGAAAAAGAATTTTGTAAGCCACACAGTGTCAAAGTCAAATAGAATTGGAAGTCATTAATCCATACCTGAAGATCCCCATAG
The DNA here is from genome assembly GCA_023548195.1 of Bettongia penicillata ogilbyi. Taxonomy (NCBI): domain Eukaryota; kingdom Metazoa; phylum Chordata; class Mammalia; order Diprotodontia; family Potoroidae; genus Bettongia; species Bettongia penicillata. The sequence continues at coordinate 3,897,089 of JAJHZJ010000165.1, read as the reverse complement.
GCTGCATTTTGACTTAGTTTTTAAATGTGATATTGTCTGTGTTTTCTTGTATGTTCATTTATTTTGTTAAATGCTTCCCACTTACATTTTAATCTGTTTCCAACTTAACTCAGGAGTGTTGTGGGTTATATGCAGCCATCCTGTGGCTTATTTGATGCCTCTTGTCTAGTGCTGAAGGTAAGGATTGTGTGAAACAAAATGCTTTCTAAATATTTTTCCATGCAAGTTCACTGAATGTCTTTTAGATTTGCTGCATTTGGTGGATTTGCTTTTCCCCGGACATCAATATGTAAATTTGTATGTAAGTTGCAATACAACTTCTCATATCATGTCAGCATATTGGATGGGCCTCTTATTGTCATGATGATCATCTTTGCAGTTATTACTTATTGCTATTTATTTTGAATTTCTCTAATGTATTTTTTCCATGGAGTTCAAAGCCATCCAGAAAGTGTAATTAGTGAGCTGGACTTGCCATTTAGTACATCTAGAAATAATTGAATCTATCTGCATGGTGGATGTGATTTTATAATGAGATGCATCTATAAAATTACTTGGTGAAATGATGTGTGATTTTGAAACATGGCACAAACTCTTACTTCCTCCTCATGCCTCTACTCAAGACTTAGATCCTTTGAGGTAGGCATTTCATTTCAAGAATTTCTGGTACCACTCAAAAAAAAAAAAGTGGGTCAGTAGAATTGTTTAAAGAAACAAACAAAAATAATTGCTAAATCTCTTCTGCTATTCTACATGAACTCAAAATTGGCTCTAAGACAGTTAGGTAACAGTTGTGGTTCATATCTGGCTTTGGTCATTTACTACTTGTATGACCCTGGGCAAGATATTTACAAGCCTCTCTCAGTCTCAACTTTGGTATAGAGGTTTCCTTGTCACCACCATATCTGCTTTGTGAGGAAACATTTTAAGAGGAAGTTGAAATCTTTCATTGTGTTTAGGGATTCATAACTGTTTTATATCTAGGATACCTTTGGCAGACTAATGAAGCCTATAAGCCGCTTCTCAGAAATGATTTTTAAACACAAAAAAATAAAATCCATAGGATTATAAAAGAAAGCATTTACCTTGAAATGAGGGTAGGTAGGTGGCACAATGGGTAGAGTGCCAGAACTGGTGTCAGGAAGACTCACCTTCCTAAGTTCAAATCTTGCCTGGTAGCTGTGTGACTCTGGACAAGTCACTTAACCCTGTTTGCCTCCGTTTCCTCATCTAAAGAGCTGGAAAAGAAAATGACAAACCACTCCTGTATCTTTGCTAAGAAAAACCCAAATGGGGTGACAAAGAGTTGGACATGACTAAAACAAGTGAACAGCAACAAAAGGTAGTACATGTTTTAGCAGTGAACAAATCAGAACCTTGAAAGGTCAAGTAGCTTATCCAAAGTCAAATGATTGCGATGCAGATTCCCTGATTCCTAATCCAATAGTCTTTCCATGGTGCCATACTGCCTTCAAGATGTCAACTCGGAGGGCAGAATATATCTACTTACAAGAAATGACTAAGATATCATAAAATGCATAGGTGGATTTAGTGATGAATTTATACACAAACATTTCACATTTATACACACCCATATATACAAACACACACACACACACACACAAATACACCTTCCAAAACTGTGATATTCTCTTGATACCTTCTGCTCAAATGACCCTAGAGCTTTAATTCGCAACATTTGCATCAGAGAAGATTTTAAGGCTGTTAGCATGATAGTGAAATTGACCCAAAGTTGATTCCATTTTTGATCTGGTTTGACAGTCATTTTCTGATAATTAAATCTGATTAATTATAGTGGGTTGAGAGGAGAAGACAAACATTTTCTAATTGTAAATCATCCTATGTCAATGAACTATCCCTAAGTATCAGATTACCAGGAAATTACTTTTCCCAATTCACTAAATAGTACAATAGAAAGCAAAATTTTATCTCCCTAAGCATCGTTTCATTGCCCTTATTCAGCACAAAATCATCACCATCATCATCACCTTTGTTATCATCTAATTGACATTTATTAATGAATATCTACTGGTTTGAAGACATTGTTCTACATACTGTGTACAGAATACTGTGTTTTAATTTTTGTCACATTGATAATTTTAAATAAGTTCAATGTCAAATATTTTAAAACATTTTTAGGAAAGCTTTCTGCTTTTCCCTCTCATTTATATTAGAGTAAGTTGTTAGTACGAAATGAATACCTTTCCTATTCTATCAAGTATAGGTATATTGCTAGGATCTTATATCCTTATGGACTATTTAACCCCGAATATAAAGTCAAAAATTCATTCTTCTCATTTACCTTTACCAATTTGCAAGGATTCTGTGATGACATACTTTGATAACCTTCTGAAGATAATGCAAAACTAATGGCATCCTAATTAGGAATTCTTAACTAGGATCCTTTTTTTAGATAGAAAAATAATATTAATATATATCTAAGTACTTATATATAATACATATGTTATATATAATTGTAATAGATAACCTATCTATATTACATATACATATGTAATTTATAAGTGTATTTCAATATAATTCATATCTGTTAAAATTCTACTTATGCTATTTTATGAATTTTTAAAGCAATATTCTGGGAAGTACCTCTTAAGTTCCTCCAGATTACCAAAGGGGCCTATACCACCATCAAAAAAATAAAGTTAAGAGCCAGTCACTTAGATAAAGAGATAGCATTTGGAACATCCAGGCTTTGATGGCAAAAAAAAAAAAAAATTAAAGGCTGTAGATTCCTGTCATCCCCTATCTAATCAAGACACATTTTTTTTTTTTTTACATTTTCTTCCCTATGAGAAAAAAGAGATGTATTTGGGTTTTTTTTTTAAGGTACTGAATTTCCTAATGACCTCCAAACCTGTCCTGCCAAATACTCTTTAGCACCTATGCAAATTAAATCCTTGATATGGCTTACTGAAAGCAAGTTTGCACAGCCAGATTGTAGCAGCAAAATGTCTATCCAGTTAACAGCATCATTTCCCTGTTCCACTTTGCTAAAAGACATCTGACCTGAAAATTCAAAAGAGTTTTTACTGGGGTAAGAGAAAACATGCATTGGACTCCATGTTCCCCCTTGTGGTAATCATATACCTTCCCACATACTCTGTTAACCAAGGCATTGTATCAGCATCGGTGATGTTGTGACAAGAAATTTATAACCTCTGATTATCCCCATTGAAGCTCTCAAAATCTGAAAATAATTTCTTTTGTCTACTAGCTTTGGTGATTTTAGAATAAAGGCAATTCCCAACTTAGAGACTTGAGCCTAAAAATCTCTGTTTATGCCTTACGTTTGTAACTCATAATGTTGTTAATTTTTTCCTCATAGGAAAAAAAATTGATATTAAATGATGTTTCTGAAGTCGACCTACCAAAAGCTATTCAATCCGTAATTTTACCCCATTACTAATCACCATTAATAGTACTGATAACCCTAAGCAAAAAAGGGTGAATTAAGAAATACATGATTGGTCTTGAAGTCAGATAGAAAACTGAGATACTTACTGTGTGACCAAGTAAAAGTTATGTTACTTCTCATAGCTCTTTGACACTCTAAGTTGGAGAAGTGACAAACCTCATTGGGAGATAGAGTTTATTCCTCTGGGAGCTCCCTATACCAATGAAACCATAAGTTCAGACCCTATCCCCTACAGAAGCTAATACATTTCTGTGGGTAAGTGCATATGTTTTTAAAACATTTCACTTAATTCCTGCAGTTAGACAAAGTCTAGAATAGATACTAATAGATCTCTGAACACAAAAGTTGGAAGAACAATTCATTCATATTCAAGTGTTAAAATTAGTTCAGGCTGTCCTAGGAATATCCTTAAAGAAGCTAGTGTAGAGGTGGGCCTAATAAAATAAAGAACAAAATGTTGGACACAAAGTGCTGAGAATGAAGTAGCTATTTGCAGTAGAGGAATGTTAGAGTGCTAGGGAAAAGCAGAAATAGGAACTTGCTCTTTCATCTTACCTCAAGGCAACTAGATGGCCCAGTGGATAGAATGCCAGGCTTGAAGTCAGAAATACTCAAGCACCTTTATGAGTTCAAATCTGGCCAATTTGGACCCAGGGCAAGTCATTTAACCATGATTGCCTCAGTTTCCTCATCTGTAAAATGATGTGGAGAAGGAAACAACAAATCACTCCAGTATCTTTGCCAAGAAAACCCCAGATCGGCTCATGAAAAGCTAAAAAATGACTGAACAAACTTCCTTCATCATTACCAGTCCTACAGCTGCTTATTGATTAACCAAGAAAAAGTGGGATAAAGTGGGTGGCCGTCTGCAGTAGAAGTGGTTAGAGAAATGAAGCAAAGAGGAACAGGAAATCTCTGCCTGAGGAAGAATAGGGCTGGTAGTCTTGTGCTATCATTGATAGGTGAGCCATATATGTAAAATGGACCCTGTAATTCTCAGACTGTCTGAAGAATAATCTGAAAAATATTTTTGACATTTGAATATTACAGGACAGTTAGGGTACCAAGAGGGACAGCTTCAAAATATTTTTATTTCCACTTGTCACTTGGAACCCTGCTTTCTCTCTGAATGTTCTGTTTATAAGTCTTTCATACATAGTTTTCACTTTTTTTTTCTTCCCTCATGCACGCTATTTCTTTGCCCATTGTGTATTTGGTTGATTTTCTGGGCACAGAGCCCAGTTGGTTTAATTTGTTCTTATTATTGTCTATAGCATCACAGATTCTGTTTTGGAGATGGGCACTTTATAAATTATTAATGATTATTATTGTACTTCGAATTCCACTCCGCTTTTGGATTTTAAAAACAAATAACAAACATGGAACCCAGTAGATAATGACTAAGACCATCAAATATATGCCCTATGTTATCATTTATGGAAGGAGAATAAAGGATATCCCGGGAATATAAACAGCAGAGCTATTTCTGCTAACGGTTAAAAGTCAGCAGAAGTATAAGTTAAGGGTTCAATTCACCTCTAGACAAAATGCTCATAATTTCATTTATTCTCTTTTCACTCATTCAAAATCCCTCCAATTGTCTTATTAATCATTTAATGTTGATAAGCATAATGAACAGTATGCATCCTAAGAGAAAGGGAGATTTCTTTCATCCTATATGCACAGGCATATCACCAGTCTTTTAAAGATATTGGAAGCATTTTTATAGTACTTCAAAGTTTGTAAGGTACTTTACAAATATTCTCATTTTACCCTCACAAAGGGTATTTTTATCCACAAATAAGGAAACTGAGGCAAAGAGAGACTAAGTGATTTGCCCATTAGTAAGTGGATTGGATTTGAACTGAGGTCCTTCTGAATCCAGGCCCAGCATTTGAGCCACTGTGCTACCCCAGGCAACCAAGAGTGATGCTACATCAGCCTTCCTGAAACCAGGAAAAACTACTTGATAGAAGTCATTTGAAACTTACAGGATATTATTTCCATCAAGTAAAACTTATCTTTTTCAATAAAATTAGGAAGTTTTATCTTCCTCCTTTTATTCCCACAAGTTTCCCTCATTGAGAAGTTTATTAGAACAGCTTATTCAATAATTTAAAAGGAAATCTCAGAATGAGAAACAAATACAGTCTCGTGTAATAGAGAAACATTGTGGAAATAAAAAGAAGAGTAAGGTTTTTATTGAAAGTGAATAATGAATATTAGTCGAAATATATGCAAATAAAAATTGAAGGGTTTTTCCCCCTTTTTTCTCTTCATTATAATAGAACACATTTATGTAGTTGGACTGCATACTTTCCATAAAGAACCTTATAAACTCATTTTTGAGGGAAAACAAAACCCTCTTCATTTTTGCCCTTTCTTGACACTAACAAAGAGAGAAAAAAACTGGTTAGTGATCACTTTTTTTTATTCCTTAAGAGATCCCCAAAAGTTCTAGCTGAAGATTTTTAGGAGATTTTTAAATAGTAAATAGTGCTCTGTGATATCTTATACTAGGAATCAAAATATAATTAGTTTCTTTCATACTAATAGAAAAATTAGAAAAACTATCCAAAATGATCCATAAATCCCTCACCATCTTTCTTTAAATGTTGATAATCTTATTTTAAGGCCATTTCCCAGATACTGGTTTTGGGAATTTTGACTTACTTTGCTGTAATTCTGAGTGTTCTTAGCCCAAGAATATCCCCCAAATTTCCATTTTTTTAATATTGATTCCACTTTCTGTTTAATTGGTATGCAAAGCAAATAATGTGCCCATACTTGTAAAGGATATGCATTATCAGAACACAACACCTGCAGGACAAAAGAGAGGTTAATTTCATTGTTGCTATGAAGCAAAGGAAGATGATTATGGAGCCTGCAGTAACCAAGCTCTGTGAAATAGCTGCATTAGTCATTAACTTTCCAACACTAAATTTCATATCAAACTCAATTAACCATTACATAGCTTTTAATGACAATATTTTTTCAGATGCAGCTCTTGTTTACTAATAAGATTTCCCATCACGACTATCTGTTCCATTACTTCGTCCATGTTAATATTCAAGTCTTGATTTTCTCCCAAGAAAATGGGGCAATGAAAATTGCATTTGCTAAAAGTTCTCTGTGAATTATGCTTCTACATTTCAAGTGTTTTAATGTAATGTTTTAGAAGCTAAAGGGAACGATAATAGAGCGAGCTGAAGTCCTCCCCCTGTCCCCAGTACTGATTAAGGTTGCTGCTTCTGTATATTTGCCCACATATTGCAGCCTCCTTGGAGTTTATCATGATCAGAACCATCTAAATCGGAAATTTCCTATTGTTTGTTTTTATCACAGTGAAAGTCAAACCCAAGAATAGCAAAAAGTCACAAAATTAATGTCATTGGGAAACAATTTACGTGGCTAATTAGCATAGCGTTCTCATATAAAAAGACAGATGGATTAAGGGTTCAGGTCATCCATTGCCAGCGGTGAACTGATTCAGTACTTAATCCCCTGCTGTTTGCTATCCTTGGGTGCTCCTTTTATGGACCCAGAGAGATCCATGTTTAGATTCAGAGACTAATACATTGAAATGTGTCACTTTTAAATTCCTTTGGCATTTGAAGAAAAAAATCTATTATTTTTATTCTTATTTGGAATGTCTTTTTTTTTTCCTTAAAAAAGTACAGTTGTGTTGGTAGATGGAAATTTGGGATTTCATGTGCTCAAATATTTCCAGCAGCTGCTTTTGCATAACAAAAAAACAAAACCAAAAGACCTCTATTAGTCATGCACTGTATACACACAGGTTCAGTTGGGAAAGCAAACACAAAGTGGCTCTTCCCCTGAGAAAAGGAGTTGGAGATTATTTTGGAAGTGATGCTTCAGCACCAAGGACAAAGGGGCAGCTCACAAAGGCAGCTGCTAATGAGCAAAAATGGAAAAGGGCACATTTTATAAATAGAGGCACTAAATGAGAGAATTAAGATCTTTATATTTTTAAAAAAAGCATTCAAGAATGATGTCCAGGAGAAATTTCAGTATGGATGCTTAAATATGTATTTCATTTTATTATTCTAGAAGGAACTAGGTAGAAGAGATTTTCTTATATTTAAGGAAAAAAGGAAACCTGGACCAGGTTGCATCAAAGAGTCATGAGCCTCAGAGGTATAACGAACAATCGTTGCTCCTATGGCAGCAGAAATCAGACAAAGGGCAAGTAGTATAAAGCTTTCCCTCCATTCAACTCTAGCCTTATTGAAAAGAAAAAAAAAATAGCAATGCTGCAAGACAACTTCAGGAATAGTGTTGGTGTAGGGGAGAATTGGCCAGACCAGTAAGGAGGTCATCTGCATTATAGGAATAGTAGAAGAATAAGGGAGAGAAGCAGTCCATGTATGACAGCTTTTAATTATAATTCATTCTTTATGCTAGCTAGGTGTTCTGTTTTGTTTTGCTTTTCTGAGTTGAATTGATTTGATTTCATTGAAGTAATTTCAATGGCCTCTAAATCTGTACCCCAGGTAGAAGACCCAGTTGTTCTGCCCTAGTTACTGGTGTCGTAAACCCCCTGTCATTGTACAGTTGTTCTTTATTTAGTGATTAAATACCACCTGAAATCTTTTTCTGTACTGGATTCTTACTTTGGTAAGAGAGTTAGAATAAATTACCTCTATAATCTCTCCCAACTCTGTGTTCAAGGTTTGATTTTATGTAATAGAAATCACTTTCATTTCTCTCTTCCATTCTTTCCTCATCTACTCCACATGTGTTCTTCACTAATGTGAATGATGAACTGAAGAACTTTGAAAATATTATGAATTGCTACATTTTTTTTTTAAATGACACTTTTTAGTTCCTAGACAGGTCTGAAAAAATGCCACACTTAAATTTAGGTTAGACTACTTAGTTGGCTTAAAGGTTTTTTTTTTTTTTTTAATAAACAAATATTGATTCTTTTTTAAAAAAGTTAATTATTAACCATCTGTTTCTATTTCATCAGATCACATAATCATTACTTCTCCCAGTTTTAACCCCTCAATTGACTTAGATTTAGTATACTTTACCAACAGAACCATAAACTGTATATTTGCCTGGGTGAATTCATTTCTAGGGTAGAGGTGGTGGAGTTAGTATAATCATTCTGGAAAAAGGGTTGGCCCATTTCCTAGCAAATCCAGTCCCAATGTCTGTGACACAAATAATATAAATGCCTAAGTGGAGGCAGGAGGTAGGGGAAATATGTATGAGGCATGGGACTGTGAGCGAAGGTGGACTTGTGAGCAAGCTTGTACTCTTAGGATTATTATGTGGCAATAGATGTTTAGAGGACCACAAAGTTGAGAAAAGTAGGGAAAGATGATAATACAGCTGAAACATACCTCACTTTCCCCTATATTACAGTATAACACAAAGTCCTAATGGCCATGGCCTATTTATTGTGGCTTTTTTTTAATGTCGTACTACAAGAGGTAACTTAATTATATTAGCTTCATTTTCTCATTGTAAATGAAACCAGGATGAGGGGGGAAGAATTTGTTTTTCATGGAAATATGGTTTAAAACTTTTTTTTCCTTTGTTTTCATGCTTTGTTTTTGGTTTTATCTTTTGGGGGGCAGGCAATCAGGGTTAAATGACTTGCTCAGGGTCACACAGCTAGAAATGTGAGTCATTTTTTTCTTTTTTTTAAATTTATTTATTTTCATCTTTCAGCATTCACTTTCACAAAATTTTGAATTTCAAATTTTCTTCCCATCTCCCCTCTATCCCCACCAGTATGTCTTCTGATCACCCTTTCCTCCAATCTGCCCTCCCTTCTATCACACCCCCATACCTTTCCATTGTATTTTCCTGTAGGGCAAGAGATATTTCTGTATCCCATTGCCTAAATATCTTATTTTCTAGTTGCATGTAAAAACAATTTATAACATTAATTTTTGAAGGCTTGAGTTCCATATTCTTTCCCTTCCCCCCTCCCCACCCTCATTGAGAAGATAAAAAATTCAATATAGGTTATACATGTGTAGTCATGCAAAACATTTCCATAACAGTCATGTTGTGAAAGACTATATTTCTCTCTATTCTGTCCCACCCTCCATTTAGTCTCTTCTCTCCTTTGACCTGTCTCTCCACCAAAGTGTTTGCTTCTGATTACTACTTCCCCCAATGTACCATCCCCTCTATTATCCCCTTTCATCCCCTTCTCCCTGCTTTGCTATAGGGTAAGATAAATTTCCATATTCAGTTGATTGTGTATGCTATTCCCTCCTGAATCCAAATTGGACGAAAGAAAGGCTCACTTATTCCCTCTCATAAAAACTTTTCTTTAAAGAGGCAAATAAAAAAAAATTGTTGGAGTGGTTTTATTGTACAGCATTGCATAGAATATTTAGCTATCTTCAGTGTTTCAGTGTTCACAATAAGCATCTGTAAAAATGTCACCATGAAAATAACTGCAACTTATGTGCCATCATCTGTTGTACAGTAGTATGTGGAGAAAAAGAAATTACATGGGGAACTTTATAAGGCAAACCAAATTAAATCAGCATATGCTTCATAATGCTATGACTTCAACGTGTAGGTGGGCATAGGAGAGAACAGTGAAAAACCCCCACAGAGAAAATAGAGTTCAGAAAGAGGAAACAAAAAAGAAATTAACAATTTATAGAACCCCACACTTACATATCATTAATACCTTCTTTGAGAAGAGTGCTACATGCATATCATGGACATATAATACAATTATTTGAAATATATTTGGTTATATTTTAATGGACAAGAAATGTCTAAATGTGCACAGACTATTGGCTTATTAAAGCAAATATCAAAATGCATCTAAAACCATGAGAAATAATAAGAATAAGATGGCGTTATGGCATGCCATTGGTTGAATTCTAATTTGACTTATTTTTAAATGATATTAAATGACAAAAAAAAATGAGAAATGGATAAAAGGAAAGATGCTGACACAGATCTTACTATTGTACAAGATTGTCTAAGCAATGTGAGTCAATCAACAAAGAAAGAAGACCTAAAATCCTAGAAATCACCTGAGTCAGAAAATAATCTCCTTGTCAATGAAGATGAAAATCAAAGAACAGCAGCATTTATAACTGTAAGAACTTAAAGAGGAAGATTTTGGAAAACTGAATACATCACCTCATAGAAGAGAGGAATAACAAGCAACAAAATAAGTTTGCTATGGCACCCAATGAAGCAAATTAATCCTAAGTAATCAAATTCATCCTCAGGGCATTTCAGGATTGAATTAAAAGATAAATAAGAAGCACTTTTGTTACAGACTTTTATAATTATTTTCATCATCAGTGACAGCAAAGCTCTAATACTTCTTATCTGGTAACACTAAGAAAAAGAATAAAATAGAAAGAATATCTGCTTTAAGTCATGTAAACACTGAGGGCTGCATGTTGTAGATCAAAAGGTTGAGGGATGAATTTTTCAGTTATTTTAAAAGAAGGAAGGATAATAAAGGTTCAGGAAAAAAATTTTACATTGACAAGAAAAGGTGATGTAATGTGAAAACTACTGACTCATTCACTAACCTTCTCATCAATGCAAAATTTAACAAAACATAATGTGGAGATCTTTCTGAACATGTTCTCTCTAAATTTACCAAAGATTTCTTAATATCCAAATGTAATGGATATTTCTCAATCATCCTTCTTGCCTTATTGGTAGCCTTTAACAATGTTGATTACTTAAAGTCTTCCAAGCTCTCCTCTTGTTTCTGAGTTTTCCTGTCTCTTCCTTGTTTCGTTTCTCCTCCTACCAGGCTGATACTCCCTTTCTCTCTTTTTTTCTGGGTTTTCAACTACATCATGTCCAATAACTACAGATTCCCCTCAAGCTCCTATCCTGGCCCCTATTATCTTCTCTTCCTATACTGTCTCACTTGGTTATATTATCATCTCTATGCAAATCATTTATTCTTCCAATTTTAATCTCTCTCCTGAGTTCCAGTTAAATGTTATCAACTTCCTCTTGAATATTTCACATTGGATATACTATACAAATCTCAAATTTATTTATTTATTTTTAAATATAAATTTATTTATTTAACTTTTTACATTCATTTTCAAATTTTGGGTTCCAAATTTTCTCCCCATTTGTCCCCTTCCCCCACCCCAATACACCGAGCATTCTAATTTTCCCTATCATCAATCTGCCCTCTCTTCTATCATCCCTCTCTTCTCTTGTCTCCATCTTCTCTTTTGTCCTGTAGGGCCAGATGACTTTCTATTCCCCTTTAACTGCATTTCTTATTTCCTAGTAGCAACAACAATACTCAACAGTTGTTCCTAAAACTTTGAGTTCCAAATTCCCCCCATCCCTCCCTCCCCACCCATTCCCTTTGGGAAGGCAGGCAATTCAATATAGGCCATATCTGTGTAGTTTTGCAAATGACTTCCATAATAGTCGTGTTGTGTAAGACTAACTCTATTTCCCTCCATCCTATCCTGTCCCCCATTGCTTCTATTCTGTCTTTTGATCCTGTCCCTCCCCAAGAGTGTTGACCTCAAATTGCTCCCTCCTCCCATTGCCCTCCCTTCCATCAATCTCCCCCACCTGCTTATCTCCTTCTCCCCCACCTTCCTGTATTGTAAGATAGGTTTTCAAACCAAAGTGAGTGTGCATTTTATTCCTTCCTTTAGTTGAATGTGATGAGGGTAAACTTCTTGTTTTTTTCTCAGCTCTCCTCTTTTTCCCTCCACTAAAAAGTATTCTGCTTGCCTCTTGAATAAGATATAATTTACCCCATTCCATTTCACCCTCTCTTCACACTACATTTCTCTCTCACCATTTACCTTAATTTCTTTTAAGATATGGTCCCATCGTATTCAATTCACTATGAGCTCTCTGTCTCTGTATGTGCATGCATGTGTGTATATGTGTGTGCATGCACATGTGTATGTGTGTGTGCATGGGTGCATGTGTGCATATGTGTGTGTATGTGTGTGTGTGTGTGTGTGTGGTCCCACCAACTACCCAGATACTGAAAAGTTTTAAGAGTTACAAATATTGTCTTTCCATGTAGGAATGTAAACAGTTCACTTTTGGTAACTCCCTTATGACTTCTCTTTGCTGTTTACTTTTTCATGCTTCTTCTCATTCTTGTGTTTGAAAGTCAAATTTTCTTTTCAGCTCTGGTCTTTTCATCAAGAATGCTTAAAAGTCCTCTGTTTCATTGAAAGACCATATTTTCCCCTGAAGTATTATACTCAGTTTTGCTGGGTAGGTGATTCTTGGTTTGAGTCCTAGTTCCCTTGACTTCTGGAATATGCTATTCCACACCCTTTGATCCCTTAATGTAGAAGCTGCTAGATCTTGTGTTATCCTGATTGTATTTCCACAGTACTGGAATTGTTTCTTTCTAGCTGCTTGCAATATTTTCTCCTTGACCTGGGAATTCTGGAATTTGGCCACAATGTTCCTAGGAGTTTCTCTTTTTGGATCTCTTTCAGGTGTTGATCAGTGGATTCCTTGAATACTTATTTTTCCTTCTGGTTCTGGAATCTCAGGGCAGTTTTCCTTGATAATTTCATGAAAGATGATGTCTAGGCTCTTGTTTTGATCATGGCTTTCAGGTAGTCCCATAATTTCTAAATTGTCTCTCCTGGATCTATTTTCCAGGTCAGTTGTTTTTCTAATGAGATATTTCACATTCTCTTCCATTTTTTCATTCTTTTGGTTTTGTTTTGTGATTTCTTGGTTTCTCAAAAAGTCATTAGCCTCCATCTCTTCCATTCTAATTTTGAGAGAACTCTTTTCTTCAGTGAGATTTTGAACCTCTTTTTCCATTTGGCTAATTCTGCTTTTGAAAGCATTCTTCTCCTCATTGGCTTTTTGAACCTCTTTTGCCAATTGAGTGATCCTATTTTTCAAGGTGTTATTTTCTTCAGCATTTTTTTGGGTCTCCTTTAGCAAGGTATTGACCCATTTTTCATGCTTTTCTTGCATCTTTCTCATTTCTCTTCCCAATTTTTCCTCCACCTATCTAACTTGATTTTCAAAATCCTTTTTGAGCTCTTCCATGGCCTGAGCCCACCAGACATCCACCTCGGATGTCTGGGATACAGAGACCCCAACCTCCACGTCTTTCCCTGATGGTAAGCATTGTTCCTCCCCATCGGAAATGAAAGGAGGAAACATCATCTGTCCCCCAAGAAAGTATTTCTATGGTCTTATTTTTCTTCCCTTTTCAGGGCATTTTCCCAGCCAGTTACTTGACTTCTGAGATTCCTCTCCACCCCTGCCTAGATCTGCCCAGCTAGTGCTTGGGGTCAGAGATTCAAATGCTGCTCCCCAGCCTCAGGGCTTTCAACTGAGGGCGCAGCTGCTATTCAATTTGTTCTTAAGTTCTGGTGCTTAGGTGGGGGCAGGGCCACCTCCCAGGCTCAGTTCCCTCAGGGGGTTTATGCGCAGACCTTCAATAATGGCCCTGAGCTCCTGTCTGCTCCGGGGGGCGCTTGCCCGCTGCTGCCTCTGCCAATGCCTCTGCTGCTGCCTCCTGAGGGGGCCCAAGTCACTCGGCCAGCCTAGAAGTCTCTCTCACTGACCTGTAGTGCCTGTGGGTGGAGGGACTTTTGTGGCCACCAGAGATTCCATCCCTGAAGCCTGCTCGGATATGCTCCTCCTGGCTTGCGCAGTTAGGGCAGCGCAGGGGTGGGATCCACTGTCTGGTGCACAATGGACCTTTGGGGTCAGTTTTTCAGGTCTCTCTGGAATGAAAATCTCTTCCACTGTGTTTCTGTGTGGCTTGCTCTGTTCCAGAATTTGTGGGGAGTTCTTTTTACAGGAAATTTATGGGCTTTGTGTTCGGAGCTAGTGTACGTGAGTCTTTCTACTCCATCATCTTGGCTCCTCTCCCACAAATCTCAAATTTAGCATGTAAAAAAATAAACTCATTATCTTTTCCCCAGGCCTGTCCTTACTCCAAACTTCCCTACTGCTGTCTAGGTGTATCACCTTCCTTATGGTAACCTAGGTATGCAAGTCTGCAACCCCTATGTCATTCCCTCACCTTAACTCTTAATTTATTTCTTTATATTAGATAGATATATAGACACAGATATACATATAGCTCCATATCCTTTATTCTGCTTCAGGAACTCATTACCTGTCATACCTAGAGCCTTATAATAGTTTCTTGATTGAGTTCCCTGTCTCAAGTATCTCCTCATTAAATTCATCCTTCAAAAAATCTCCAAAATGATTTTTTTCTAAAATGAAGTTTTAACTATGCCATCCCCTTACTCAATTAACTCTATTTTTTTTTTTATTAACACTAAAATCAGACAAAAACTCTAATGTTTGACCTTTAAATGACTTCACACTCTGGGCCCTTTCTATTTTCTCTATATTCATTCTACATTTCAAATATACAGTCTTACTCCCTATTTTACACACAAGATATTTCAATTCCACACCTTTGTGATGGCTTTCCCCATGCTTCCTCCCAATTTTCTTATTCCTCAAATGGCTGGCTTTCTTTAAGATTCAACTCAAGCACCTCATCCAACAGTAGACCTGTCCAATTTTCTCCAGCAATTAGTGTCTTGCTTGCTAAGGTCACCTTCCAACTAGTCTGTATTTATTTTGCATATGTTATTTATGCATGTGTTTTCTCTCTCATTAGAATGTGAAGTCATAAAAGGTAGGGACATTTTTTTTTTGTTTTTGCTTTTTGAAACACCAGTTAGTATAGACATCTTCGTTGAGGGGGAAGGGCAATGTTGGCCATTAATCAAAAGCACCTTCTCCTACCCATACTCTTTCTCTCTGAAGATTTAATCAACTGTACTCTGTAACAAATATTATCTCTTTTTATAATATCTTTTTCTTTTTTCTAGGCCTATAGGCAATCTAATGACTTCCCAGGTTGAGGCTGTCTTTCCCTCTGTTGTTTCCATACCAGATGAAATGTTAGTTATCACAATATCTCTGAAGCCCTGTGAAGCAGTTTCCTAACGTATAGATAGAGGTTTGATTCTCCAAACTAATTTAAATTTGTATTGTTTTCATTTTTTTCTCTAGCTAATCCTCAGTCTCTTTATGTTAAAACAAAAAAAAAAAAACAGCAAATGAAATATATTTAGGTATAAGTTGCAAGTGGATTATATTTCAGTGTATGTTATTAGATGAGATCAGGTAGATGCAATTGTAGAAAAAAATAGATCTTTAAAAAAATTTCTTTCAGTTCTTGAAGATATGGGTATAAGCAGTAGCTTTATCTTTAATTTTCTTTTCCAAGAACCCTGTAGAGAGCTGATGACCCTCCTTTCACTTTCTCCTCTCTGTATCTCCTTTTGCTTGTTGCCCCTGGGCTATGAATTCCTTTTGGCTCAGTCCATTAAGTCCTGGGCAGAGCTATGGAACCTATCTGCCTAATTCTGCTTCTATGCGGCTCTTGAAGTACCCAGTCTTTCCTTTCAGTATGTTTCACAGACAATGTGTATCTTTTTTAAGAGCTCCTGGTTTTGATTCAAGTCCCACTTCAAGCTCAGAGATCATGATAGCCCCAAATACTCTTCAGTCCTACGAGAGGGCTATATGTTCCTCTGAAATGCATTCCAGGATGCTATCCAGTTCTCATAGCCCTATTACATTTGTATCCCCAGTGCTTAAAGTACTTCTTGGCACAAAGGAAGTACTGAATAAATATTTAGTTATTGATTGACATTCTAATGGGGAAAACAACATGCCCATATCTACAAAGTACACACAAATACAGTTAATCATTTTGTGGAGGTGGAGGACAGGCATTTGCAACTGGAAAGAACCAGGAAAAGCCTCCTGAAGAAGATAACACTTAAGTTGAATCTTGAAGAGAAGCATCAGTTTCAGACAATTACGTGTAGGAAGTACATCAGGCATGTAGGACAGTTAGTACAAAAGGATTGAGATGGGAAGTGGAATGCAGTGTGAGCAAAGAGAATGGTTTGTCTGGACCATAGAGTGCAGAGAAAGAATAATGAGTTATCAAGTTAGGAAGATGGGATGACAACTTTATGGGGAGCTTTAAGCATCAACCAGAGAAGCTTATATTTAATCTTAGGAAGTCATTTAATTATTTTGGGTAAAGGGATGACATTGTCAGCCTTGTGCTTTAGGGAAATTATTATGGCAGGTGTGCAGGGAGGATGGATTGGAGTGGAGAGAGAATGGAGGCAAAAGGCTGCTCAGGAAGCTATGTCAGTGCCTATATGAGTGGAGAAGAGATATGCAAGAAATTAGGAGATTGGGCATCTGATTGAAAATGTGGGATAAGTGCCAATGAAGAGTCAAAGATCACATGGTGGTTGTGTACTTGAGTGAATAGAAGGATGGTAATGCCCTCACTAAAAATGAGGAAGTTGGGAAGAATGCTGGATCTGGAATAAAAAATGAGTTCTAATTTGAGTTAGAGATGGTTTGAAATGTCCAAAAGATAATTGATGACATGAGACCAGAACTTGAGAATCTAAAGATGGATATATAGATCTGGGAGTGATTACTATTGATTTTATTGTTTATATTACTAGCTCTAGGAGACTTTCTGCATGATAGCCTTACTCATTTTGTTGAACTAATGGTAAATTATTGGCACATGAATTTACCATTATCTTGAGAGTGACATCAGATCATAACTTAATTGCTGCACAAGGAGCATATACACACACATATTATATATATGTATATATATAATATGACTAACATCTTTTTATTGTTTTAGTTCTATTTTGTTCTAAACAAATAAAACAAGAATTTCAATAATAGTAAAATAGAAAAAAAGATGATTGTGTATAAAACTACAAAGCTGTTATGAACAACTTGCTGTTCTTTTCAAAATTTTCATGAAATTTTATTTCTTTTTCTTGTCTTCTCCCCTCACCCCTAGAGAGATGGCAACCATTAGACACAAATATGTATGTATGTATATAAATACATAATGTGTATAAAACCATGAATTCAAATTTCTTCTTTGATCTTTATTTTTTTAAACTGTTGTACTTATTCCAACTACCTCTTTTCATTTTATGCTATGATTTCTCTTTGTCATAAGATTATGCTAATATTTTTATACATATGACTATGCTAGTACTTTAATACTTATAGACCTGTGACACCAAGGCAGACACTGGCTAACAGGAACCCAGGTTTATGGGGAAAGTATGGGGATGGGGTTCTGAGGCACAGAGCCTGAACTCATAGCACTGTGTCATTGAATGGAAAAAAGGATATTTAGGAAAGAGACATGGTGGAAAAACAGGGACTTGAGAGTGATCACAATTCATCCAGTTATCATCGTCCTAATACCAGGATTCAGAAATGCAGAAACTCTCTCTCTGGTCTCTTATATCCTGCTAAAAGTTTTGGAAGGAGAGTCAACTGGAAAAAGCTGTTTCTATAATAGCCATGATATGAGGACATGGATGTGAGAATGAGGATGATAACCAGACAAAAGTAGCTAAAAAGTGGGCTTTTGCATTATTTGGTTATTCATTTAATAAACATGGGTACCATACTGTTCTGGAAAGAGTGCTGGATTTGGAATGAAAGAATGTGAGTTGGAAACCCAACTTCAGTAAAATCACTTGCGTGACTGTAGGGAAGTCATTTTACTTATTTGAACTTTTTTTTTTCATCTTTAAAATGAGATAATTGGTCTCGGTGTTCTTTCTTAGTTTCCTTCCAGCATTCTCAACTTTGTATACATTTTATTATATCTACTATTTACAATGTATTGTATACATTTTGCTTTCCACATTTAAAGAACAAGTGTCATATGCCTTTCTGTTTTGTAGTACTTCCACATTTGCCTGCTGGTAAATTGGTCAAGGGGCAGCTAGATTGCACAGTGAATAGAGAGAGCACTGGGCTTGAAAGACTCATGTTCATCAGTTCAAATGTAGCCTCTGTCACTCACTAGATGCCTGACCCTGGGCAAGTCATTTCACCCAGTTTCCTCAGTTTTTTAATCTATAAAATGAGATGGAAAAGAAATGAAAAACCACTCTGGTATCATTGCCAAGAAAATCCCAAATGGGGTCATGAAGAGTCAGATACAATTGAAAAATAGTTCAACAAGAACAAAAAAATTTAGCAGAGCTTTATCCATAGGTACAATCACAGACCATAACCATAGTTGGATGGATCATCAACCAGGAACTAAACTATTTTCTTGTAATGCACTTTCTATCTTTCTGGGGGAGTGTCTACAATCCACATTTAAACAGAAAAAAATATTTTCCATTTCACTTTGGCATCACAGGAATAATAGCATTTTTTTTTGCAAAAGTTTTTATTGCAATTAATTGATAGTGTCTGAGGGATAGTTATGTGAAAAAGACTAGAAGGCAGAGTCTCAATTGGAATTAAGGACAAAAATGCCAAACAAAAACTCTTGGATCTAGAGGAAAAAAAGAAGACAGTGACTTGGTTTGGCTTTTGAATAAAAATGATTTTGCTAGAAACTCAAGCATAGTCCTTGATGTGCATGATCACATCTTTTATTTATTCTTTCATCTTCAGAACAGAACCAGCAATGGAAAATAATGATCTATTCCACTGGAATTTCCTTATAGTTTCTGTTTTATCTTTCAATTACAAATATACATGGAACTTTTTTTTTCCATTTTAATATTGATATGGAGTCCAAAGAAAAATTGAAACTTATTAAAAAATTATTTTGGTGCCCCTACCCCAATATTAGATAGATAAATAGATTAGATAGATAGATAGAGAGAGAGAGAGAGAGAGAGATAATTTGGAAATCAGGAACCAAATGAGCAAAAAAAGATTGACTGTTCACCCAAAGTTCAGCTAACTTTTCATAAATGCCTATTAAGTGTGCTAGTTACTGAGGAAGATGGAAAGATAAATAAGACGAGATCGTCGCCTGGAAGGAGTTAACCGTTTAGTAGAAAGCTTTGAATGTAGTACCTTTGACATATTCAATAGTTTAGAATTGAGTCTATTGTTTAATTTACATAATTTCCCTCTTTAATATGAAAAGTTCCTCATATGTATGTATGTATACATACATGCCTGTGTATAGATACACATATATTGCATGCATATATAAGTTTACATGTTGTATATAGTATATATTATGTATATATGCATATGCATATAAGCATACACATACATAGTACAGCAAAAAAAAAAAGTAGATGGAATCCAAGGATAATTACGTAAAGTGCTAGAAGGCCATTAATGTGATCATCTGATATCATAAACATTTCCTACTTTTACAAAATTGAGACTATCTTACCTAGAACGGAATTCTTTTCAATGTGAAATTAGGAAGGAACCCAAGCAAGTCACTGAGACTCTCCCTCCTACACCACTTTCACAAATAACTGGAGTGATTAACAACTGGTTGTACTGGCATTTCTGCCAGGGCATTTAGTGGACCTAGATATTGCAAAGGATGATGGAGTAACTTGGTACAAGCTGCACTGTAAATGATTTTTTTTAATGTTCTGACCTGTTTTTTTCAGATTTAGTGAACACTGATTCTTCTGCTATATTCCACCACCTAAAATGGTCTTCTCTCTGTTCCGTATACACAATACTCCATCTCCCATCTCAATCCCTTTGCACTGGTCTGTCTTCTTGCATGGAATGCACTCCTTAATTATCTCCATCTCATAGAATTCCTTCCTTTCAGTCACTACGTTCTGCATGTCTCTTGCTCTGATTCCCACAAGTGCCAAGCACTTTCCCTCCCAAATTATCTTGCATTTTGCTTTTTTATTGCTATATTTTTATTTTTCCACTTTATATTTCTTTTATGTAATACTATATCTACTTGTCTCCCTGCATTTGAATTTAACCTCGTGTAAGTACAAATTGTTTCATTTGTTTTTGTCTTTAATAATAAGCATTTAAATACTACTCTAAGAATTTTAAAGCACTTTACAAATATTTTATTTGATCCTTTACCCTGGGAGGTAGTTCCTCTTATTGACTACAGTTTATACTTTTCCTGAGGAAAGCTATTGTTAGGAAATTAAGGAAGACAAAAGTTGAAGTGACCTTGCCCAGCATCATACAGTTAGTATCAGAGGTGGAATTTGAACTCAGATCCTGATCCTTGATCTAGAACTTTATCCTGCTTACCTGCCACTTGCATTTATAGCATCTAACATAATGCCCAGTCAGTGCTTAATAAATACCTGATGATTAATTAATTGTTGATCGATGATCGATATGGGAAAGTCTAGTTGATACTAAGAGGAATGATGCAGTTGTCATAACTACTGCGTTCCTGGGATGTTCTTACTGGTGCTTTGACTTTGGTGTTGATGGTAGTTTTGTGGTATCGATAGATCTCTGCATTTGTCTGTGGTCCTGGATCATGATGGCCCCAAGCCTGCACAGCCCTGGTAATAGAGGAGAAATCACTAATAAAGGTTGTGGTGGCATTTGAGTTACAGTCAATTAACTGAATTGTTCCAGTTGAGTTCATTCTGACATCCTTAGGAAGAAGGGTGTCCAGCAGCTGACACAAAGCATGAAACACATTCTAATTTGTTTACACACTCATGTACATGGCAAATCCTTCCCCTGTAGGTTACACAAGCCCTTTTGAGGGTTGAGGCCATGATTTATTCATCTTTGTATTTCTGCCCAATGCCTAGTACAATGCATTATAGATTAGACACCTGATAAACACTTAGTGACTGAAGAAATGATCTGTTTTACATGAAGATTCAGCTCTTAGAACTTTATAGGAAATGAAGTTAAAGTGAGATTTTTCCATTGAAGGTGTGTCATGCTTGTGCTGTATTGGATAGTGTAGTAGAGATGGAATCAGGTTGATATGGGTTTAAATCTTGTCTCAAATACTTCCTACCTACATGACTCCATGTAACTGAGTTGTGTAGAAATTAGAATGGTAGTCTTGTAGTCAGAAATATCTGAGTTCAAATCCTGTCTAAGAACTTACTAGGTCCGTGGCAGTGATTTAACTTCTCTGCCCCAGTTTCTCTATTTATAAAATGGGGGATCAAAGTCTAAGGTGCCTATGCCTCCCTTCTGGCTCTGTATCTATGGCCCTATAATTCCATAAAGTCATTTAACCACTCTGACTCCTTCATTATTTGTAAAATGAGGGCTTTATATTTGATAACCTCAAAGATCTTAAATCTGTGATTTTATGACCTGAATGGATGTGAGGAAAAGCATGGAATTCTATGTTCCCAACCATGAACCAGGAATACTTTGGCTACTGTATCCTACAGAACATGTGTGGATTCAGGCCACGTTACCTAAAGTATTCCTACCCTTTACAATGTTTCAACCATGAGTATGATATACAACCTGTGCTTAAGTAAGGAATTTACCTCTTAGCTAGGGAATTGTTATATGGAATTACCTAATAGTCTTAAAGAAAAAATAAGCTTATGCCTTTAAATCTTTATGGTATGTGAGAATTTCCTGTAAGCTTGTGGAGCTAAATAATGAGAGATCTTCAAACTCATATACCTCTAATAAAAATTCACATCATAATTTCAAATTGGTTATTTCTCAAAGCTCACACAACTTTAATTTGAAGTGTAGCCTCAGGGGTGAAAGGCCATTAAATAACTTACTGATCCATAAAGACAATTTCAAAATTTACAGTAGGTAAAGTAATATGAGATTGTTTCTGTGTTTGCATGTTTAATTCGTCAAAGCTTGAGAGCATTATTAAAGATCTTTCCCCATGATTGAATGGGTTTTTTTTTTTTTATGTAAGAAACCAATTGAACTTTTAGACACTCATAACCTCACATTCACCTGGAATCAGTGGACAAATCTGATGGATGTGGCCTTTTCTGATCTCCCTACAGTGCCTGCAAATGTATCACACACTTCTCTCAAGAGATCTGTGAATATAAATGATTGGGAAACACATGAAACTTTATGGGATACAGAGGCATCAACATATTTTAATGGACTTGATGCAATACTTTATTTTTTCTATAAGCTAGAAAATTATCAACACATAAAAATATCCTGGACAAAAACATCCTGGAAAAAAAATGTTATTAGGAAACTATTCATCTATTGCATTTTGTCATCTCTCTCTCTCTCTCTCTCTCTCTCTCTCTCTCTCTCTCTATATATATATATATATATATATATATATATATATATATATATATATGTTTCTCTTAATCTAATCCATCTATATTTAGATATATAGACACAGATAGGTAGATAGATAGATAAATAAATAGATAGATAAATAAAACTGATTATAGTAATAGTAACAGCACTGCATTGCTTATCTGTGTCTTCTAAATTTGTCCTGTTTTCTTCTCTCTTTTTTGTCACTTTCCCTAGGACTACTCACTTCTACAACACCTTTCCCCAATAAATACTCTTCCTCATAACAAACAATTATGCTCAAATAAAACAAATGTACATTGTATTGGTTGTTCTGAAAACATGCTTCTAATTCATCACCTTCAGTCTGTCACCATTCTACCCAATTCAGCCACGGGATGGGAGATCCACTTCTTCATCATCTAGAGTCGTGATGATTCACCAAATTTCTAAGAATTCTTACCTTTTTAAAAGTTCTTCCCTTTACAATGTTGTTGATATAATCCTTCTAAAGACAGGCAAAGGCAAGCAGTATCATTGTCATTGCAACAATTTGAAGTTTCCGTCTACACTATATGGGAGTGAGTAGAAAAAAGTTCAATATAAAAGAGAGAGAAGCAAGAAAGTTATTATTATTATCGTCAATATTTTATTCCCTTCAAAGCATTAGAAATATTTTGCAAATATTGATTTTAATATTAATAGTAATGTGTCAACTTGGCTTTAACTTAAAAACAAAAAAATTTAGATTTCCTTTTATATTTCATGACAATTTTTGTGAAATGAGATGAGAACTCTAAAACTTGATTAAAAAGATTAAATAAATTGAGCATTGTCTTGTGTGCATATTATCTTTTAACTTATTCTTGGTGTTATACTTCATATAGATTATATGCTACATTTTTTTCACCAATTATTTTCAAAAGTACAAAAGTTTTTGAAATAGAAAAATTCATAGCAAATATAAATATGACTTATACTTAATTATCATAGTAGTTATTTAAAAAAGAATCCAACATTAAGCTCTTGTTATTTTTTTAATGGCATGTCCTTTGAAGGGAAGGTGCACTTGTTTGAAAATGTCCCTCTTGGAGCCATCAAATAGAAAACTTATGTAGACTTCTGGAAAAGTAGTGCAGAAGTTTTAATAAAATAAACACCATTCTTTAATATTTGACTTCCACATTATACGGAGAGGATTAGACAAACAATTTTTTTCAGTTCAAAGACTACAAAATAGGATTTAAAGTCAGAGTACTGGCATTGGAAAGAAGGTGACAACTCCCCATTAAATTTTTCAATGCTAAGGAGCAGGTGGAGAATTGGGAACCAATTGCTTTTGAAATGAGGAACTCGGTTGGGATCATTTGAAATTATGGGAAGGCAAAGGGGAACTTTAACCAAGCTGCAGACTCACTCAGGAAAAGGATTTCTCTCTTTAATAAGTTCAGTAGAAGGGGGCAGAGAAAATGGAGTTTGCAAATGCAATACCCAAAGGGAAGATGGAGAAAAATGGTTATATTTAACTTGAAAGCTAAAAGAGAGAACTAGGTGGAAGACAAAAGACCCCAAGGCTGTTGCAATTCCTTTATTTCTGCCTCATAATATTTTTTTCTAAAAATAATTCCCAGTGTAGGAAAAACAATGTTTCCTTCCAATGTTCAACTGTATTGAGAGGAGTCTTAATATGAACTAATGAACAGGGCATTTAAAAAATCTATTTTTTGAAAAAAGGAGGCATTGCATATACTCAATATGCAAAAATCATCCTCTGTGGTACTATTTAGTCAATAACATTTATTTTTGTTCCCGAAAAAGATCAGCATCCTGAAGTTAACTCATCAGTGTGAGCTAAGCATCTTTCATCAAAGTGCTTTAAAATTCACATATCTAAGAGGTCAAGAAGTTTTATTCTCTTGAACTACATTTATATAGCCTAGTATGACCTATAAATATTGGAACCATTGTTTGTATATTTTAGTTGTCTCTACAGCTATTAGTTATTGAGACATCAGAATATATACAAGTAGTTCCAAAGAAGTCATCAAACAACCTCCTATCAAAACAAAACAGAAAACACACAAATAATAACAACAAAACATAGAGATTTTATCTGCTTATGTTCCAGATGCAAAATTATATGATAATCCTTTCTTGTTCCAGTATGTCTTGAAACCTACATTTTTTCTATTGATGAGAAAAAATGGAATTTAAATTCCCTGAAGGCTTGGGATGAGTCAATAAACCAATGTCAGTTGCATTATCCAAATTGTGAAAACTGTCCCAAAATATCTAGAGTGCAATATCCATTAGCAGTCAAAATAGCTTTATCTGGTTCAGAATAGTCTAAGATTTGGAGCAGAAGATCTGTAAAGTTTTGAATAAACACTTTTTCCCCAGCTTCAATTTCCCCATCTATAAAATGACAGTATTAAAATTGTATGATTTCTAAGGTCCCTTCCAGATCTAAAATTTTTGAAACTATGTGATGATTTTCCTTACATTTAGGTTTCATTATCTAAAGATACAAATAGATACTAATATGGCATTGCTATTATTATGGCCATCAAAGCACTTGATATATTTCTTAACTATTGACTCTAATTTAAAACAAAATTATACTGGATATTCATAAGGGTATATAATCCATATTACTAAATAACAGAGAGTGGCTCTGTATGCTTAATGAAGTATTTGATTGATATGTACAGTACATTTATCTGTATTGCTTTTCCTCTTTAGATTATTCATTTGTTGAGGGCCTCCTATTTTTTTTTCTATACTTTGCAAATCTTCATAGTGTCAATGGCTATGGAATACATATGGTGAACAATCAATAAATTACTTTGTAGTGTTTTACTGAAATTTGTTTTTATGCTTCTGTGTGTTTCTAATAATGTTTTATTTAAATACAGATTCTACAAGTCTATAATTGTTTTTAAAAATATGTAAATCTATAATCAATTTACTATGTATGTATAAAATCAAAACACATATGACTACACTTAGTAGTTTACCAATTCAGTAGCTAACCAAAATTTTTGAAAAGATATTTGGACATGCTATGAACTAATGAAATTTTAAAATAAATCAAACCCAAGTAAAATCACCATATGCAGCTCCAGTAAGCAGACTTCCATATGCTTCAGGATAGCCACAGACAAAGAGGGTTGCCAACCTTACATGTGCCAAGCAATTAGATAGCCACCAATCAACATTAGCCCTCCACACTTCAGCATAGCCCCAGGCAAACAGGTGACCTTCAGAGACCAGAACTCCACATGCTTCAGTATAGGCTCAGGAAAATGCAGAAACAACACTCCAGGTTTATGCACATGCCAGACAGCACCACGAGGTCCCCAGCTCAGTACCAGAAAAGCTGCCAGATCCCTATGACCTCCAGCAGTGCCAGTTACCCACCTCACCCAATCCCCTCAATGCAGCACCAGACAAGTAAGTCCCCCATGGGCCTCAGGGCAACATCAGCACAGCACCACGTAAACAGTTAGAACCTGCAGTCACTAGCCCAAGAAGCCTAATACAGTTTCCCTTTCACCTTGGGAGCATAGCTCAAATTTAAAAGAAAGGAAAAAGACCAAAAAATTAAGCAGAAAAGAACAAAACAAGAATTTGATGATAGAAAGTTATTATGGTGACAGAGAGGACCAAGACAAACTCAGAAGAGGGTGACAATATCAAAATACCTATGGAAAAAAACCCCAAAGAAAAACAGGGATGGGTCTCAAGACCAGGAAGAACTTGTGAAAAGCTCAAAAAGGAGCTTTAAAATAATATGAGAGGTAGAAGAAAAATTGGGAAAAGAAATGAGAGTGATGCAATAGAAATATGAAAAGAGTCAACAGCTTAGAAAACTGCTTAAAAATTAGAATTGGCCAAATGGAAAAGGAGATACAAAAAATTACTGAAGGAAATAACTCTGTAAAGAGAATAATTGGCCAAATGGAAAAGAAATTATAAAAGCTAATGGAGGAAAACAATTCCTTTAAAAGTCAGAATTTGACAAGTGGAAACTAATGACTCTATGAGACATAATGCATTGATCAAACAAATTCAAAGAATATATATATGATACCTCATGGGAAAAACAACTGATGTGGAAAATAGAGGCACTATATCAGAATCATTGAACTACCTGAAAGACTTAATCAAAGGAGGACCTGGATAGTATGTCTCAAGAAATTATCAAGGAAAACTGCTCTAATGTCCTGGAACCAAAGGGCAAAATAGACATTGAAAAAAAAAATCCACCGATCACCTCAGGCAAGAGATTCCCAAATAAATACCTGAAGGAAAATTACGACCAAATTTCAGACTATCAGGTCAAGAAAAAAATACTAAAAGTGGCCAGAAAGAAACAATATAGATAATAAGGAGCCACAATCAGTATCACACAGGACTTGGCAGCTGCAACACTAAATAAAGGACCAGAGGTAATGGCACATGACACTCCAGAAGGCAACGGAACAAACCTACAACCAAGAATCACTTACCCAGAAAAATTAAGCATAAAACAGTAAGTAAAAAATGATTATTCAATGAAATAGAAGGATTTCAAGCTTTCATGAGAAGACCAGAATTTAAAAAAAATAAAATAACTTCCCATATTAAGACTCAAGGGAAACATAAACAAGTAAAAAGGGAAGAGAAAAATAAAGAGTTTAATAGGTCTGTCATTCACAGCTTTACACAGGAAGGTGATACTTGTAACTCTTAAAAATTGTATCATTAACCGTACAGAGAGAAGGGATATACATAGACATAGGGTACAGGGATAAAGTGAATTTTGAAGAATAACAAAAGAAAATGAAGGGATGAGGAAGAGTGTAATGGGTACAGAAGGGATAGGTAGATTTTTGTCACTTGAAGAAGTGTGAAAGACCTATTACAGTGGAAGAGAAAATGGGACAGAGGGCAATGGGCATTACTTGAACCTTACTCTCATCAGTATTGACTTAAAGAGGGAATGATATACATAATCAATTGAATATATAAATATATACAACAGGGAAGTAGGAGGGGAGGAGATATAATAAAGGATAGTATGGGTAGAGACCCACATTATGAAGGGAAGATCAATGGAGGTCATAGACAGAAGGCGAAGTGCTGGAGGAGGGAAAGGGTAAAAGGAAAGAGTGGAAAAACAGGAAGAAGAATAGGATGGAGAGAAATACACAGGGTCATAACCATAACTGTGAATGTGAATGAAATGAACTTTCCAATATAACAGAAGTGGATAACAGAGTGGATCAAAAACCAGAATACTACAATATGTTGCTTCCAAGAAACACCACTGAAAGAGATAGACAAACACAGAGTAAAGCTAAGGGGCTTAAGCCAAATCTATTATGCTTCTGCTGAACTAAAACAAGTTGGAGTAACAGTACTAATCTTAGAAAAAGTAAATGCGAAAATAGACCTAATTAAAAGAGATAAGAAAGAAAACTACATCTTGCTAAAAAGATACCACAAACAATGAAGCAATCAAATTAGAAGAACAAGGAATAGTCTACCTGTCAGGTAAAGAGGGGAAGAATTCATGATCAAACAAGAGATAAAGGACATTACAAAAAGTAGAATAGATCATTTTTATCATATTAAACTTAAAAGGGTTTGCACAAACAAAGTCAATGCAACCAAAATTAGAAGCAAGGCAGAAAGTTGAGAAATAATCTTTATAGTAAGTGTCTCTGATAAAGGCCTCCTTTCTCAAACATATTGAGAACTGAGTCAAATTTATGAGAATATAAGCCATTCCCAAATGATAAATAGTCAAAGCATATTAACAGGCAATTTTCAGAGGAAAAAAATCAAACCTATGTATAGGCATATGAAGAAGTGCTCTAAATCACATATGATTAGAGAAATGCAAATTAAAACAATTCCAAAATACCACTTCACCTCCTTGGTCAATGTAACAATAAAGGAAAATGATAAATGTTGGAGAGAATATAGGAAAATTGTGACCCTTGATGCACTGTTGGTGGAGTTGTGAAACTGATACAACCATTCTGGAGAACAACTTAGAATTATGGACACAGGGCAACCAAATTGTGCATACCTTTTGATTTAGACCACTACTAGGTCTATATCCCAAAAGGATCATAAAAAGGGAAAAGGACCTAGCTGTGGAAAAGTTTTTATAGAAGCCCCATTCATTGTGGCAACATAATGGAAACTGAGGGGATAACTATCATTAGGGGAATGGTGCAAAAACTGTGGTATATGAATATAATGGAATATTATTTGCAATAAGAAATGATTAACAGGCAGATTTCAGAAAAACCTAGAAATACTTGTACAAACTGATGCAAAGTGAAATGATCAAAATCAGTAAAGCATTGTACATAGTATCAGCAACATTGTATGAAGATCAACTATAGCTGAGTTCTTCTCAGCAACGCAATTATCCAAAAAAAGTACAAGACTCACAAAGGAAAATGCTATCCATATCCACATAAAGAACTGATGGATTCTTAATGCAGATTGAAGTATTTTTTTTTCACCTACAGTACTCTCTCATGTTTTTTTTTCCCCTTTTTGATCTGTTTCATCTTCCACAATGGTGACAAATATGGAAATGGGTTTTATAGGATAGTTCATGTATAAACTATATCAAATTGCCTACCATTTTTAGAATGGGGAGGGAGAGAGAAAAATTTGGAGCTCAAAATTTTGTAAAAATGAATTTTAAAAATTTTCTTGATAAATAATTGGGGAAAAAATAAAGTACTATTTAAAGAGTGGGTAAAAGGGCTTAAAAGAACTTGTAAGAAACTATAAGTGCAAAAGTCAAAAATGGGTGTTGTGTTCTATACTTATACTTAAAGGTAGAACCAGCATGGTAAATACACATACACACATACACACACAATGTTTTTACATCTGTATATACACACATGCACACACATACTTATATCCATATATTTTCACACATGCTTCTTTATATTTTTCTCATTGAAAACAATGAGACAGAGCGAGGGAAATGGTATTTAGTGTTATAAGATGTCTGTTAAATCTTACGTGTACCACTTACTACCTCTTTCACTTTTTAAAGTCACTCACTCTCTTCAGGACCCTGTTCCCTTATGAGTAAAATTAGGAATTTTGAATTCAAATAAGGAAATTGGACTAGATGACCCCTAAGATTCATTCTACTTCTGAATCTATGATCAGATTTTGAATTCAATTTGGAATCATTTAATTTAAAATCTTAAGGACTTGCATTTAAAATGCTAAGGTATATAATGATCACTATCATATATCAATCAGCCAAAATCTTGACAGTTCTAGTATCTCTTATGTCATAGGTGGTGTCATGGGCAATATGATTTCAAAGACAAAATAAAACCAATCACTACCCATTAGAAATTTACCTTTTTACATCATGCTACATTTGTCATTTTGGCATTTTAGCGCTGATGTGGTATATTGTGTTTCTTTTTAATTACATTAATATAATGCACATTATTTTATATTATTATGTATATTATATATATTAAATGTATATAAAGATAATATACTATATATAATATATACATATAAAAATATATGCGTATTAAATAAACATTAAATATATTATTTTATATGGATCACATATATATATATATTTTATATTTGGTTGAATATCCCTGTTTTGGTTCTTATAATGACTCTTCAAATACTACCATGTCCTCAAATCCTGAGCACACATTAAAACCCCAAATGATTGTAAAACATTATCAAACATTCTATTTCACCGAGACCATCCAATATGAACTGCCTTAATTCCCTTGCTCCATTGCACAGAATTTATCTTGTTACTTACCTGCACCCTCCTTCTTCCTGTTACTTATAGAATACAAGCATTCCTTACTTTGCTGCCCTTTTTTTCACTCTGCTTTACAGATATTGTGGATGATGTTGCTTTTCAAATTAAATGTTTGTGGCAATACTGGCTTGAGCAAATCTACTGGCACCATTTTTCCAACTGCATCTTTCAATATTGCTTATCTCATTCTGATAATTCTCAATATTTCAAACGTTTCCATTTTTATGATATCCGCTACGGTGATTTGTGATCAGTGACTTTTGATGTTACTATCATAATTGTTTTGGGATGCCATGAAATATACCCATAAAAGATAGTGAATTTGATTATAAATGTGTTCTGACTGCTCCACTAAATGGCCATTCCCCATCTCTCTTCCTCTCCTTGAGTCTCCCTATTCCTTAGATATAATATTGAAATTAAGCCAACTAATAATCTTACAATGGCATATAGGTGATCAAATGAAAGGAAGAGTCAATCAATGTGGCACATTCCCTTGTTGTCTTACTTTAAGAACTTGCCACAGCCCCCCCACCTACAGGAACCACCACCCTGATCAGGCAGCAGCTATCAATATCAAGGCAAGACCACATCCCCCAGCAAAATGATTATGACTTGCTGAAGGCTCAGAGGATGGTTAACATTTTTAACAACAAAGTATTTTTAATTAAGGTATGTATGTTTTTCAAACTAAGGTATGTACATAATAGACATAATAATATTACACGCTTAAAAAACAGTATAGTAAAAATAATATAACTTCTATGAGTTGGGGAATTTTAAAAAATCATGCCTTGCATTTCAGTATTTGCTTTATTACAGTGTTCTAGACTTGAACCTTTAATATATCTGAGGTATGCCTGTAAATATTCCCATATACAATGGGTAACTTTTCCCTGATTGTGAGTTTGA
The DNA here is from genome assembly GCA_023548195.1 of Bettongia penicillata ogilbyi. Taxonomy (NCBI): domain Eukaryota; kingdom Metazoa; phylum Chordata; class Mammalia; order Diprotodontia; family Potoroidae; genus Bettongia; species Bettongia penicillata. Next base: position 3,865,806 of record JAJHZJ010000165.1, on the reverse strand, counting down.
GCCTATTTCTTCCAATTCTTCATGGACCTAGTTCCATCAGGCATCTTTCCTCTCCTTAATGCATCTTTAATCTCCATCTTGCCACTGGTTCATTCTTCATCTACTTTCAGGTCTCACACCCTTCAGAAAATCTTCCTCTGACCTTTGGATCCCATAAATTATCATCCTATTTCTCCAATACTCTTCACTGCTATTCTCATGACTCATTCACCTCAGCTCTTGGCAATCTAACCTTCACTTGCCACCCACTACTCCTACTCTCTCCTTAAATAAAAAATAACCTAAATCATCAACTCCTTAAGTTTGCTGTTGTTTTCTTTTTCCTTTTTAGTTCTTTTTACCTCTTTGAAATATTGGGTACTATTGATAACCCCCTTCTTCTCTTCAACAATTTCCCACTTACTTTCAAGACTTTGGATTTCTTCATTCTCCCCTAGCCACTCTATATTCTATTTCTCTGTTTCTTTGACAGGTTTCTCATTCTGTTCTGTCTTAAAATGAGTATTGCCCCAATAGAATCTCCTTCATACAACTTTCCTCTTTTTCCATATTTTCTCCTTTGGCCATCCTATTCACCTCCTAAAATGTCAACTACCACATCTTTGGAAAGAAGTACCAAATTCATGTCTCCAAATATGGTTTCGTCCTGAGTTCTAGGAATAATTAATGAAGAAGATGATGATAATGATGATGATGAAGATGATGACAACATTTGTATAGTCCTTCCTTTGGGACAGGCCCTGTGCTAACTACTTTACAATTTTTATCTCATTTTTCCTTCACAAATAATAGGTAAATGCTATTATTATCCTTATTTTACAGAAGAGGAAACTGAGGCAAAAAAGGTTAATTGACTCAGCTACAGTTACACAGGTAATAAGACTCTAAATGAGATTTGCAAATTTAGAGACATCTCCTTTCCAAATGTTCTCCTGTGCACAAAGTGTGATGAGGGCTTTTTGAGTTTGTATAGGTCAAATCACCCACAGTCAGACACACTGTACTTTGATTCCAACATAGGGATATCATTTTGGTCCTCCTTGAGAATGAAGGACAGCAACCAACACAGTGTCATACCACATCTGAACTGAGATTTTTTGGACTTCAGGGCTGGTGTTCTATACGCTTTGCCTTGCCACCTCAAGTTTGAGATTTGCATCTCAAATTGCTTATAAGACATCACCACCTGGATGCCTCAGAGTGGTCTAGAACTCAAGTAAGCTTAACATTTGACACTAAACCTGCTTATCCTTTTAACTTCAGTCATTTTATCAATGGCACCAGCACTAGGCCTATCAATTTCAAAATTTGGTGTTATCATCTGCGCTTCTCTCTCCCTCTTCTCTCTTACCTACTGAGTCCTCAAAACTTTTTTTCAAGTTCTGCCTTCATAATATCTTTTTTTGTTTTTTCAAATAGTACCTTTTCTACATTGCCACTGCCCAAAACACTAATACCTAAGTTTTTATTATTATCTCCCCAGAGTATTATAAGAGTCTCCTAATTGATCTCATTTCTAACTTTACCCTCAGGTACAATACTTTATACTTCTTCCAAATAAATTTTTCTTTAATATCTAGAAAAAAATCTGCTAAGACACAGTTCCAGAACATAAGGAATCCACAGTGTCACTCTCTCACTTTATAATCCCAATCACATTTTTCATTCGGAATACATCTTAGACAAAACTATCGTTAAGTTGACTGTACTGAGAGTATTTATTAAATGGTATCGACAAAGGCATCTAATTGCAGCTTGAACTAGCCAATAAGTTACCTACACTTTAAATTTTACTTTCTATGGCAGTTTATGAATGACACACAAAATAAGAACATTTTGGGAATAATTAATATTTCACTTCTGAATACCTGAAAACTACCCCATCATTAAAAGCAAACATTTAATTTGCACATATTGTCACTTATTAATCCCTTTGATGAAGTTACAATACTTAAAAACATAGTCAAATCAAAATAGTTCATTTATACATTGATGACATTTCTGAATCTTGACCATAGGTTGGGACCTAGTGGTAGTGTTATTAGTTGGAAGTAATTTGTTAGATTGCAGGTAAATGTTAGTACTTTAAGAAAGTAGTGTTAATACTAATGATCAAAGTCTCAGTCATTAGTTGGTGCTCTTATACTGAAGGAAAGACATTAATTGACCTCATGGTGGTATTAAACTATAAAAATACTATCTTTTATTTCGATTATTAAAGTACGTCTGCTAGAACTTTCCATTCTATTAGAAAAATCATAGAAAAAAATCCAAAATAGACTTTTCATTCAACATCTACATCAGAAGAAAACAGGTTCATTTTTGGTGACTGCAGTAAAAATAAATCTTAAATGACTTCTTCTGTCACTTTCCTCCTTCATATTTCTCACAGACCATACTTTTAGATTCATTCCCAAATATCCTTGGTATCTGAGATTGCCTTGTAGGCTGTTTAGTTCACTTCATATTTCATCCTTCCCCTCATATAATTGGAAAAAATTCCTAAGTCATGGGGTAGAAATGAATATTTGCAACAGATTCTAATGAACTATCAGATCACTGATTTTTCTTTGCCATTCATTTCCCAAATGAGATGTCAAAAATATAATCTTTAAAACCCTGTTCATTTGTTAATAAATTTAACTCCTTATGTCTATGTGTGTACATGTTTCCTTCTGTAACAAGGACGAAATTAGATCATGGTTATGAGAATGAGAATCAATGATACTCAATATCACCATGAGAAAGAACCATCAAACTGCAAAACACTAATTGAAACACTCCTTTTTAATTTCCCATGCTAGATTCTCATGCACCCAATTTCGTTAGCCATATAGACTTCAATGAATTGTTCATAATTTCTACAACATTATTGCTTTTTTCTCTGAGACATTTTTATTTTGAAAACATGTAAGATAAAGATTATGTTATTAACACAAAAAGTGCATATTTTGAGAACAAATGAGAATATACTGTAATATTCTTTATATTGAAAAGATTTATCAATTGATTATAACTTAGATCAAATAGTCTAATATTTTCTTTGTAAAAGGACAGACTGAACTTGTGATTTGTTGGTAGAGGGAATTCCTCGATAAGGAAGTACTCTCTGCCAATGCAGGTTGGTAGTTGTAATTTACAATGTTAGATAGTTATCTAAAACAATGAGAGGTTCAATGACTTGACCAGGATTTAATTGTCCATGTATGTATCAGTGGTAGGAGCTGAATCTAGGTCTTCCTACCTTGGGAGTGAGGCATTTTTCTATTGTACCACACTGTCTCTCCTTTGGGGGATTTCTCCAAAATAGTGTACATGATTTTTTTAAAAATAGAAATATTTTCCTTATAATTTAAATAATCTCTCTACTTAACTAGTCATATCTATGCAATTATTGTTTTATATTTATATAGTTTTAAGACCACTACTTATCTTGTCCCATATTTATCTTGACAGAAGTTTAATAAAAAGGAAGCAAGAAAAAGATTTAGAGGGGAAAAAAGAGGGAAGGTAGGAGAAAAAAGCTGACAGAATGGGGAAAAAAAGAAAGAAATTGAAGAAAGGAAGAAAGAAAGGAATGGAGAGGAAAGGAAATGAAAGGAGAGGTGAGGAGAGGAGAGGAAAGGGAAAGGGAGAGAGGAAAGAAGGAAAATAATTGAATCACTGATACACTTTTCTTCAATAACAATTTGCTTTATGATAAATAATTGAAGTAAATTTGAGATCAGAAGGATGTGAAAACCACCGTAATCTATCTTCAAACTCTATATGTTCATCACACATACACACACACATATACATACAAATATTGTCATATATGAAGCAAATATTTCAGACTCACTGGGAATTTAAAAAAAAAATCAAACCTTATTGCGAGGTAAATGTTTTACATGTGATGAAGATACCCTAGATCTTGTTGGTTGCTCTTGACTTCTTCTGACAAGAGTTTTGGCATAGCCCTTAGTGAAAAAAAATGACATTCGTCAGTAAAAAATTACCTTTTTTTCAATTTTCAGTCCTTTTTTATAGACTTGCCCACAAGTATTTTTTTATTCTACACGGAAACAATTTGCAGCTCTTTCAAACTGGTCTCACTATTGTTCCAAATTCAAATTCCTCTACTGAAACATAAAGGAATCAATAACAACCTCTCCAGTTTCCTTTTTGAAGGTGTTTATTTGTTTTACAAGGAGTAAATTAAGCTGTTTTGAAGTAAAAGTATGGTAATTCCTATAATTTTTCTGTTTGTTTGACACTGCATAGACGTTTTCATACGAACTCCACTGATCACCTTTATTATACACTTTCTGGTCCTTGAAACGCTTGACTTCCCTACACTCATAACTGCTGCAATATATTTTTAAAAACTGAAGTACATTATTTAGGAGTTACAACTTTTGCATATTTCCTTCCAGTTATATTGATTTTTGAAAACTATTTCTGTTATGTAAATACCACAAAAATATGATGAATGAAAAGTCTGAGAGATACAATTTCTGGGTAATTAATAATCAATTTATTAATTATAGTCATGAAATAATTAATAAAATGATGGCCCTTGGCTTTCTCTTATAAACCAAAGATAAACTTTAGAGGCCACTGAGAACATAAATACCATTAGAAGAGTGAGTATTCTCAAAAGATGGAAATCAACTTTGATTGTTTAACAATTAATGAGAATGAATATTATAATGAGAGGTGGGCTTAATCTAATGAGGGACTAAGGAATGGGACTTTGATTATGTCACTATTACTCATATCTTCCCAGCTTACATCCATTCTGGGTAATCTAGACAAAGGAATCTACCTTCACCTAAGCTACTTACCACCTAGTTGGGTAAGATCTAACACAAAACGGAGGAAAATATTAACCTAATCTCATTTTCAGCCTTGTCCTTAAGAGGCTGCTTTGACTAGTAGAGACCTAGGAAATAGGATTGGGCAAAATCCTGAACACCCTGATATTAATTGGTTATTGATATAAGAGAAAAATGATCATTTCTCTCAAAAAATAACAATAAAATATGTATATGGCATGAAACCCAGCACTTGCTTCAAAGAGAACTGATTAAAGCTGGGAAAACAAATACTATCCTTTCATCTGGTCAAGGTCAGAGTTGGCATGGTGTCAATAGAATCATACACAAATGACCACTGCTGTTAGAAAATGAAGACATAGTGATTTCTCTCTTTTTGTCATTTATTATTTATTTCTAAAAATTAAATACACAATAGGAAAAGAAAAGGAAATATAAATTTAAGTACTAAAACTTAGACACAAAATTAGAAAAGTAGCTTTGCCATGTGCACAGAAGAACATGAGAGGATTCAAAATATACAATATTTTGTATTCAAAATCATTCAAGATATATAATATGCAATAAATTTTCATTTCAAGAAAATGTATATATAATAAACACTATATATTGAGTTCAGAGCTGTCCAACTTTTCTTGACTTCCTTGCAAGTTTTCTTTTGTTCTCTGCAGGGTACTTTTTACTTTGTTCTTTTCCCTCTTCTTCCCCTCCACAAAGGCTAAAATTGTGTGTATGTATGTATGTATGTATATATATATATATATATATGTGTGTGTGTGTGTGTGTCTATGTATATATGTATAATACACACATATATATCTAAATGCATCTATACATGCTCTCATATCTACATACTTATATACATACACATATGCACATGCATATATACACACATACATACACTTACATACATTTACATATACTTAGATATCTATAATCAGTGAGTGCTCTTTCCAAGCAATTCACACACACACACACACACACACTTGTAATTGTTTGTATGGTAACTCCTAAATTATAAAACTATTATATAACTATTTTGAATGTATCAACTTTATGCCAAAAGTCTACCTATTTTTCCCAGCAATTCTAATAAGAAATTGTACACCAAGTAATTTTTGCTCTGAGTGTTTATCAATCAGCAAGTTACTGAATTCAATTGCTTTTGATTCTTCCATATCTTGTCTCTCTCACCTATTTTTCTCCTTTTTTTAACTGGTTCCAAATAGTTCTGAAGTTTACTGATATAATTTGAAGTCTGAATGTACCATTCTCCCTTCATTTTGACTTTCATCCATTATTGTGTTGTTTTTTTTTAATTTTTGGCCTCTTATTCTTCCAAATGAAACTTTTATTATTTAGTCTAACTCTACGCTATCCTAATAGTTTGACAGTTATAATACTATACCTATACGTTAATGTAACATCACTATTTTTATTACTTTTTGAGACCAAAAATTAGCAACAAATCTCTGAACAATTATTTATGCCAGTCTTGCAATTGTGAGTATGATTGTTGCTCACATTATTGTTTATGTGAATAAAAACAGGGAAAGAAGATATCTCAGCTTTATGAGTGAATTTATTAGAAGAGCTAATAAATCTTAATCCATGTAAACAGTACTAGCCTTTGGGTTTAGGTATAGATTTATGTTATTTTCAGAGGCCCCTGTATGTCTATGCTTTCTAGGATTTTTTTTAGCATAAATGAGTATTTTATTTCATGTACTCGCATATATATATATATATATATATATATATATAGAGAGAGAGAGAGAGAGAGAGAGAGAGAGAGAGAGAGAGAGAGTAATGTGGTAAACTGGTTAATTGTCTAAATTATTTTCCTGATTTTTTAACATTTAATTTTTATTTTTTTCTTAATTAGATGCAAAGAAAAAAATTTTTAGCATTTATTTATAAAAAAATTTGTTTCAAATTTTCTCACTCTCTTATTTCCCTACCTTTTCCTTGAAAAGGCAAACAGTTTGATTTTGATTACATATGTGCAATCATGCAAAATATTTCCATATTATCCAGGTGGAAGAAGAAAAAGTAGACCCCCAAAAAAGAATAATAAAGTTTTAAAAAGTATACTTCAATCTACGTTGAGGCTCCATCAGTTATTTCCCTTGAAATGGATATCCTTTTTATCATAAACCCTTCAGGATTGTTTTGGATAATTGTATTACTGACAATAGCTAAGTCATTCATAGGTGATCATCATAAAATATTGCTGTTACTATGTACAACGTTCTGGTTCTACTCATTTAACTTTGTATCAGTTCATTTAAATCTTCCCAGATTTTTTGCAAAAACATTCTGTTCATCATTTCTTATGGGACAAAGGTATACTATCACAACGTGTTTATCCATCTTCCAGTTGATGGGCATTCCTCTAAAATTCCAATTCTTTGACATCTTTAAAGCAACTACTATAAATATTTTTGTACATATGTCTATTTCCTTTCCTCTTTTATCTCTTTGCATATAGAACTCATAGTCATATTGTTGATTCATGGGTTATGTACAATTTTATAGCCCTTTGGCACGTTCCAAATTGCTTTCTGGAATGGTTGAGTTCATTTGCAACTACACAAATAAGACAGTAAATTACTGTCTCAACATTTTTACATTCTTTCCTACATTCATCATTTTCCTTTTCTCTCATATTAGCCAATCCAACAAATGTACTATTTCTCTAATCAATAGGGATTTAGCGCCTTTTTATATAACTATGCATAGTTTTGATTTCTTCAGCTGAGAGCTTACCATTTATCAATTGGGGAATGACTTGTAAACTCATAAATTTGACTTGTTTTTCTATATGTTTGAGAAACAAGACCTTTATGAGTGAGATTTGCTGTAAATTTCTTTTTTTTTTCCTGATTTCATGTTTTCCTTCTAATCTGGACTGTATTAGTTTTGTTTGTGCAGAACCTTTTTAATTTGATGTAATGAAAATTATCCATTTTTTATTCCATCCTCTCTATCTCTTGTTTGGTCATAAATTGTTCCTCTATCCATACATCTTACAGGTAAACTGTTCTAAGCTCCCCCAATTTTCATATGATTATGATTTATGTCTAAATCAAGTACCCATTTTCACCTTCTCTAGGTATATGGTGTGAGATGTTGGTCTATACCTAGTTTCCATCAATCTGCTTTCTAGTTGTCTGAGCAATTATTGTCTAATAGTGAGTGCTTTTCCCAAAGGCTTGGATCCCTGATTTTGTCAAATACTAGAGGACTATGGCCATGTATTAATGTGTATTGTGTCTAACCTATTCCACAGATCCACTACTCTATTTCTCAGCCATTACCAGATTGTCTTGCTGATTACCTGTTTGTAATACTGTTTGAGATCTGGTACTACTAAGCCACTTTCCCTCCAACTGACTGGTATGCTCCTTCTTTATTTTATTGATGTTAGCATTTAGAGATAAAAATTTTCCTTTAAGTACTACTTTGGCTGCATCCTATAAATTTTGGTATGTTGTCTCATTATTGTCATTCTTTTTAATGACAATGTGGGTTCCTTCAGTGATTTATTCTTTGACTTGTTCATCCTTTTGGATTAGATTATTTAGTTTCCAATTAACTTTCAAATTGTGTTTCCACGGACATTTATTGAACATAATTTTATTGCATTCTTGTCTGAAAAGGATGCATTTAATATTACTGCATTTGGTCGGGATGGTTTTTCTTCCTTACTACATGGTCAGTTTTTGTAAAGGTGCCATGTACAGCTGAGAAAAAGGTGTACTTTCCATTCCCATTAAATTTTTTCCAGAGGTCTGTCATATTCAACATTTCTAACTTTTATTTAATTCCTTTATTGCTTATTTTATTGTTAAAATTATCTAGTTCTGAGAGGAGAAAGTTTAGGTATCCCACTAGTATCTTTTCCCTACCTATTTCTCCCTGTAACTCACTTAACTCTTCCTTAAGAAGTTGGATGGTATGGCAGTTGGTACACGTCAATACTAATGTGTACTAACTTGCTATACTAACCATGCTAACTTAGTATACTTACTATACTAACTTATTTCATGAGTATGGTGCTTTTTCACAAAATTTAGCTTCCCTGCTTTTAATGAGATTTTTATTTTTATCTTTATTTATTTATTCATTTATTCATTCATTCATTCATTCATTTATTTATTTTTATTTCTGCAGATTTTGAGATCATGATTGCTATCTCTGCTTTTTTTTTTTTACTTTAGCTGAAGCATGAGCGATTCTGCTCCATTCCCTTATTACTACTCTGTGTGTTTCTCTCTGTTTCAAGCTTGTGTCTTCTAAACAATCTCATTTTCTGATTTTTAATGCATTCTGCTACCTACTTCCATTTCCTGGATGAGTTCATCTCATTCGTCTTTACAGTTATGATAAGTAACTCCATAATTCCTTTGATCATATTTTCCATGTATTATCCTTTCTCTCTCTGTGTCCATCTGTGTTTCCATGTATTATCCTTTCTCTCTGTGTGTCCATTACTGTGTTTCTGTCTCTCTCTTTCTGTGTGTCTCTGTCTCTTTTTTCTCTGTATTTTTCTGTCTCTCTGCCTGTGTGTGTCTCTCTCTGCCTCTTTCTCTGTCTCTCTCTGTTTTTGTCTGTCTCTGTTTCTCTGTCTCTCAGTCTGTGTGTTTCTCTCTGCTTCTCTTTCTTACTCTCTCTATGTGTGTCTCTTTCCCATGCTTATCAAAAGTCTGACCACTACCTCCATTAATTTTCCCTCCATTCTATCCAACCCCTTCCACTCTTATCTTTTTCCTCTTCCACTTTGCTGCAGGGTAAGACAGATTTCTATATCTAACCGATGTGGATGTTATTCCCTCTTTGAGTCAATTCTATTAAGCGAAAGTTTCAAGTATTGCCCACGACTCTTTCCCAGGACCACTCAGCATGATGTGTTCACATCAGAAAGAGTGCTGTGCTCTATGAGCAAAGAAGAATTGAGCCAGCACAAAAGATGTGCAAATTTGGAGTATCCACCCCAAATATTCATATGCACTATCTGTGCCCATCCTGTGGTAGAGCATTCTGAGCTCATATTGATCTGATCAGCCACAGTCAGATACACTAAAATTTCACTTTATCATGGTGATGTCATTTTGGTCCTCTTCAAGAATGAAGGACAACGATCCACCAGATGTAGTCACTCCTCTCCTTGTTTCTGTTCTGATCTTTACCTAGCAAGGAATATTTTCCCTTTTTAATCACCAGTGTTAACACTCCTCCTGGCCCTGGCACTAGGACCAGGTCCCTCACTTTCCTGCAGTCACAATTTCTAGTACTCTCCTCTTTCTTGGAAGTGAAACTAAGATCTCTACTCTACCTTGAGCATGCACAAGCACTCCTCTGAACTGTAGAATAGGGTCCCAGCTTCTGCTCCCCATTTACCTCAAGTGGTATCACTCCTATTTGTCATGGGGTTATGACTCAGAACTGAGTATGGACAATGCAACAGGATCAGCAGTCTTCTTCCAACCAATTGTCAGACGCTCACCATGTGTGGGTTGAGAGCTACTACAATCGCTGCTTCTGCCAATGCAGTTGCCCCCAAGGTTGGGCCTATACTGTCTTCACTGTGTTCCTGGGGTCCCTCATCACCATGATGAGCTAGACCTTTCTTTAGAACCTCCATTGTCTTAGCCTGGAAAATTGTTTCACCTCACCTGTTCTTCATTCTGACACTTCAGAATTTAAGGTAAGGCATTATTTTAGAAGAAAATTTAGCAGGGTTCAACTGAGTTCTGCTCTACTCTGTTATCTTGGTTCTACCTCTTTTTTATTTTTCCTAATATTAAAACATGTTTATACTCCCAGTATAAATCTAACTTGGTCGCTTTAATGATATTTTTATATTTTACTGTAATCTCTGTTAGAAATAGTGTTTTAAAATAATACAAAATGATACTTTTATTCACAAAAGAATATTTTGCACTAGTATCTCATAAAGTCTAAGAGTATCTTAGATTGCTATTATGCTGTTTTGTTGTTACATTGAAAAGGATTCCTTTAGCTACAATTTCTTCTTTTTTACTGGTAGTGTTTTTAGGTTATAGAAAACTATAGATTTTTGCAGATTCGTTTTGTATTTTTTCTACTTTATTGGACCTATTACTTATATCACATTATCTGTTTTTGTGGTCTTCATAATAAAATATTCTGTAACTAGTTAAGATTTTGCTTCCTTTTCATTATTGCAAGCATGTGTTCAATTATGTCAAATAACAACAGAGGGTAGGAGTATCCTTGTTTAATTACAAACATTTCTAACACTTTTTAATTGAAAATGATGCTATTTTTAATTTTGACATATATTCTATCATATTTAAAATGATCTTTTTATGATTATTATCATTAAGGTTTTAATATAAAATCATTACTCTGTTTTTATAAAGGCATTTCTTATATCTGGTGCTAGAATAGTGTAGTTTGGGGTACATTATCTTTTTGGACCTAATTATGCTAACTATTTTCCTTGTACTAAAATATGCCAGACCTTATTTTGCTCATACAGAAAATATTCTGGTTATATTGCTATACTATTGTAAGCATGACTAAAACATTTACATCCACATTCATTGTTGATATTGATCTTTTATTCATATATGTATGTCCTTTCTTGTATGTCCTTTGGAAGTTCATTAATTTGCTGATTTTCCAGTTTTCAAAACCAAATATCCTGTTCAGTTATTCTCTTTTTTTCTCTTTGATGAATATAACAATTAATGTATTAAATTACCAAAGATATATTGTTTTTCTTTTGAGGATTTTTTAGTTGCATCACCAATATTTTGGCATGCTTTCTCATTGATATTCTTACATGTCCATATTTGCAAATTATTTCAAGGATTTAATCTATAATTATTTCATTATTTAAGCTGCTGTTACTTAGTTTCCACATAGATCGGTGTCTTTTGTTTGCATTTCCTATATTAATGACTATTTTGCTTTATTATTCTCTGTAAAGAATTGCTTTATATTTCTACATTTTGTCATTCATTTATAACTCTTCTATCTCTTGATACTTGGTTTATAGTTGTGATGTTCAAAAATATGTATAATCTTTAATGTTCTTATTCATAGTTTTCTAATTTCTCCATTTCTATACAGTTCTTTATTATTTCCTTTGTGTTTTTTTATTAGCCTTATCCATCTCTAAGAGGAACATTAAAACTTCCTACAAATATGCTATTATCCATGACTTTTTATATTTTAATTATCCTTATTGAATTGATACTAATCCCTTTGATGAATATAGCCTAAATAATGATATTTTTCACTGTATACAAGACCTTAAAACATAATGTAATTTTCCTGTCTTCCCTACTTTACCTTATGCATTTTTGTTTTAACTCTTAATAATTTTGACTTTTCCTACTTTTTAATCAACTGTCACTTAGTAAACTTGCTTCTATCTTCTCATTTTTATTCCATATATGTCTTTATTCAAATGTTTCTTGTTTGCATAAAATAGGTGGTTTCTATTTTATTTTCCATAGTGTCCTTCTCTTTTGCTTTATTGGAATTTTTAATCTATTCATATTTTCTTGTATAAATATCAATCTCACTACTAGGTCTGTATCGAAAAAAGAGATTACAAATAAATAAGATCTACAAGTACAAAAATATTTATAGCAACTCTTTTCTGGGTGCAATGAATTAGAAATTCAAGGGATGCCCATCAGTTGGGGAATGGCTGAAGAAGTTGTAGTATGTGATTATGATGCTCTCAGAAAACGCTGGAAAGACTTGCATGGGCTTATTCAAAGTGAAATGTACTGGGTACAAAAGTAACAGCAATATTTTAAGATGATCAGCTGTGAATGACTTAGCTATCTTCAGCAATACAAAGATCTAAGACAACTCTGAAGGACTTATGAAAAAAAAATGCTATCCTCTCCCCAAAAAAGAACTAATATTTTTAACTACAAATTGAAGAAAATAATAAATATCAGGTTCATGTTTTTTCCATGTATATATTTTGTATTGACTTTTGTCCCCTCTCCTTTACTCTTTTAACTCAGAATTTTGACCCTGCTACTATATTAATTTGAGCCTAGTCTAATCCCAGTTTCCCATTTAGAAGACAGTATGGTATGGTGGATAAATTATTGCACCTGAAGTGTGGGAGACTTGAGTTTTAATCCTAACTCAGACACTTTAGTATCTGTGTGATTCTGACTGAGCAAGTCAATTTTCTCATGGGTAAAATGAAATATTTGTACTATTGATTCCTCTAAAATACCATCTAGCTCTAATTCTATAGTCCATTTGTCTGCCATAACACAAGTTCCTTGGATTTACTTATATTGTCTACAGAGAGAGAGAGAGAGAGAGAGAGAGAGAGAGAGAGAGAGAGAGAGAGAGAAACAGAGAGACAGAGACAGAGACAGAGAGACAGTGAGAGAGGGATGGATGGATGGAAGGAAGGATGGATAGATGGAAGAATAATTCTTCTTTTGACTTTTCTCTTTCTCCTCCCCAAAGTACACATTTCAAAGTCATTTCTCTTTCACTTTTTTATTTTCCTATTTCTAAATGTAGGTCATATTCTTTTGCTGTGATCTTTTTCTTAAAAAGTGTTCATTACTTAATATATGTCATTATTTCTGTTTCCTATACAATGTTTATGAACTATTGTTCTCCAGTCATGGGCTACATATTACCATGTTACTTCTTTATTCTCTCTATGTCCTTCATGAAAGACAAAGCTCCTATAGTACAAAAGTTGAACTCCTCTTCTATCCTATTCCTGGATTATTTTGGCCTACCTTTTCCTTATACTTTTTTTTTTATTTGCTTAATTCTCTTTTCTCTTTCTCTGTCTCTCTCTCTGTCTTTCTCTCTCTCTCTGTCTCTGTCTCTCTCTCACACACACATCTCTTTGGATCATGCCCCTTTTTATATCTCATACTAGAAACTGATGAAAGCATTATGATATGGTAACAGTATACACACACACATGTATGTATGTATCTATACATTATATAGTCATGAGCCTGGTTCTATTCTATGTCCCTATCAGGACCAATCACCCTTATAAGTTTGTATGTCTCACCTCCATATCTATACCCCATTCCCAACCACCTTGGATTCTGGCCTCCTTTTAAGGCTCATCCAGCCACTTGCCTGTGATGAGTCATAATACTTGGAAGTATTGAAATATTTCATTTCATCTAGTAATATGTCCACTTAGTCATGGAACAGGAATATAACCTTTAGAACATAACTAGTTAAACTGAAGCTTAAAAATAATTTAGATACTTTGGGATTCTTAGGATTGTATTCCCCACCCCTTTCTTTTTTGCTACTTTGCCACTGCCTCTTCAGAAGTAGAAGGAGGGCACATAGGACTTAGAATAAGTTATTTTTTTATTTGTTTTATAGGTTTTCATGGAGAAAGAACTGATTTCTACAGGTCATCCCACTGTAGATAAGTCTCTTCATACCTATATTTTTCCAGCATGATAGAAAATGGTAGAGGTTGTACCTTGATGACTTAAACCTTTGAGGATACCATGCCATGCCATGATATGACATTGAGATAGTTCTTTGTAGACAATCCCCAAATGAGATTTCTTTGAAGTGGTAATCTGTAGAGGTGGGGATAGATGATAGGTGATATTGCTGATGGTATGACCTCCTAGATAAGGAAATTTTCTCTTCATTCATAAGTAGAAACTCTTTTTCTCTGCAATTTAAAGTGTTAGGGAGTTTGCTAGAGCACTAAAAGGCTAAGTGATTTGTCCAGGATCAGATACTGTGCTGGGGTATAGATCTAACACAGTCAGTATTTGTCAAAGCTTGGCCTTTACCTCAGGTCTTCATGGGTCTAGAGCCAGCAATATCTCCACAACACTAAAAATGTGGTCATCCGACTTCATAAAGTGTGGTCTTGGGATCTTTGGGTATCCCCAAGACCCTTTCAAGGCACCTGCAAGTTCAAAAACATTTTCATATAAATACCAAGGCATTAATTTTTAACACAGTAAAGACAGATAGATAGATGATAGATAGACAGAAAGATAGATAGATAGATAGATAGATAGATAGATAGATAGATAGATAGATAGATAGATAGATGGATGGATGGATGGATAGACTTTGTATAAACAAAGACTCTTTGGGGAGTCAGTCCTCAACAATTTTTAGAATAAAAAGGAGTTCCAAGGCAGCAAATTCTGAGAGCAGCTATACTGCACAACGCTACCTTATGTCCAGAAAAACTCTGAAAATTCACATTATTTTTAATCTGCACTCAGATTATATGAATTTTTTATTTGGCTAGGCAGGAGGATATAACCTATTTTCTCACTGAGAATGATTTTTTTTTCATTAGTGCTATTATGCCAAATAAAGTCATACACTAGAGTTTACTTGGAAATGCTTGTGACCAGATGATCACTGTTATTAATAAAGCAGACATCACTAATTTAAAATTAAAGTCAAGAAACTGGGTTAATGCAATATATGTCAATTAATCTTTATATAATGTGAAGTGGGAAGGAACAGAAATTTGTAACAATGTCATTTTTAAATTATCATCATAAAGACCAGCAATCATTTGGACTTCAAGCATATAAGCAACACTTCTTTAAGACCAATTAATGAAAAAGTTCTCTCTTTAAAACATTTAACCAAACATTTTTAAATTGAAAAGAAATTTAGCTATTGAATCTATCTTCTTTATTTCACAAGTGATAAAACAGGTCTATGTGTTTCTATCACATCTCTAAAGTCACACAAAAAGAAAATGGCAGAACTGGGCATAGAAATAAGATCACCTGATAGCTAGCCAAGCTGCTTTAGATATGTGATCATAACATCACCCAGAAGGGCCCAGCTAATATTCAAATGTATATACCCCCTTGAAATCAAACCTGATCTATTTTATGAATGCAAAAATGTGCTTACTTAAAATAACATGTAGTATATTGTTATTTCTGGGAAGATTTTTAAAGTTAAAAATAATACTCCAATGGAACATTGATCTCAGGGATTTGAAGCACCATCCAGTGATTGAGACTGCAAAAATCACAGAAACTTAAGGATGTGTTTTTAAAATAAGTAACTTATCCACATGACTAGTCTATAAGGATTTTTTTGGTTTTTTTACTTGTCAATATGTCCTCCTTACTACTTTCTCTTCACACATCTTTTTTTTTCTATCCCTCTCTACCCTAACTTCTACCACCTCTCCATCTCCCCCACAGTCTTAAGTATTTGGATGTCATTTTTATTTATTCACATTTTTTTTACTGAGAAGACTCTTCAGAGTAGTGAATAGAGAGCTGGTCTCAGTTAGGAAGATATGGATCAAACATTATTTCTTACGTGTACTGGTTTGTGACCCTAGGCAAGTTATTTAAACCCCCATTGATTTAGATAACTCCCTAAGACTATAATAGAAAAAAAAGAAGGAAGGAAGGAAGGAAGGAAGGAAGGAAGGAAGGAAGGAAGGAAGGAAGGAAGGAAGGAAGGAAGGAAGGAAGGAAGGAAGGAAGGAAGGAAGGAAGGAAGGAAGAAAGGAAGGAAGGAAGGAAGGAAGGAAAATCCAGGGATCGAGAACCTGCAGCCTCAAGGCTACATGTAGCTCTCTAGGTCCTCAAGTGCAGCCCTTTGACTGAATCCAAACTTCATGGTACAAATCCCCTTAATCAAAGGATTTGTTGAGTAAAATCTAGACTCAGTCCAAAGGCAGCACCCAATGATCTAGAAGACCACAGCTATAGGTTCCCCACCCCTGTCCTAATCTGAAGAAATGTATACCCCATTGGTAGAAATAATATGCATACATAAATAGAATCAATAAAAAAAACTGCAAAATAGTTTGTGAAACTGCCCCAAGTTAATGTTTTATCCTGGAGGCAGTAGGGAGCCACAGGATTTTATTCAGTAGGGGAATCATAGTGCAATATCTGTGTTTCAGGAAAACTGCTCTTGCAACTATGTGGAGAACAAGATTCAAATGAAGAGAGACTTGTAGCTGACAGAACAACTGGGATACTACTATAACAATCCAAGTAGAAATGATGAAAGTATGATGGGTGAAGAGGATTATAGTTATGTAAGTGGAGAAAAGAGAACTGATTTTAAAAAGTACAGTAGAGGCAGAAATTTTAAGAACTATTTACTGATTACATACATATTATGTGTGAGAATGAGCAATCGAGGATAATGTTAAAGCTAAGAAGTGATGAGGTAGGTGGTGGAATGAACTTGGGATTTAGGGAAAGGGGGTGCAGAGATTTGGGGAAATATAATTAGTTTAATTTGGAAAATATTAAAGCTTGAAATTTGCTGCAGCATCCAGCTTTAAATGACCAATAAGGAATTCTTGAAGTGGGATTAGAGCTCACAGTAGAGACAAGTGGAATATCAATCTGGGGGTCATCTATGTAGAGAAGATAATTACATTTTATATCTATTAGACTTGATAAAATTACTGAGGAGAGAGAGAGAGACAGACAGACAGAGACAGAGAAACAAAGACCTCTGTCTTTGTTTGATAATGTACCCAATAGTGTCAAATGCAATAGACTAAGATAAAAGAATACTAAGAGATTTTACAATTAAATTCCATTGGTAAATTTGGAGAGACCATCTTCAATTGAGATTACAAAATGTTGAGTGACAGGATAGAAAACTGAGGTAACATAGATCCATAGCTTATTCTACGAGCTTGGGTGAGAACGGAAAGTGTGAAATGAGATTTCTATTTGAGGTAGACCTGAATAAGGGTTTTTAGTTTGTTTGATTTGTTAGCATTTATACAGTGTGGGGAAACTTAGGCATATTTAGAAGTTGAAAGAAACCAGTAAATAGGGAGTTGAATATGAGAAAAGGAGGGTCTGTGGCCAAGGACTTACACGGCAGGTTGGCTCTATCAAGGAGATTATCCTCCTTGTACTGAGGGAATAGTAGAAAGAAAGAGAGAGATTTTTTAAAATTTAAATTTAATCATCAAAATTTAATTATTTTAATTGTTTAGTTTGATTATTTAATTATTAAAATTTAATTTAATTATTAATTTTAAAATTTTAAAAAGGATGAGTGACCTTTCATGGTAATGGTCTAACTTTTCTCAGTAATGTAAAAGCAAGGTCTTCAGTTTAGAAGAAAGGCTTAGGAGAAGCTGAAGTTTTGGAGAGATGGAGACTTACAGACAAAAACTTGCATGAAACAGTTCAGGAGTGAGGAACAGAGCGAGATAGGGAAGATTGAAATGATTAGCTTATTTCATTGAGGCTCCGGTTGAAGTTAGATAATGTACATCTGTAGCTTCCCTAGTCAACACAATATTGTCTTCTTCCAACTCATTTCTGCAGCATATTGATGGGAGCGGATGGTAGGAATTAAATGGGGCATATGGTAGGAATATAGGACAGGAATTTGGTAAGAAATGAGTTTTAAATGTAGAGGTTTTTCAATGTATAGGAGATTAATTTGTAAACTAATGATTCGTGATTAGGAAATTAGGAAACTAAAGTTAGAGAAGGAATTATGGTGGAAAAAAGTGCTGAGAAGTGAATGTTATGTACTTTATAAGGA
This sequence comes from Bettongia penicillata ogilbyi, assembly GCA_023548195.1. Lineage (NCBI taxonomy): Eukaryota > Metazoa > Chordata > Mammalia > Diprotodontia > Potoroidae > Bettongia > Bettongia penicillata. Next base: position 3,847,426 of record JAJHZJ010000165.1, on the reverse strand, counting down.
AATGGATTGTTGAAGAAGGGTAAAATATAGCAACTGATGGAAAGAGGAGAGGCTATGATCTCTGGTTCATAAAACGAATGTCAGAGTTTTTGAAATAGGCACATGTAGGTTAATTCAGAGAATAACCATCCTTGTATGTGGCTGCGGTAGAATGAATGATTAAACTAATGATTAAAATTTGAAGAAGTAGAAGAATTGAGAGGTTAGGCTGTTTGAAGGAACATCAGCAGGAATTTTGAAGTCTTCTAGTATAAGAATAAGCATTAGGGAGGGGAGAACAATAAAGAACCAGGTGTTAGATTCCTTGAGGAGGGAGGCAAAATGAACTGGTTTGTGGTGCAGGGAAGAAGTAATCAATAGTCACCAGGATTTACATATGTTGAAAAGTTTAATAGAGTGCCTTTCAAAGGAGATCACTGAATGATGTCAGCAAAAGGAGATTTTATACATGGTGGTAAAGAAAGAAGAATAATCTAACCTGTCTTCCTAGATAAGTATATCTCAGTCTATGAGTGAAGATCGAGCCTGTGACTATAGAGGATACTTGTACAGACAGTATTGTCTATGGGAAATCAAGTCTCATTGAGAACCAATAGATGAAATAAAAACGAGGAGAAGAGAAATCCAAAATGAAAGGATGTATGTTCATGGAACATTATGGAACATTAATTCCAGAGAGTAGAGAGTATAAGGAGAGCTAAATCCAAGAGGAATATGAAAGAGGCAGATGGAAGAGAATGAGAAAGAGGATGTGAAGTGAATATTGATACTAGTTTACTTCTAGGTAACTGGGAATGAAGCAATGTAAGGACAGGGAGGTTAGCCAGGGGTAGAAGTTCGATAACTGTGAGTACTGTTGGACAAAACGATTGTAATGCTCAGACTAAAAGGGTTTTGGAGCAAAAAGCAGGCATGTTGCATCTTGATTATTTTGGATAGGTAGGGGAAATAAGGACAGAGGAATTGCCACTGAGGAAGAAACTATGAGAGACAGATACAGACTGATAGACATGTGTATATGTGTGTGTGTGTGTGTGTGTGTGTGTGTGTATATATATGGAGATTCTCTCTCTCTTTCTCTCTCTCTCCCTCTTTTTCTCTCTTAGTTGTCTGCAAGATATATAAGGTCCTTGAAGAAAAGAATTATTTAACTTTTGTTTTTAAAATATTTGAAACTAGAACAATGTCAGGTACACGTTCATTGATCTCTAATTATTATTTTGCATTTTAACCCAATGATTTTCATTTCTACATTTTACTTATTTCTATATCATCTTTTTATGCACCGTTCCTGTTGCCTTCTGGCAATTTAACAAAAATCTGTCAATGGAGACAATAAATTAAGTGACACATTTCTGCATTGAGTATCACTTGAGGATCTTCCTTACAGCTGGGTGTCTATCAATAAAAACATTGCTAACTTTGTGGGGTTTTTTTTGCTTCTTTGCTACTTCCCTTGAATAAACAAACATGCAAGTGAGGTGCCTATAATGTCAGAGCTAAAATAAATTCCTATCTATGAATAATGGAAAAAACATTGGACAGAAAGGAAAGAGGAAAAGAAAGAAAAAGTATTAATTTTCTGAACATCATGCTAAGCATTTTGCAAATAGTAATTCATTTGATCCTCACAATAGCCCTGATAGATGCTATTATTATCTCTGTTTTTCAGTTGAGGAAACTGAGGCAGACGAAGGCTAAATGACTTACTCAAAGAAAGTGTCTCAGGCCAAATATGAACTCAAGTTCTCTAAAGAAAAGGACCAGCACTCAATCTATTGTGCCACTCAGTTGTTTCGGGTGATATCTTATGAGATATTTTGAGTCCAAATTTTAGTCACATGACATGCTTAGTTTCTATATATGACTTCTGTTGCTGTCAGCCTTACATGTCTCTGTTTCATATTTCTTCAATATGTTTTATATGGGTGGGTGCTCTCTATTACAGTAACTTTTTTTCTGTTGCTTTCCTTACTGAGGAATTAAAAATCTCAACTTTATTTTAATGTTTGTATGTGTACCCTAATGGCAAGCAAGTGCTATATCCCTGGAAAGAAAATAGTGAAGTCACAGACCTAGCACACTATTTAACTCATTCACATTCTCCCGGCATGTGTATGGATTATTACTGCAACTTTGACCATGAAGGAATTCATTTTTCATCAGAGGAGAGCATATGTATGATAGCTGACACCAGTGCCTAGACATAATAATTGTCAAAATATATTGTGAACTGATTGTCAACTTGGGAAGATATGCTATGTTTAAAGAAAGACATCTTCAGTGAAGAAAATGGAAAATATTAAAATTTGACATGACCAGGAAAATTGATGGTTATTTATTTCCTGACTGATAAAACCACTGAAACACTAAGTATTTAGCTTTCAGTAAATAAATTTGTAACACAGTTGATCCTTATGCAGCATTTCAAAATATACTCAAGTAACACAATTAAAATATGTACTTATTTAAAACAGTGATGATGTCAAAGTCAAAAGTATTATAACAATATGCCAATGAATCTGTGATCATATTCATGTGATAACTTACCCCAAAGCTGCAGATTGCAGTCCATCCATGCTTACCATCTTGTGCAAATTTTCCCATAAATCTTCCACATGAAGTCTACTCAATGGAAGATTTTCCACTCATAGCAGAGAATGTGGGCTATCCATCAGCAACCATCTCATTTTTTCCTAACAATACATGCATTATTAGTAAGATGTCAATCAAACAATTTTGTAATGACATCAGTTAATTACTAGAAAAGTCATGAATGGAATCCTTACTTATTACTCTGACTTCAAGAAGTATGAGTAGAATGAGATGGGAGCGGGAAGGAAACAAAATGAGAGGTAGTTAGGAATAAAGGTAACATAAAAACAAAAGATTAACAAAATAAAAATAAATAAAAGACAAAAAGATTAATAAAAATAAGGCCATTATACTTAATACTTTTGTCTATAGTTACATTCAGTCCTTAAACAAGAATGAACAAAAGTCACCATAAAATACTTTTCCTTCAAAGCTCTGTTTGTCCTAAGGAAAAGACACTTGAGGAAAAGAGATAGTCTATAAAAGTATATTATGAAGAGATATTATGATATTGCTTAGGACACTGGGACATACCAGAAAAAATGATTGATGGGTTAAATTTGCAGCCAAGGCCAAATGTCAGGCAAAAATTTATAAACAAAAATGGTAGAATGTTCCACATTCATAATTTTTAAATGGTTTAGTTTGACCACGAAAAACAGCATTGAATAAAACCTGAAAGATATAAAACCTCCAAGAGAATATGCTCTGATGCGATGAAAACTTCTCTTCAAAATTGAACTAATCTGTCACTTGGGAGGCTTAGTCTTGATATTTTGATAAGTACCTACATGGGCAAAAGTTAATTCTAACGTCTTAGATACTCCTTCGATAATTCTAACGTCTTAGATACGTCCAAATCTCTCTAATTTTCTCTTTCCCAATTCTTGTATCTCATTCTTCATATTTTACTATGGCAACAATTATAAAAGTCCAACTTTGAGGGAGATTATTTAAAAAAACTTTTATTTTAATAACAAATTCATAATTTTAAGTGGCATGCTTTGCATACCTTCTCTACTATCTATTTTGGTTTCTTCCTTGCAAACTGAGATGGGCAAAATGTATAGAAATTCTAGTATGTGAATGAATGGGGGAAAAGGGCTTTAAAAATGATATCATTTGTTATTCATTGACCTTTGATAAAATATACAGTTGAAGAGGTAACTAGGTGGCACAGTGGATAGAGCACAAGGCCTGGTAGATCTGAATTCAAATATGGCCTCAGACACTTACTAGCTATGTGACCCTGGGCAAGTCACTTAGCCTCAATTGCCTCCAAAAGTAAAATGACAATGATAATAATAAAGTATACAATAGATTTTTACATATAGCTTTATGTAAAAGTGATTCAATTGCATTCTGAAAACTTATGGAGATGCAATGTGGTTTACCAGTAACCACGCAATGTCAACGAATGAGTCTCTAGCTTCTTGATTTAATCCCTTCAATCAATCAATTTAATCCCTTCAATTTATTAAATGACCATTAGGTGCCACACATTGTGATAAATGCTGGGGATTCAAAAAGAGGCAAAAAACATTCCCTGTCCTCAAGGAGCTTATAACCTAATGAGCAAGACAACATGCAAACAAATAGTTATATAGCATAACATATTTAAGATTGATATGAAGGGATGACATTAGAATTAAGAGGCATTGAGAAAGGCTTCTTATAAAAGACAGGAATTAAGTTGGGACTTAAAAGAATACAGGAAAGTTAGTAAGAAGAATTGTGAAAGGAGATCATTACCAGAATAATAGGACAGTCAGAGAAAATTCACTGAGACTAAGAAATGGAGTTTCTTGTTCATGGAACAGCCAGGATGCCAGTATCACTGCATTTAAAAGCTATTTAAAAATAGCTTACTCCTTACAGGGAGTAGGCTATAAAAAGACTGGAAAGGTAGGAGAGGAGCAGGTTATGAATGGCTTACCATGCTAAACAGCATTTCATATTTGACATAATAGGGAGTCAATGATATTTACTGAGTAAGGGAAAGACATGATCATACCTGCACTTTAGGAAAGTCACTTTGATGGCTAAATGGTGGATGAACTGGAGGAGGTATATCAGCAAGGACCCTGACATACACAGGAGGACCTGCTGTACAGGTTCTTAGGTCTGATTTTCTAAAAGAAAAGACAACTTTTGAGGGGACAACAATCACTTTAATCAAGTGTGTGTGTGTATATATATATATCATTCACTTATTTCAAGGGAAAGTCAGCACCCTCAACTTCAGAGAAAATACAGAGAAACAAAGATCAACAGACAGGGCTTCCAACTTTCTGACCATAAGCAATATATTTCTTACAGATAAACAGATAGATCCAGCTGTCTGACCATACATATGTACTTGCCAGAGAAAGAAGCACCAACATTTGGGTTTTCAAAGCCAGGGAGCTCCTCAGAGGCTAACCAGAGTCTTGTCTGACCAAACAAACACAACCAATGAGTAAGTCCCAAAGAAAAACCTCGCCTCAGAGTGCTTATATACTTTTCAGATCCAGAGGGCCTCACAATCCTTGAGAATCAGTGCCTTATTACAAATTAACAACAGGTATAAGGCTCCCCTAATCAAGCTTCCCTTAATGGATGAGGAAGATCTTTAACTCTCTAACATTACAGTAGGGAAAAATCTAAGGTAAGCACAGTCACCACCAGACTACTGCAATGGTCCAAGCATGGGGTGATGAGGGCTTGCACTAGAGCAGTGGTTGTGTCAGAGGAGAGAAGGTGACATATATGAGACATATTGCAGATCTGAAATAGTTAGGCTTTAGCAATAACTAGCATTTGGCATGATAGGAGAAGAGGGATTACAGTCAAATAAGATGAACAAGCATGAATCTGGATCTGGATTGCTGGATCTGAATCTGGAATCTGGATCCAGCAATACCTACACTAATACAATGAAAGACACTCTGTACTTTAAGTACTGAAATATCAGAGTTACATAAAGAATCTCATGATTCTTCCAAAAACTCTGTGAAAATACTATTTTATTCCCATTTTACTGAGGGTGAGAGATGTTTAATGACTTGTCCATTGTCACACAGATCATATTAGTTTAAGGTAGAATTTGAGCTTAATTTTCTTTTGTCTTCAAGTATTGAAATCTCCCTACTCTGCTTTGCTATCCCTCATATCTCCATAGCAGGTTAATGTGCATTTTCCTATTAGAATGGGAAGTAGACATTTGGGAAAGAAAATGTCACTGTGCTATCTATGGATCTTGAAGCACTATACCTGCCTCTAGCAGTGACAGGGCTCCAAAAAGTCCCTGTTTCATATGCTCTACAGCATGTTCCCTAGTTTTCTCTGCCCACACGCAAGTCGCACGCAGATGCTAACAGCTGTGGTGGTGACTATAATGTTTTACATTTATATAATGTTGCCTGGTGTTTTGAAGTGCTTTCACATCTGCTCCCTCATTTTATTATATCTTCACAAAAACCCAGAAAGGTAAGGAAAATGGTATTATCACCCTCTTATATCAAAGGAAGCTGAGGCACAGAGAGGTCAAATGACTGACCTAAGGATATAGGGATAGCTAGTAATAAAGCAGAGAATTCTCTGAATTTTTCCTCTGGGATTATACAATGCAAAAAGAGAAAAGCATATGATCAAGTAATATGTTTTTCCTTGTTTTTTTTTTAAATGAACAAAATGCATGTATTTATTTTGGATTTTAAAATATTTACTGTGATGCAATTTTAGGAGAGTTACATAATTTATCCACAATATGCTCCTGTACTTTCATTTTTAAACATTTATAAAAATATGGAGAAATTAGAAAAAACAGAATTGATAATGAGATGTTATTTGCATTTTAAATAGTTCTTGCCTGATTTCCTATAGTTTTATAGGTATACCTGCAGTTTTCTCAAAACCCAAGTTTTTATACAATCTCCTTTCTAAAGTTTGATATGATAATCAAAAAAACTGAAAGTGGATGGCATAGAAATCCTGGATATGTCACCAAGACCTAAGCTTGAAACCTGTCCCAGGCACAAATTGACTGTATAACTCTGGGAAAGTAACTTAATCTGTCTCAGCTTTAGTTTCCTCATTTATAATATGGAGGTGACACTGCCACAGTAGCCTATCTTACAGAATAGCTATGAGGTTAGAATAAGCTCATGTATGTAAAGTACTTTGCAAGTTCAAAAAACACCCCGAAAAAATGTTGAAAGGGAAATTTGGAAAGGTATCTGGGCAAGGGAGAAGTCAAAGAAGTTCAAAATGTGTGCAGCCAAGTGACATTAGTGGTGTCTTGACTTGCAAGCAAATTGACTTTAAGTAAGGCAGGACTGTGCAAAACCATCAGCCTCACTTCTCCTCCAGACCCCAGGAGTCAGAATGATTGGTGATTGGCCCTAATACAGTGGGAGACGGCCTTTTTAAGCTAAAGTCTTTCCTAGGTCTCAGTTTGGCTGAAGCAGCACTTATTCAGTGATTTTTTAAAGGCTAGGCAATAATTAAGGCAAAGGATATCCTACTTTGCCTATTCAAAACAATAAATAAACTGGAGGGGAAGACCTCAGGGTGTCTGGCCAGAACAGAAACAATTGCTATTTATACTCACTCTGAACCTTCCAAACCCAAAAAGCAAGTGAGACTTGGGTTAGGACCTATTATTGGTTCATCAGTAAGTCAGAGTGATTTGGGTTTAAAGGCTTAGGCAAGTAGGTCCTTTAAATCCCAATGGACTTTATCAAACCCTAGTTTTTCAGAGCTATATTTCAAGAAATCATAAATAAAAACTATATGAGACAAAAGAGTTAATTGTCCAAGTTTTTTTTTTTTGAGGGGAGGTCAATGATAGAATAAGTAGGGAAGAAGAAAAATTAGCCCCTTCCAAACCCAAGATATCTTGAGAAGTATAAGCAATCAAAATTTGTCCTCATTTATATCCAATACCCACATGTAAGGGTATGACTTTTTATGTGCATGGAGAGAGAAGAAGAAAAGGAGGAAAGGAAGAAAAGAAGGAAAGAAGGAAGGAAGGAAGGAAGGAAGGAAGGAAGGAAGGAAGGAAGGAAGGAAGGAAGGAAGGAAGGAAGGAAGGAAGGAAGGAAGGAAGATGGGTACAGCCAGGTGGGAGAAGAGTAGGTGTCTGTATTATCCTATTTCCTTAAGTGGAGTATATACCTGTATAAGGTCCGTCTTGGAAGGTGATCAGATTAGCTACTGAGGAGTTAACAGGTGGGGTGTAACAGGTTGGATGAGAGGGGAAGGCAGAGGAAATGTGTAGAAGTGAAAGAATTCCAGAATGAGTATAACTGAGTGGGACCAAAATGTCTGAGGAGTTTCAGTGGTTTACTTTTTTCTTTCAGATTGAAGAATAGTTGATTTAATCTAGGCTCCTCATTAGATTGTGATACAGTAACTGATTTTTGCTTCTTTTATGTATCTCTAGAGTAAAACAAAATCTAGATGGCTCAATGGATACAGTAGTATGCCTGGAGTCAGGAAGACCTGAGTTCAAATGTGGATTCAGACATGTCACTTAACCTCTCTTTGCTTTAATCCATTAGAGAATGAAATGACAAACCATTGCAACATCTTTGCTGAAAACAAAAATCTATGGACAGCGTTGGCATACTATGGTCACAAAAGATCACAAAGAGTCAACAGGACTGAACAAGGGCATAGCTCAGGGTCTGGCACATAGTAGGTACTTAATAAAGGTTTATTGACAAACTGACTATTGATTTCATAAGCAGAAATTCCTCACAAATGTCACAATATTATTTCTACCAAATGGCCAACTCACATACTCCCTTTCATTTGGAAATAAGATGTAATTGAAGTGAAAACTTAAGAGGGTGGTTAAGGAGATTTTCCCTCTGTGTTCTTTGGAAAAACTTTTTTGCCCCTATGCCCACATGGAGAACCAACTCACTGTAACATGTAACTAGGAACCAGGAAAGTTTGTTCAGTAGGAAAGAGGAATTCAAGAGAGTAAAGTGGAAGGCATGGAAAAGGTAGGGTTGAGGAGGATAGGGAGAAGAGAACAGGAAATGAATTTGGAGAGAGTTGTTCTTATGTGACCAATGATTTATTATTATAGGGGACAGAAAGAAATCTAGGTGGTAGAAAAGTGTTAGCCACAGGGCTAGTAGTAGGTATATTATAAAAAAAAATAACTCTCATAGTTGGCAAGGTGTAAGATTGCTGGCTAAAGGAAGGAGTATAGAACCTTAGTTACTCCCACCCACTGGTCCATTAAGACAGGAGGCAGGGGTGTCCTAACTGGTGCTATTTTTCCTTGTCTCTGGGCAGAGCAGGAGCAGTGACCAAGTTCTAGTGGAACCATCCTGGTGAGAAAAGGCCTCTGTTTAGAACCTGGATGTTGGGGAGATCCTGACCTTATAGTGTTCTTGTTTCTCTGGGTTGGCTGAAAGAATAGAAGGAAAAAGGTAGCCAGTAGGTACTAGGCAGGTAGTTGACAAGTCACTTAACTTCTTGGGGTTTCCATTTTTTTATCTCTAACGTAAGATGATTGACTAAATCCCCTAAATTTATGATCTTATGATGTTAAATGTGGGCTCTGTTGCACACAGAGTCAGACACTAAGCTGTTGTTACCAGGAAGAGTTTTTGGGAGGACGGTAACTGGAAATGACAGTGATGTACAAAAGATATCAATAAAACTAATTTTTAAACATTAGCAACAGAAAAGGCACTCCTAAATTACTATTACCACATTAATTTTTATAAGAACAGATGAATTTCCTTTGAGTTCTTAATAAGTGCAAAATAGGAAATGAAATTATTATGAATTAAATAAATCTTGTGTGAAATTTTGAGGAATAACTGAATTATTTTTTTTCCTTTTCTTTCCCTTAACTCTTGTATAACACTTACCATAAATTGTCAGTGAGCTGCCATGTTCTGTTCCAGAGGCAGGTCTACCACAGAGATAACTAAACCTTTGTGAAATATACTGTGTCTTGGTCTAACAGTATAAATTTCAGCTCTCTCTCTCTCTCTCTCTCTGCTTTTCTTTCTCTGCCTTTCTGTCTCTTTTTCCCTCTCTCCTGCTCCTAGTCTCCTTCTCTGTCTTAATCTCTTTGTCTTTCTCTGTCTCTCAGTCTCTCTCTGTCTCTAACTATCTCTCCATAAATGAAGTCTGATGTTTTGAGAGAAAAAGAACAAGGGTGGGTTATTAATTCTTCTGCACAAATAATAAAAAAAAAAGTCTCCACAGGTTACATATAAACCATTTAAACTCAAGTGGTGGTAAGACAGACATTAATTATCCAGAAATGAATCTTATGACTGCTACATTGATTTAGAAAACTGCATTCACAAGGGAGAGAACTACTTAGCAGCAATAGTCTTTGAAAGTTCCCAATTTAAGGTTTGACAATGACATAATGACTTCTTTAAGCTAGAGAATATTGTCACTTTTTGACCCCACTGCGGACAGGCTGACGACACACTCTACATTTCCCTTTGACCAAGATCCATGAATGGGACTGCTGACAATGTAGAGACTCTAAATGAATGTGTATAACATTCTTCTAGATACACATGCAATATAATGTTTTATAATATTGCTCAACCTTGTTCTCTCCTTATAAAAACCAAAGCAACAGTTCATCATATATTTGTAACACGCTTAGTAGAGTGCCTGGTATAATACTACATAAATGTCAATTACTTCCAGGACCCTAAGATGTAGACCAGATACTGACCTATGATACAGGGAACTTTCTCACTAATAGTAACTTATACCAATAAAATAATTGATGTGTTATCACAAAAACAATAACAAAATATTGAGATGTTTCCCCAGGTCTTCGTTCTCTCCCCTGAGCTTGTGATGTTGAAGCAGGGCAGGATAATTTAGGTCCCAGGCTTTTATAGACAATATTGGGGTGGCACCTGAACACACATGGGAAAATAAATTTCTGAAAGACCTTAACAATGCATGAAATGATCATAGGAAGAATTGTAGTCTCAGATGGTAACTGGCCTCAAAGATCACCTAGCCGAACTGTTTCATTTTACAGGTGAGAAAGATGAGACCTGGAGAATTTAAGTGACTCGGCCAAAGTCAGACAGGTAGTAAGGAACAGAACCTGGATGTGAACTTAGGTCCTCTAATTCTAAATGTGTTGGCTTTTCCACTCCACCATGCTGGCATCATGCCTCTTCATTCATTCTGTCTGGTTGCCACCTGTACAAAATGCAGCAATTCTCAATTTAATCAGTTTCACAGAAATTAAAGTAATTGGCTTTGAAACGCTCTTTCATTAGCTACTTGCACTTTGTACAAGGTAGGTCAATGCATTTATCTGATATTTTGCCTTTTTTAAGAAAATTTTTTAAATAACAGTTATAGATAAAACACCATAAAGATAGGATTATGTTTAATTTTTATCATCATTTTTGTTTTGATGTCCAATTAGTGGAGACTTTTTAAAAAGAGATCTTTAGTATCTTTTTAGGACTTAGGCTTTTATTAAATTGACTTTGTCCTTTGCCATGCCCTTTAAAGACATTATTAGATTTATTAGATTTTTTAGACATCATATGAGGGTTTTTCTCGTATAAGTATGATCAACACTTTTTTTCTTATTTCTTATTGCTGGAAAATAATCAAATTCTATAGAAAGTTCTTAAATTCATGACAAGAAGGGCTTGGTTTTTTTTAAAAGATTTTTTTTTTAGAATGCTGTGTTTTAAAAAGTATTGTCAAATTATTATATTATTTTGTGATATGCTGAATCAGATTTTCCCAAAGCTAAACAATTCATAATTGTCATTGTCATTTTGGGAAGTTTTATTTTTAAACCTTTAGTAGATGCTTTAGTAAATCATTGTTTTAGTGTATTAAATAAAATACACATGATTTCAAATTTCCCAACTTTCTAAAGGTCTTGTTTTCATCATTTTAATTGTTTTCTCAACTCATTTCATATTTTTCATACTCCTGTAAAATGATGGATCTCTAAGGAACATTTTTGTTAACAATCTGACCTATACAGACGGTAACTGTAGGATTGATGTTCATTGAATTCAGTATGCCCTTTAAGTTGTACTGGGAGTACACAGTACCTCCTACATTTGCCTTCTTGACCCTTTTGATGATTTTTATCATTCTTATATAAGATCTTTGGTTTTCTGTCCAACTTTGGGACAGATTCCCTGTTCTTCATTCCATGCTGTGGATAGATCTCCTGACCATATTTGGACCATGTTGTTGACCTTACTTGACGTGCTCCGTGGATCAATCCTCCTGACTGATGTCATTTGCATCCATAGGTCATTTCATTTGATTGTTTTACTTCTCTTAATCTATAACTATTGCTATTACTAATCTATAACTATATTGGAGGTATAGAGTATGAACTACAGTCTTTTTATTATTACTATTATTAGTATAGTAATATTATTACCATTTCATGTTTCCTACTAATATAAAAGCACTTGTACCTTCAGCTGTTACTGGGTAAAAGTGACACTGTAACTGTGAGAGAGAAATAAAATGTTAAGAAGAGAAATTCAATGCAACAAATAATTTATCACTTATTAAGTGTCCATTATGAGCAGGTCAGCATAGGCATTAGGGACGCAAAGGTAGAAACTAGACAGTTCCTGCCCTTAAGGATCTAGCATTGTATTGGTGGGGGTGGAGGAGGATTCAAAATGAACACAAAAATATTTAGTATAAGGAAAGTTGAGTAGAGAGAGAGCTCTAGAAACTTAGAGTGGGTTTGAATTTGAACTGAACCTTCTGGGATGATAAGGATTCTGGGAGGCAGAGGTAAAGTAGAAATAAATAATAGGCTTGTATGAATATACAGAGATAAGAAATGGAATTCCAGTTCAGGAAACAACTAGTAGGGCAGATTGTTGGAACACAGAATTCATGAAGAGAAGCAATTTTAAATTACCCTAGAAAAGTAGGGTATAATATAATGGCAGATAGTCTTGAATGTCAAGCTAAGAATTCATTTTTATCTTTAAAGACAACGTGTTACAAATAAAAGTTGCTGATCAGGGAAAAGTGACAGTCATAAATTTTCAATAGAAATATTATGTTGACAAACATATAGGGGGCTTTTGCCCCCAGGAAATAGTGACTATGCATCATTGCATATGTGGCTTTCTCACTTCCTTGCTTAACTGTCAGGTGACAGGAAACTGGGAGGTACAGCTAACATACTGGATGACAAAGTAAGATATTTGAAAGATCTTGAAGGGCCATAATACTGGGTTAAATATGATAAGATTAAACTCAGGATAAATGTCAAGTCATATGCTGGGGTTAGGAAAACTGACTTCACAAATGAAATATTGGGAAAGCCTAATTAGGAATTTTAAAAAATTTAGAGTTTTAAGGGAATTGCAAGTTCAATATATATCTAGAGGAACATGAGTACACGATGATGGAATGAATGTAAAAAGAAGTCAAGAATGAAAAGAACTTTATTTGTGATCAAGCATGGAGTTCAGAAGTGGAGAATGAAAAAGATTATGATTTGCATTGAGATGTACTGGAATGAGGAAAGTTAGGGAGATGTAACAGAACAAAGCTGACATTTATCCCAGAAATAGTGCATCATTTAATCACCGCATTAATCAACCATTATGCATTTATTAAATGCCTAATATATGTCAAGCACTGTGTTAAGTACTAGGCATACAGAGACAAAAAAATAATAGGATATGCTCTCAAGGAGCTTATGTTCTATCAGGAAAGAAGTGTGATTGAGATTCAGGGAGCAGAAGGTACCAATTTTCAAGCCATAGATATCAAATTATACTCAAAGTAGAAGAGTGCCCCAAAGAGAAGAGATAATTAATTCTCCATTTCTTTTAATCTCCCTGTGTCACTTGTGCCAATCTTAGTAAATTTCTCCTCAGTAACCCATTTTAATTGTATATTCATCTACCATGGAACTCTTTCTGAAGGTACCTCTCTTGTTCCTCCCAAATAATTACAAAAAAAATCAAAGAGAAAGTAAGGATGCATTCCATTTTGTTCTTCCCAATTATTTTCTAGTTTTTCTAAGGTTTTTCCCAAGGCAACATACAAAAGGGATAAATCTCTTTCAGATTGCTTCAGTGTTCTCACCTTATTCTGTAGTCTATTCATCTTAATGTCACATCTACCTCTTTAGTAATAATACTTCAGATTGAACATCACTATCTAATTACTTTTTGCAGTTACATCTCTAATGCCAAAGTTCTTCCTTCATGCCTTGCTATTCAGTGCCTAACATAGTCTTAGACACATTTTAGGCACTTAATTAATAGGCATTGAATTAAATATGACTTACTATGAATCATGATCCTGTTCTTGCAATGCTTACATATTTATCTTACCTTCAGTTTATTACAGTCTGGTTTTTGTTTTCCTTGATTATCAACACTTCTCACTACTGATTTTTCTAGAGGTACACTCTGAAACTTGAGTGAAAGTTTTCTTTGGTTCTAAGATGTCCCTATGAGAGGAAGTAAATAGAGGTGGAGTGACTTGGAGCACTTGATCCTGAATTCAAAACCTACTTTTCACATTATTTGTGTGATTTTAAGTAAGTCATTTAACCCCTCTCAGCCTTAGAATCCATTCTCATTTCTAAAGTGGAGTTAGAGGGCCTCTACAATCCATTGTAGCACTAAGTCTGTGATGCTATAATCCTGTGGTCCTATGAAACTTATATCTAGAAACCACCTCAGAATGTTACTGAATAGCTCTCCCCATAATTGCATCAGTAAATAACTTCTACAATAAATGGATTGATGATATAATCTTAACAAGTATCTTAGAGGCTAAAATGCAAACAATACACATATAGTAAAAATCAATAGCCATCTTAATTGATAGGCATCAGGTCCCAAACACCAATATACAATTACAAGATCTGTGACTCCTATGCACGCTGAAACCTCTTAACTGAGACCTACAAAAATACCACTCTGAATCACTGATTAATTGATCCTTATGCCTGTGACAAAACCAGTAAAACTTTGGCTCTTGTAAAGCTTTCCATAATGTCTCATCTATTGTGTTAGACTAACCTTACAACTCAGAAAATCCAAAACTTAATTACATAAAATAAAAAGTGTTAAACTACCTGAAAATCATGGCACTTGACAATTCCATGATGTTGTTTGAACAAGTTCCTTGATTGAATTAGAAAAGGAGCCCAGACTTTGTCTGGAAAAAAAACAGTTGCACATGTCTCTGGATGATCTCTTTAGAGACAACTGAGCAATTTGAGAATGAATCTAGGGTTAGAAAAGCTTTGTAGAGTGGGCACCTTAGGCCTAAGTGACAGGGCATCATGAAAAGGAGGAGATTTTTCTCTCCACTCCTCTTTAAATATAGTAACTAGTAATAGAGATATTCATCCATTAGAATACACTTCATTCTGCAATCTAAGCGTTCATCCCTTCGCAAGAGTGCATGCAGGTGCACACAGGAGCCACCAGATGATTATGAACAATTTTCATGAATCCAAATTTCATGAATCCTCATGAATCCAGGACATTAGTCACCTGAAAAAGGCAATAGATTTAAGTAACATGATCCCTGGCAACACAGAAGAGAAATAAACATGTATTCACAGTAGGATTAATACAAGCAAAAAAAGAAAAACAAAAAAAACAAAGTATACCACAGGGAGAACTCCATAAAGATAGAAAGAACCTCAAAGTCCTGTGATGGTAGAAACATGAGTTGCCTTTATCCCAGGTACATGTATTCCCCCCTTCCACAATATTCCATGTTTGTGCCCCACTCTTCTCATGGATGCCAGGTGTTTTTCTTAGGAGGGTATGCCCTAGTTTCATTGAAGGAGTGTTTTGTAGAGGAATTGGTCTTCCTTTAGAAAGTATGGGAAGGTTTGCAGAAGCCACCTAGCGGCCCCTGTATTCATTGTTCTTTCTTTTGTTTTCATCCTTAAAACCAAGTGAGAAATTCTTCTGATCTTTGCCCAGTAGACCCAGATGGCTTATGGTGACATCTAGCACCATAAATAAGACTCTTAATATACCCTTTATTAGCTAAACTTAAATAAATTAGAAAATATTACTGTCCTATTATTTTTAATCCCTCTGAACTAATTATTTCATTCAAATATCTGGAAGTGTAGACCTGTATGTGAAGGTAATAGAAAAACAAGTTGTGCCCCACAAATCATTCTCCTGGAATTTCACAAAAGCAAAGACCATTTTCATATTTAGAGATGTGACTTTTATTAACTAAAAGGGGAAATCAGGGACTACATCTTCAGTGAAACTACCTTACCACCTCATTTTCAGGATGAGTTGAGCCGTATCCCAAATCTGAACACACATTTGGAAGGCCTACAGAAGCCTACTCCAGTGTATTCTGCCTATGATTATCTCCAATTTATTATATTGGATATATTTGTGTGCATGTTTGCGTATATTGCACAGAATTCTTTGCATATTGTGTCTGTGAAAAAATGATTTTTAATAACTGTTATCTGGGAAATTCAGAACTTTGCCCAGCTCTTTCTTGAGAAGGACATTACTGATACTGAAATTACATTGAGACTCCTTATCCTCATGGATCCCCAGCCCAAGCTAGGAAATAACTTAATGTAAGGCAGGGAGATCTATTGTGATCTCCTCAGGGATAGGTGTAGATAAATTCTTACCATGAATTTTTTTCCTTTTCTACTTTTTCATCCAAAAGCCAACTAGTGTGGGAAATCTTTCTTAAAGACTTACTCAGGCCAAGATCTAATCAGACAGTAAAAGAAAACTCTATGTTTGGGTTAATAAGTGTATTCCTGCACATTGTATTGCTCAGATAGGTCTGGGAAAATGTTGATTTTCCCTATTGTCCACAAGATAATATGGAAATTGATGTCCCTTTAACCAAGATTGAGGTGACTGTAGCACTAATGTAATATTCACAGCACCTGCTGAGGTCATGAACATCCAGGCACAATTCTGAATCTCAAAATACAGCAGATTCTCTTTGTGGAAGACAGAACCAAAGAAAGCCAAATCTGTCATAGTAACAAAAATCTATACACAATAACAATGCAGAGGACAACACCATCCCCAAATGAAGTTAACTCTGTTAGGTTTCCCACAAACCAGCTTCATTAAACAAATCACAGACAAGCTCTTTCACTCATGCTAGCCAGCTGTCTGCTTGCCTGCATCCTTCCCAGCTCTTGTTAGACTGATCAGATTCCTTTTATCTCTGCCTTTTACTGTTCCACCCATTCAGCAAACTCCTCCCATTACAGTCTCCATGAGACTCAGACTCATGTGACCCAGACAGGTCACATGAGCCTATTAATGAATGGGAAAGATCTTCCCATTTAAATTCCCATTACAATGACCTAAGTCACATAACCAAGGTCCTCATTTTAATATAGCCCACCTTCCAGTGTGTTAACCAATCAGAGTTGATTGGTGACTTCTTTGGAATACCTGCTTTTGAATAATGTATAAACTGTGTACCCCAACCCCAAAGGGAGCTCAGCCTTGAGAAATGAAACATGGACTCCGACCACCTAACTCTGTCTTTCTTACACCAGACTCTCAGAGTTTGACATCTCCTTTTGTAAGATTGCAAGCTCTTTGAGGGGCAGGGACTGACCTTTATTTTCACTGTATTCCTTCTGCTTATCACAGTGTTTAGTACAGAGTAGGTACTTAATAAATTCTTGTTGACTTGACTTAATGAGAGATAGTCTTATATGTGGGTTTCCTCTTCCTTTTCCTGCTAAAGACTGTGTATTATGATATAATGATTTATTTGGAAAGACTTTTCGGAGCCAAATGAAGAAATTCAAATGAGCAGGAGAAAGCGATTGTTTTCTCTTCATTTTTCAGCTTCTTGAACTCTTATCATTTCAATGACTGGAGTAAGTGGCCTATACAATGGCATTCTGGGCAAAGTAGGCTTTCAAGCCTTCCAGTATAGCCAGCCAGCATTTGAATATTATTCTGAAGGTTGGAGCCTTAGACTGTCTGATGCTGTTTATGCAGATTAATATCCTTGAATATTTTTATTTCATCCTGAACCATTCTCTACCTTGTCAAGTTTGTTGATTTTGTTCCCCTTTTTATGTTTTTCCCTAATTCCCTGAGGATCCAACTAACCTTTTAAACTGGTATTATCCATGCACTTAAGCAGTACTTTTTTAGGTCCATCTACAGCAGGAGTTCTTCACCTTTATTTATGCTACAAACCCTTTTGACATTCTGGTGAAGTTTATGGACCCCTTCTCAGTATCATATTTTCAAATGCATAAAATAAAATTCATGGGATTAAAAATGAAACTAATAGCATAGTTGTTAAAAAAAAATAATTTACAGACCCCTGGTTAAGAACCCCTGATTCACAGTTGTTGAAAATTGATCAAAGCATCAATAAGATGATGAAAGAAAGGCAGCACTGAATGATGTGTTGTTTGTGACATGTCTTAATAGCTACTTAAGGCTAGAGATGAGTCAAAGCAAAGCTTAAGGCATATTAACCCCAAGTGAATACTGTTTATCAAGATCCTTCCTAGAATCAATTGTTAGACCATTGAAAGAAAAGGGGGAAAAAAAAGCTAAAAAAAACGCTAAGATCATTGATTCAAATGGATAAAGATAAAAGCAAGTGTTAAAATGCTGAGCTTCCATTGTCCTAGGTAAGTTATGGGTTTCTTTCAACAATCCTGGTTTTTCCCCAACAATTACCCCTAACACAATGGCCTATTGAAAAGTACCACTTCAGTCTCAAAGTTTCATTAGGCTTAGAATTCTAAGTAAATCCGCCACAAGTACTGTACTATAATTAAAGAAAGATTGCTTGGCAGATAATTCTTACACATTCTATACTTTACCCTTGAGGGAAAATGTTCAGTTATATTATAATGGTGCTGGCTACTCACTGTAACCTTGCCTTCAGTCACTGTAAATCAATGTCACTGGTGCTCTCACTGAGCTATTCTACAGATACGTGCCTGGTAATGAAAGATGCACCTTTTGAGTGATTTCCTAGGAGCCCTGTCCTATATCATGACATAGCTTACCTTATAGGGCAATTGTGGACAAGATGAAACATGGCCAAACTGATTTCAGTGCTTTGGATCCCCAGGGTGGCTTGGAGATATCCAGGAAGATGAAAAGAGGCAATCAAGGAAGAGATTCAGTTTGACTCCTTAGAAGTGGGCCATTCACCAAGTTTGGGGGCTGTAACTTTGGGTCCTTGTGAATGATTGTATGTGCTTTTCTGAATCTAAGGGTCAAAGAGTACCATATAGGTACCGCTGTTACTGTTTCTTGCACTTCCTCTATGAACAAATTCTCACCCTAATATCTTATCTAAGTAATCAAAAATAGAAACACAATCCCACTGTAAAGATTGCCAATATCTAAGAAAGGCAAGTAGGAATCGACTTGGCTGCAAAAGCTAAGAGCTGCAGCTGCATTGGAGTGTTGTCATTTGGTTTCATTTTTATCTAACCTGTCTCAGAATTGTCAGAGCTTCTGTAAACTTTTTTAGTGAAAACTCCAAAATCACTTTATGTATACAAACTATCTTGTTGACCTGTTCCCCGATATTTTTAATCTTTTTTTTTGTGTGCAGAAGCCTTGTGAGGTCTATACAGATGCAATGAATTTTTCATAAAGATATGATTTATTAGGACTTCTCCATCTTTGCTTTGGAAATTATCTATCCTTCAGAAAGCAAATACACACAAAATACTACCTGCTGGCATAGAAACTAAACTGAATCCCCTAAAGGCAAACTGAAGGTTTCTTAATAACTTCTGGGCCTTATAGGCCTTGCAAGAGATATTTAGTCAATGTTCTATTAATATTTTAGCTGGCAAAGGAATACAGCACTAAGCTACCACATACGGCTGTCAGAACCATCAGGTATTCCATTTTAAAATTATTAATGAATTAATGTTTCATGAGTCTCATATCTTTTTATATGAAAATAGGATTGAATGAAAGCCCTATGGTTAAAAAAACACACATTTTTACCGTAACACGTTGAGGTTCTCTGACAATATTCCAGCCCCTTTTTTGAAATGCTTACTAAAAGAAATTGGTCACCACCTCTGGGTCCCCTAGTTGTGCTTATGTGTAGTTACTGCATCCTTTCATATGTGGGTTATATCCGAATTTGTTCTCTATTACTCAAATATTTCTTCTCTCGTATTACTGTTGTATTATGGTGTTGATAATACAAAACAGGACTGGTACAATTTGCCATAGTCATTAATTAAAATCTATTTTGTATCTTCTTGGCACATAACAGAGTATTAAGCGCATTATAGCAATCAGCGGCCTACATGGCATTCATTAAGTGATAAACAACTTGAAAAGTCCGTCTACAATAGGTGTCCACACTTGCTGTCCTCTCATTCTCTCCTTAACTCTTCCTAATCTGATTCTGATCTCATCAATCGAACAAAACTACTTTCTCCAAAATTACTAATGATCTCTTAATTGTCGAATCTAATGGTCTTTTCTCAGTTCTCATCCTTCTTGAACTCCTTTCGATCTTTGAAACCAGCAATCACGCCTTTCTCCTTTATTTTCTCTTCTTTTTCTGTTTTCTGTCCACTGCTTTTGCCTGATTCTTCTCCTCCCTACCTGACCCCTATTTTGTCTCCTTTGCTGGATCTCATTTCACATTACTCTTTGTGGTGGTTCTTCAAGCCCCTCCCCTAAGCCCTCTTCTCTTCTTTTTCCTGTACTATTTCACTTGACAGTTCCATCAGATCATATAATTTAAATTATCATCTTTAAGCAGTTGATTCTCAGATTCATTTGTCTAGCCCTAACCTCATTCTCTCTACCTCCAGTGTCACATATCCAACTATAATTAGACATCCTGAATGGTATATCCAACAGATATCTTAAACAAAACATACCTAAAACTGAACTCATTATCTTTCCAAAAAACCCTCTCTTCCGTTTAACTGACCTATTAATGTCGAGGGTAAAAGGTAATCCTCCCAGTTACCTAGGCTCACAGTTGGGGGCCATTTTGACTATCACCTTCCATATGCAATCAGTTGTCAAGTACTATTTTTTCATCTTCAAAACACCTCTTGTAAATGCCACAACCCCTTCCGTCATACTGCTACCACTTTTGTGTAATTCTCATCAATTTACATCTGGATTATGGTAATAGCAAACTACTTGATCTCCCTGATACAATTTTTTCCTCAGTCTAATCCATCCTCTACTCAGCTATCAAATTGTTCTCATATTCAAAGCACTACAGCACTTCTTTCCTCTTACCTCAGGATCAAATATAAAATCTTCTATTTCGATTTCAGAAATCTTCGTTACCAGGCCCATTCCTACTTTTCCAATCTTCTTATACCTTACTCCCTGTCACTATTTTTAAAATTTATTTATTTATTTTTCGTCTTCAGCATTCACTTCCATAAGATTTTGAATTTTAAATTTTCTCCCCCTTTCTCTCCTCCGCTCTCCTCAAAACAGTATGCGGTCTGATATAGGCTCTATTTATACTTCTTTTTAAACATATTTTCACATTAATCATGATGTAAAGAAGAACTAGAACTAATGGGAGGAACCATGAGAAAAAAACAAAACAAAACAGAAAAGAAAAGGAGAGTAAATAGTATGTTTCTATCCACATTCATACTGCAAATTTCTTTGTCTGGATGTGTATATGATACAAAGTTGTGCTACAGGCCGAGTTCCTTTTTCACTGGCCCCCTAAAGTCTCCCCTTATCTTGAAATACCACCAAACTCCCCTTTATGCTGGACCATAAAATTCCTTGTCACCCCCCATCAAGGTTCATAAGATCCCTTTGTCTCCCTTACCTTGCGCCATTCTTCTTCATCCTGTATCCTTGTCTTGCAAGACTTATCTTTTCCCTTTATCTCTATCCCCCCCAAAAGAGACCCTAAAATCATCCTATGTAAGTCTGGCTCTTCTCCTATATTAGTGCCTTTGTTTAACAACTTGTTAAATCTCAGTCCCATTGCTTTTGTGTCAATACAGCTCCCAATGACTATAGAGAAGGTCTAAGTGAATTCTTTCACACCTGAACCAGCTCTAACAATTCTAAACCTCATCATTTTGGTGTCCTGTATGAGGAATCCAAATAGTAATTAGATTTCAATGATTTTCTCCTAGCCACTAGAATAAGAGTTAAGACTGCTTTTCTTTGCTGTCTTCCTCAAATCTTTCTGTTCCTATTGTCTCCTTAACAATGAAATCCCTGGAGTCCCCAGACACTGCCAGAGGCGTCTGAAGCTCCACTGACTTCTGGTCAGTCAGTTGGACTGTGGAGATTGGTCACATGATTTTTCTCCCCTGTGTCCCAGGACCCTGGGACAAGTGGTTAGAGGTTGCTAGGAGGCTGCTGGGAGGGAAATTCAGTAAGGAGATCTTAAGGAAAAGCCCTTAGTGTTCCATTGTAACCCAACCTGACCACAATATAATCTAGATAAGTAATTTGTGAAAGGGATTTCTAAACAAAACAAGGTTTGTAAGAAATTTGGTCTCTAAAACTCAAAGTAAAGGCACCTTGCTCTGCTTGAGCAGACTTTGGGGGAGGGTGAAAGAGGGGGGGAAGGTGAGCCTCCGCACCTGTTTTCTTTGGGGGTCTCTGCACCCCTGTTTCAGGGTCTCTGTGCCCTGTGGGCCTCTGGGCCTGGAGAAGCTGCCTTGAGGTAAGCTTCCTCTCTCTTCCAACCTTTTCTTCCCCTCCACAGTGTAAAATGCATTTTCTAGTCTGATAAGTATCAAAGGCAAAAGAGTCCAAGACCTATAGCTCCTTTCCAACCAAGCCTGGAAGGTATGTAAGCCTCCCCTCTCTCCCCAGTCCTTTCTCTGCCTGCTATTGGGGTCATTTTCCAAACACTTGGGAAGACTTGGAGGTATTTTTTGACTCTGATCTCTCAGGTCCCATTGGAGCAGTTACAGGCCTATCTTACACTTGTCTTGACACTCTCAGGTGATTGGTGGCTATGGACATGGGCACTTCCCAAAACCCTATCTGGAAAGGTACGTCAAATTCTTTCAATTCTCTCATCACTAGGGAATTAGGAAAACTATGATACTCCCTTTATTCTGTGTCCCAGTATTCCCTGTCCCCACACACATGCCTGTAGGATCATCCTCCTCTTCTGTGTCTGATGGCCACCAGATCCTTGCAACTGAACTAAGAGGGGCTTCCCTGAAAGTTGCTCCTAGGTTAGCAGAAAAATGTGAATTTATGAATAATAGTCCCTTCTTTTAAAGTGCTAATAGTATTGGGCCTTAGAAATTAAAGTGTTACTACTAGTGATTATGAATCCACATTTGATTTGCTTATCCAACTAAGTTATAGTCACCTGATTGGTATTAATTGGTTCTCATTCAAGTTTTAAATGAAAGATAATTGCTTATGATATGGCTATATTTCTAATTTTTCTTATTTTGCATAATTTGGTTAACAATTGTATTGCCTATATTGTTAGAAAAGCAGTTTCTTTTATTCTCTGGATGTTGCTAGATTGAGAATTTTACTATCATATTATAAATTGCAAGCTTTTTTTAGAAAGGGAAATACTTTTTACAAAGAAATATTTTACAAAATCTTTTTGTATGATTTTAAAGGCTACTAAATTTTCGTTTGCAAGATAATTTGTTGCAATAATTTGAAACTGATAACAATTATATCCAAACGTACTGTGAATTTTCCAAACTCGTGGGTTTATTCTGTCCTTGGATGGTCCTAAATAGGTGCTTTCAGAGGAACAGTCATTGGTTCCTGCATCAAGTATCCTAAGAAGGAGCACTAATGTCATGGATGTCGTCTGAAAGGTTCATTGTCCCGTTCTAAATTTTTAAGAGGTGGACATAGAAGTAAAAAAGGTAGAAAAGCTAAGAAAAAGTCTTAGCAGATTCTGGAAGGTCTATGATTGATCATCAAGGAGTTTTGAAAAATCTCCTCCCTAGTTGTAAGGGGTATCTCCCTTCCTCCACTCCCTTGCCCTGAGTCAAGAAGGTATCTTATTATGACTGTAAACAACCCTGGAACTGTGTTGTTTTTTTTTTTTAATTTAACTCCTCCCATCCCAGATCAGAATGGGAAAAGAGAGTTTCACTCTTTTTCCCCACCGCAAATTCACTTTCCCCCAACCTGGAAAAAAGGAAGGATGGGTAGGGGCAACAAATCCAGCCTGTAAGTATCCAGGTGGACACACAGCCACAGCCCTGGAGAGAGAGTGAAGGGGGATAGGTCAAGATAAAAAAGCCAGCCAGTCATCTGTATTTGGTAGGACAGGCCATCCTTCTATCAAAATTTTTTATATGATCTGGAAATGCAATTGAAGTCATCTGAAATTTGTTGTTTGTATTGTAGCTAGGATAATTTGGTTATCATTTATGAAAATTGTAAGTTTGCTGATTATAGTTTTAATGCTAAAACCTAAAACTGGCAATTGATTACTGCATCTGTTGCATGGAAAGGAGAGTGCTACTTATTCAGAGCAGATCTTAGGGCTAGTCGAAAAGTACAGTCCCCAGCAGATCTAATGAGCTTGTTTGAGTCTTGGAGTTCCTAAAAAAGGAACTTGTTTTGGTGTTAATTTGCAAATATATAGAAATGATCTCTAGTGATTGGCTTTTTCATGAGGATGAGTTTAAACTGGAGATGTAAGTCCTGATAAAATTTTTGATCAGTGAAACATACCATCTGAGGTAAACTTTCTTGGGACTATAATGAACTATGTTTTGAGTTATCTGATGGATTGTCAGAATCCATCAATAATCAGTAATTCACCATATGAGAGAAATGCCATAAACTACTCAGAGAAAATGTTACTATTACAGGTGGAGATCTCCCTCTAGAAAAGCTGAGAAGACAATCAATCCTATCCTCAGCCTAGGATGGCATCTTCCTGGCTCAGTTCCTCTAATGAGTTCCTTTGAAAAGGTATGTTTCTAACCTGACTATTCCTGAGTCTGGCTATGAGGTAGAATGGATTTTTTTTTTTTTTTTTTGGATTTGCAAGAAATATTTGCTAATCTGTGATGTTTTATCTAGTCATGTCCTTGCTTTTCCTCTTTATGGCAAATTTCTGTAATCAAGGCAAGTGATCAATCTGAATGGGTATTTATTATATACCTCAGTTGGGTAAATTAGTGCTTCTACATAGTCGTGTGGAAGATTAAATCCCTGGAATAGAAAATTCTTTCTGAATAATATGGAAATAATTAGACAAAGGGAAAAGAAGTTTGTGAAACAAAGGTACAAACACAATGTTGAATCATTAGCCCATAGACTAATGCTAGGATGCATCTGAGGTACTACATTAAAGTATGTGTTTAAGATCTGAGCTATTCAGTAGTCTAAAATTATATTCCTTTTTATATCTTAAACAACTTAGTAAATGGGTATTTTGCTTACTCATCTGCCTGTTACTAGATAAATGTCTGTATAGAATAAGGTTCTTAAGTGTTTTAAAATGATGTCTAGCTACTATTCTATTAATTACTGAACTAGATCAGAAACATCTTCAGTTTGAGGAAAAGAACTTCAGCGTGATTTTCTTAGGAGGACGTAACTTATATTTTTGTATTAATGGAAAAGTCAATTTCATTCAAAGTCTATTACTATTGTGGAAATAAAACCTGTTTATACTGTGTGTTCTGTGGTACAAACATGATTTATTATAAGCAACTTACTGATGTGCACTGTTTTGGAATTAATTATTTATAGATTCTCCAAAGTCTTTTATGATAACTGGAGTAAAAGTCAGTCTCCTATAAATAAATTCATCTGTATAACTTTTGACCTCAAGGGTAGAAAGTTTCTACCTGCAAAGTGTTGTTGCTCATATTTACATATATAGAGTTGGATCATCAATAACTTCTGATCCTCCTAAAAGAGCTGGAATCAGAGTGGAAACTTTTGAGGAAATAACAAGATCAGAAAATCCTCTGTGTCAAAAGTAAATAATAACATCATGTGGTTAATAATATGGGTTAATAAGTAAATAATAATATCATTGATTTCTTCCTTTGTTTTTCCTCTTTTCTGATATCACTTTTAATGTTCCTCCTATTTGGCCCCTGTATATTGAACTTGTCTGTCAGATTTCTGTCTCCTAAACTCCTATAGACGGTCATGCAATAAAGACACCTGTTCCACATTCTCCTCATCCCCTGGATGCTGTTTCAACCTCATTTTACTCTCCTCTCCACTCCTACTCAGGCAGGGACAGCTCTTTTGATTCTCTCCCAAAAGCATTTGGGTAGATGATGAGACAAAAACGAGTGCTGAGGCAGAGAAACAAGCAGGAGGCAGAACATGAGATGTGAGTTAAGATGCAGGAAATGACTAGTTAGAAAAGTGATCAAAGATACTTATGCATTGAAGCCCCTCACCTTGGGGGCTTGCCTGTGTGCTTGTAGCTAAGCTGTGCTCTGGGCCGCACCTTGAACCAATTCTGCTGATCCTAGCCCATCAACTCCTGACTCCTACCCTATGCCTAGGGTTAAGCCTGTTTTCCCGGGACTAGGAGTTTAAAGCCTTAACTCAAATAGGGAACTCTTTGGGGCAGGGCAGAGTACGTGATTACTGGGTGTGTTACCATCATTCCAAGGATTCTAGCTTACTCCCCATAGCTCTCCTCCTATTCCAGGAAGACCTTCCATGGAAATTAACCTTTGAAAACTCAAAGGATATTGAAGGCAACCTCCTGGATACAGGCCATCCACTCCAGCTTGATGTCTCCACCTACTTCCTCTTGGAAGTCATGAATTCTCCTCATTCTTTCCCCCATTTTGACTGCTTTATTAATCATTTTATTCACTCTTATATTTGGCCCATGTTTATTTAACCTTCTGCTTCACTTTGTGTCTTCTCACCTGCAGAAATTCCACTTTCAGCTTTTAGGTTACCAACCCTTACCGTTGGTGTGCCAAGTGGTTTGCCTCCCTCCACCCTGGACTCGCTTGGTACCATATTCCGCACCACCATGCTCGCCACCCCTTCTGTACCTATTCTCAGCCCCTGAAATGGACTCTTTGACCCTGTTCAGCAGTAAGCAGTTACCTTCACCCCTTTTTTTCAGAAAGATTTCTCCTACCTAGTGGTTGAGTGAGGAAATGATTTCAATACAAAGGTGCCCTAAGGTTGAGTTGCCCTTTCCCTGGCACCCTAAAGTCTCCTCCTTATTTTGAAATAACACAAAACTTCCCCTTGCCCTGGGCCATAAAATTCCCTTGTCTCCCTTATCTTGTGTCATTCCTCCTACTCATCCTGTTTCCTTATCTTGCAAGACTAATCCAGCCTCTAGATATCCAACCCCCATAAAAAAACCCTAACATCATCCTATATAAATCTGGTTCTTCTGCTATATCAGGGTCTTTGTTTAGCTGCTTGCTAAATCTCAGGCCTGCTGCTTTTGTGTCAATAAAGTTCCCAATAGCTACAGAGAAGATCTAAGTGAATTTTTTCACATCTGAACCAGCTCTAACAATTCTAAAACTCATCAAATAACATTTTCCAAGGTGAATCTTTTGGAGTTGTCTTGGATCCTTGTATTGCTGAGAAGAAGAGGTAAGTCTGTCAAAGTCAGTCATCTCACAATATAGCTGTTACTGTGTACATTGTTCTCCTGGTTCTGCACATTTCACTCAACATTAGTTAACGTAAATCTTTCCAGGTTTTTCTGAAGTCTGCCTGCTCACCATTTCTTATGGAACAACAGTATTTCATTCTATTCATATACCACAACTTGTTCAGCTATTCCCCAATGGATAGATATTCCCTCAATTTCCAATTCTTTACCACCACAAAAAGAGCTGCTAAAAACTTTTTTGGACATATAGGTCTTTTTTTTTTCCATTTTTATGATCTCTTTGTGATACATACTTAGAAGTGGTATTGTTGGGTCAAAAGGTGTATACAATTTTATAGTCCTTTGGGCATAATTACAAATTGCTCTCCAGAATGGTTGCATCAGCTCACAACTCCACCAACAATGCATTAGTTTTCCAAATTTTCTTCATCTCCAATATTCATTTTCCTGTTTTGTCATGTTAGACAATCTCATAGGGGTGAATTGGTACCTCAGAGTTGTTTTGATTTGCATTTCTCTAAATAATAGTGTTTTAGAAAATTTTTCCATATGAGTATGGATAACATTTCTTCCTTTGAAAACTGACTGTTCATCCTTTGACCATTTATCCATTGGGGAATGACTTGCATTCATACAAATTTGGCTCAGTTCTCTATATATTTTAGAAATGAGATGTTTATCAGAGACACTGGCTGTAAAAATTATTTCCCAGCTTTCTGCTTCCCTTCTAATCTTGGTTTCATTGGCTTTGTTTGTGCAAAACATTTTCAATTTAATGTAATCAAAATCATCCATTTTGCATTTCATAATGCTCTCTATCTCTTGCTTGGTCACAAATTCTTCCCTTCTCCATAGATCTTCCCTATCACTCTTTAATCCAGTGATGTTGGCTTTCTTGCTCTCCCTCACACATGACACCGTATGCCTCAATTTAGAGAATTTTCTTGAGCTATATCTCAAACCTAGAGTGCTCTCACTCCATGTTGGTACCTCCTAACTTTCTTGGCTTCTTTCAAGTCCTAGCTAAACTCTCATATTTTTCAAGAAGCTTTTCCTAGTTCTTCTTGATCTTAATACTTTCCCTTTGATAATGCTTCCAAGGTATTGCATATACATAGATATTGCATATCTACATTATACACACACACACACACACACACATATGTGTGTGTCTATCTTCCTTGTCCCTAGTTGCTTGCATGTTATCCCTTCTAGTAAACTGTGAGTTCCCTGATATCAAGCACTGTTTGTTTGTTTTGTTTTGCTTTTCTTTGTTTCCCTAGCACTTAGCCTAATGCTTTGTAAATAGTAGACAGTGATAGATGCCTGGTGATGATTAATTGATAATCAAGACTAGCTTTTTGCTTCATTTTCTTGTTTATGAAAATGTTGAACTTATTTAGCTCACTGTTACTCATCATGCAATATGAAAAATAGTATTAATGGCAATTTTTTAAAAAATAGCTCACCTAGGTTCCAAGTATTTCTCCTCATTTGATTATGCATGGAGATAAGAGTGTAGATTTACATCAGGTAGTTTAATCAATCATAAAAGGACAATTAAGTGTTGATAAGTGTCACCAAGCACCAGGTATCTTCTGGTCAGGCTTATCTTATGTGTAGAAATTTGCAGATAGATATTTTTCCCTTCATAGAACTGGATGTTCAATAGATACTTTAAACAAAACATGTCCATATAGTTGGATAGAATAGTTGGATAGAATCATCTTGTCTAACCCTCATCAGGTTACAGATAAGGAAACAGATCCAGAAAGGAGATTTGTCCAAGGTTCCACAGCTAATAGAGGGCAGAACTGAAACCTACACTCCAACCTAACTGTAACACCAAACTCTTTCTACTATGATGTATTATTTCCCTTTTTGGAAGCCAGTCTAGTAATCTAAGATAGTCAACTTTTCTTTCATGTGAGTAGAAGGTAAACCATATATATAGGTAGAGGAAAAGGGAAGGGAAATCAAGGGAAAGAAGAGGTTGTCAAGTGGGGGGAGGTTAAGGCTGACGGAGCATGGGGAGTGGTAGGAGGGCTTTGAGGAGGTAGGGGAGCAAAAGGAAGTTGGAGATCAAGGAGGTGCTGGGGGAGATGGGGTGAGGATAGGAGTTGGGATGGTGGGAATGGAAGTAGGGATGGAGAGGGGGCTGAAACCCTGGGGGTCATAAAATGGGGGTCATCCAAAATGTCCAGTTCACCATCATTGCCCCATTCTAGCTACAAGCATCTTTCAATTTTTTCTAAGAATGGGATTCTCAGCTTGATGAAGGCCAGTGTGTAAGGTATTTCTGTCCATTTTTCCCTTTGATTCTAACTGTGAAAGAGTACTACATTGTAAGGTCCCAAAAATGGGCCATAATTCTTGATCCTCCAGGTGATATTGAGCCCAAACTGTGTTGCAAAAGAACACCAACTTTTCCTTTTTAAGTTCTTTAGAGAAGCTAATTGTTTTCCACTTTTGTAAAAGACAACCCAAAGGCAAATTTTTAGAGATTGAAGAGGACTGACCTCTTACAGGCGAGGGGCTGGAAGTCTCTCCCTTTGTAAAGGAGAATGTAGGAGTAAGCCTTGAAAAAAAAAAAATACAAGCAGAAGAGGTAACTAACATTTCCTTAATTCCCTAGTGCCCAGGGAATTCAGAGTTGGACATACACTTTGCCCTAATTCCCTAGTGCCCAGAGAACTCAGAGAGTTGGGCATACACTTTCTGATCTGAGACCTGAGGCCAGGTTTAAAAACCCCTTCCAAGGTGCTTGGAGAGTGAGAAGTGTATATGGAGAGGGGGAGGCTTACATACCTTCCAGTTTGGGCTTTGAGATTAGCAAATGTTCCCAGTCAGAGAACCAAAATATTGAGGTTCAGGGTTGCTGGGGGACCCCAAAATACCGACATGCTGAGTCCTGCTAGAATAAATTCAACTCAAGCCTTCTTAAACCAAAGAAAAACAAATTTTATTAAAGATTTGCCATACTGGGTTGACTGTTAAGGAGCCTAAGCATTTGTAACCCTTATATTCACAAGTGGGTCAGATGGATTCTCAGCTAGACAGAGTCTGAGCTGGATTGAATCTGAGTGCCTTCCTGGAGGTGAGATGGAATTTATATACATAATCTAGAGGTGGTCTAATGGTCCAGGAGTTGGGTCTAAGGAGAATCCTGATGGGTCTGGGGTGTAGGGATGTAATCCAGGGTGGGAAAGAGCTGGAAGCAATTGGGAGGTATCAGACAATGCAGGGCTTAGGTGGGATGTAGGTGAGGCAATCAAGGGGTAACAGACAAAGGAAGGCCAGGCTAGGTCAAGGGCAATATATTTGAATATGAAAAGCCAGATTAAGTGGGGATATTCAAGGGGAGTTCGGGGAGGTTCACAGAATCTGAACCCCATCGACCCTACTACAACAACTAGCTCGTTTTAAACCTTGTGATCAAATAAAATGACACTTGGGTTCACTTATTTCCTTCTCTTTGACTTTAAGGATTTTATTTTGGAAAAAACTTCTAAGACCGGTCATAATTGTTCAGAGCCACCACTTAGGAATATTCCCAACACCTAGGCAGAAATTAGGCTTTCTGTCCATCTTTACATCCCGATTTCTTTCTAAAAAACTCCCCTTTTATAATTGGGAAAAAATTCAGTTTAGGTAATGGCAAATTAGAGACAGGCATCAGGAGGAGAAGATGAAGAAATTGCTGAACTAGGGAGTTAAGAGAGTCTGTAGATAGAAAGCAGGTTCTGGTGTCAAGAGAAATACAGAGTTCAAATTTGGCCTCAGGGATACTCAGATACTAAAAGGTGACTCTGGGAAAGTCACTTAACGTTTGTTTGCCTCAGTTTTTTCATTTGTAAAATTGGGGAAAATATTGCTTACATCTCATTTGAGGATCAAATGACATTAGCACAATGTCATGGTAGTGACTTAATAAATATTTTATCTCTCCTCTTTTCTTGAGACTTCTTTCATCCTGGATTTTTTTTTTTTTTTTTACTTCAAGATGCCTGTAGAGCAGCAGTTCTTGAACTTTTTGATCTTTGGAGCAGTTTGAATTCTTAAATGTTACTGATGACCCCACAGTCTTCTGTTTATATAGATTCTATCAATTTATATATCCTGTGTTCGAAATTGAAGCATCTTAGTATTATATTTTGATTTTACCTGCTCCATGAAAGGGTCCTGGGGACTCCCAGGCTTCCCCAGACCATACTTTAGAGAATAGATATATTGTCTACTGTTAGAGTCAATGACTCTCTTTGATATCTTTGATTTCTACCTCAGTTCAACCCTTCCTTTACTCACTTCTTATTGCAGCTTATGGAACATAGATATTCAGAATATTCTTTATGCTTACCCCCTCCTGAGGTAGCTTCTGTCTTTTACACAAAAGTGTGACTCACAGTTGATTTAAGGAGTATACAGACCCTGTTCATAATCAGTTCTGAATGACTAGACCCTGTTCATAATCAGTTCTGAATGACTAATTCAATCAAAGAATGTTTGTACCTGGGCAAGCACCAGAACTAAATGAGGTGGGATAGACCCCATCTTTACACTAGTACAAGGAAAAGAAAAAACAAAACCTTTTACATACTTAATATAGTCAGAGAAATGCCTCTGCCCTTAATACAAACTTTCTAGCTCAACAATCACTCTGAAACATACCTGACTATTAAACATCCAGACATTGCTTGAAGACCCATGCAGAAGCTGACCAAACAATTTTCTGAAGTGGCTATTTTCCACTTTTAGAGTTTTTTCTTCCTTCTTTCCTCCCTCCATTCTGTCCTTTTTTCTTCCTTCCCTCCTCCTTTTCTCCCTCCTTCCTTCCTCCTTTTCTCCTTCCTTCCTTCCTTCCTTCCTTCCTTCCTTCCTTCCTTCCTTCCTTCCTTCCTTCCTTCTTTCTTTCTTTCTTTCTTTCTTTCTTTCTTTCTTTCTTTCTTTCTTTCCCTTCCTTCCTTCCTTCCTTCCTTCCTTCCTTCCTTCCTTCCTTCCTTCCTTCCTTCCTTCCTTCCTTCTTTCTTTCTTTCTTTCTTTCTTTCTTTCTTCTTTCTTTCTTTCTTTCTTTCTTTCTTTCTTTCTTCCTTCCCTTCCTTCCTTCCTTCCTTCCTTCCTTCCTTCCTTCCTTCCTTCCTTCCTTCCTTCCTTCCTTCCTTCCTTCCTTCCTTCCTTCCTTTCTTCTGTTGTGTCTCAAGTGACATAGGAGTTAAATAAGGTGTTAAATCTGTTTACACACTTTTTTTTAACCTTTTACGTTTTTGACTTCTTATATTTATGGAAATTAAATGGGTCTATTTATAATTAGTATATTTCACTGTGATTCCTTCCATGTAGCTGCAGCATTTTATCTTATCTTTGTCATACAATACATAATCTCTGGATGCTTATTCCCATCAAGTCTTGAATTCATATAACAAATATAAATACCTGCTAAACAGAATTGAATTGCATATCACATACCTGCTGGAAGAATTTATGACTGAATCACTGTTCTTTGAAACTTAAATTATCTCCTATTCATTGGAATTAAAAAGAAATCCTTATAAAAAATTTTCATTTTAAAAGGAACACACATACAGATAACTAGTAAATTATAGTTCTAAGCCTAATAAAAGAGCCAACTTTGTATTTCTTTCCTAAAATCTCAACAGTTCTTTTCATCTGATTGATATATAAGCATATTTATTTCTAATGATATTTCACTGACTATTTCTTGACAAATGAGCAAGTAATTGAAAATTTGGGTTTCTCTTTCACACTTTCATATGCTTTTTTTTTAAATAGTGACATTTTAAAAGAGAAGAGAGAAACAGAGAGGGAGGAAGGAAGAAAAGAAGGAAGGAAGAAAGGAGGAAGAGAGGGAGGGAGGAAACCAAGAAAGGAGGCAGGGAGGAAGGAAAGAAGGAGAGAGAGAGAGAAGAGAGAGAGAGAGAGAGAGAGAGAGAGAGAGAGAGAGAGAGAGAGAGAGAGAGAGAGGGAGGGGGAAAGTATTCCTGGTTCAAGATTTTATTTGCTATATTTTGCCTGGAGTAGATTTCAGTTGAGAAATAGGCCTTAAGGAGTTTCACATAGAAACATTGATGGACCTTCAACTATGAGGACATAAATGTTCCAATCACAATTACAGATTTAGGAGCTACAGAAGTAACCTGAGGGGCACAGGAGGAATGAAAGAATGAAAAGACTGGTAGATCTCATCATTTCATCTAATTAGGCATAATACCTTTCCCTTCATGTCTTGAGAATCATTGGAAAAAAGAAAAACATCTTTTCTTGTTAGCAGGGAACAAACCAACTAAGGGCAAAAAGGCTCACATTGATTTAATGGATGCAATATATTATTAACATTATAAAATAGAGCAGAGAAAGAAGTGAAAACAGCTAAGATAAGTTAAGAAAGTTTTAAAGGTTGCATTTGGATATGGAAATTAAAATAAAAGATTCAATCAGCTATATTTTACGTTTCTTTAGAAATTTGGCTGTTTTAAATGGAGGGATTTTAAAGTTAAAAAAAAAAAACCTTCCTAATAAAGACAGCTACCAGCAGCTCAGTCTTAAGTCTAGATAGCTCTTTTGGGTACAACTAAAGAAATTACAGTGCAACTGTTTGCACTGGGTTGTAGAGACTGCCTCCATACTAGGTGGAGTTTTTCAGTAACCAGATCCTCTCAATCTTTGCAGCTCTGAATCTGACACCATGGGAGCTAATTAGTGTCAGTGAGGTATGGGTATGTGAAAGACCACTAGAAACTAGTCTTGGATCACCACCTCATTCTCAGACACAGTAGGTTTCTAAACAACGATTATAGTTTCCACCGACCTGGAGAATCCTACCACTTCAGAAGGCAAAAATAGAGATCAGAAAAATATTACCTGTCCAGCTACGATTCAGTGCCTAAAAGTTCCAACTTTCTTTTCTCCAATCTCTTCCTAGGCTATCTTGCACAGTTTATCTCCTCCTGTTCATAACCTCCTGCTCATAACCAGTGCCACAGTGCCCACTCTTCATCAGAGAAATATAATGTAATAACAATTTGATAATCTGGTAAATCTAGGAGAATTCACAGGAACAGATCACCAAAAAAAAAAAAAATCTGGGATTACATAAATTGTAAAATGTGGCTCTTCAGAAGTGGGGAACTACAGACTTATAACATTAGACATAAGAGATTTTTTTTTAAAGTGTTAATTTTGATATGCTAAGGGCTTTTCTCTTTTTCTCTTACAAGGAATGGGATCTCTGGGAGGAGGAGGCAGTGATCTACTGGGAAAAACAGGTGATGTAAAAACAAAAGATCAATTAAAATTTATTTTCTAAAATATGAGTTAAATGTATGCAGTCGCATCATTCTTAAAGCATTCGTATATCAAAAGGTCAGAGATCTTTTCCTGCATGCTCAGGTTTGTGAATTTCTCAGTGTATAGTCCACCAGCATCAAGACTGGCTCCAAAGGGAGTAGCCAAAGTCACAATGTTCTTGGAGGGCTTTACAGGATGATCTCAGGGAAGTTTGGGTAAGTAGGTTATGGAAAATTATTGAGATAATTTTAAAGCTGTTTCAATATATTCACTTCAATGCATCTTTTGATCTTACTAGTCTATACAAGTAGAGATGTAAAGTCCTCCACCCCTTCTTATACTATGAGATCCTTGTACATAATTTTCCCCTATAAATTACACACAAACAATTCTTTTATAAGGCTTTTACTATTTCTTGGGTATCATTACAGTTCTTAGGCTGTTCATTTGCTATTCCTTCCTGTTGCTATGTGAATTTTGCATTTCCTATTCTATTGATATGAATCCTTATTGGTGACCT
Organism: Bettongia penicillata ogilbyi; assembly: GCA_023548195.1. Classification (NCBI taxonomy): domain Eukaryota; kingdom Metazoa; phylum Chordata; class Mammalia; order Diprotodontia; family Potoroidae; genus Bettongia; species Bettongia penicillata. The sequence continues at coordinate 3,812,430 of JAJHZJ010000165.1, read as the reverse complement.
GTATACCATATGTCATTCATACAAACTATGGTAATATGTTTCAGCCAAGGGGTGTTGAGATTGCAGAGGTAGAAGTCCAGCTGAGTTCTTCCAACATTTCCCTCCAAATAACTTTAAAACAAAGCCTCAAATCAAATTTTAGAGTGGCAGAGCCAATAAAAAAGTCATGGTGAGACTTTTTTCCAACCTAAGGAAACTTAATGGAGAGGTCTGAGCTATGACAGTAGGGTCTGGTCCATAGTGCTTACAGTAACCACAAAATTTCCGATCTTGGAGGCAGTTGCAATGGTAGTAGCAGCAGCAGCTTTGGGAGCTTTCAGGCCAGAGATGGTAAAGGGGCCAGACAATTGCTAAGCAAGAGATTAGAGGAGACCTTTTGCTAATAGTGGGTGCAGCAGGTACTGATTGGTAAGTCTATTGCCCATAAGCAGTTCTGGGTTGCAGTTCTATGGCAGGGAGGAGCATTAATTCTTACAGTTGCAGGAGAACAGTAAACAGTAGTCAAAGTCCAAGGGCCAACAGGACCAATAGAACTTGTGACTACAGGGGAGCAGGGGCCCTTCCTGGTTATACACCAGAACACAAACCAGGACAACAGTGACATCATTTCTCTCTAAGTCACACCAACATGGAAGCATCAAAACCATTGCAGATCATCAGAATTAGCTCTAAAAACAATAGCATAAAAAAGTTTGAATCTTAGAACAATGCCTCTCATTGTCTCAGTGAGCAAAATCCAACTGTAACATAAAGTTCAAAATCAAGAAATAGGCTAAGAAAAGGAACAAACAATAAAAAGGTCCTTGACCATAAAAAGCTACTATTGTGAGAAAGAAGATCAAGACACAAAGTCAGAAGACAACAGTATGAAAACAGCTACAAACAAAACATCAAAGAAAAATGTCAATTGAACACAAGTCCAAATAATTCCCTGAACAATTAAGGAAGATATAAGAGTAGCTGAGGGAAAATTGGAAAGAGAAATGAGAGTGATGTGAGAAAATTGTGAGAAGAGAATTAAAAGCCCTATAAAAGATACACACACACACACACACACACACACACACACACACACACACAGAGTACTGAAGAAAACAACTGCCAAAACCAGAATTGGCCTAATCAGAAAAGAAGCACAAAAATTCACTGAGGAAAAGAACTTTTGACAAATAGAATTGGCCAAATAGATAAAGGTACAAAATCACTGAAAAAAAATTATTACTTAAAAATTAGAATTGGGAAAGTGGAAACTAATGACTTCATAAGGTATCAAGAAAATTAAAATAAAGCCAAAAGAATGGGAAAAAAAATAGAAGAAAAGGTGGAATATTTAATTGAAAAACACAGCTGAACATCTCTCCCCAGGTGTCATTGTGTGAGAGACATTATCTTTGAAATCCACGTAGCAATCCCTGAAGCACTGACAAGATGCCCAAGGAAGATAGAGCTACCTGGAAATCCAATTACTTCCTCAAAATCATCCAACTTTTGAATGACTATCCCAAATGTTTTATTGTGGGAGCAAACAATATGGGTTACAAGCAGATGCAGCAGATTCAGATGTCCCTCCATAGTAAGGCCATGGTACTGGTGGGAAAAAAACCATGATGTGTAAAGCCATTCATGGTCATCTAGAGAGCAACCCTGCCCTGAAGAAACTGCTGCTTCATATTCAGGGGAACATAGGCTTTGTGTTCACCAAGAAAGATCTGACTGAGATCAGGGATATGCTTTTGGCCAATAAAGAGCCAGCTGCTTCCCATGCTGGTGCCATTATCCCATGTGATGTCACCATGACTGCTCAGAACACTGGTCTGGGTCCTGAGAAGACTTCCTTCTTCCAGGATGTGGATATCATCACCAAGATTTCTGGGGTACCATTGAAATTTTGAGTGATATGCAGCCAATTGAGACCAGAGACAAAGTGGGTGCCAGCAAGGCCACTTTGTTGAACATGCTGAACATTTTCCCTTTCTCCTTTGGACTGATCATTCATCAGGTGTTTGACAATAACATCATCTACAACTCTGAAGTGCTGGACATCACGGAGGGGACTTTGCACCTTCCATTTCTATAGGGTGTCAGTCAAGTTGCCAGCATCTGTCTGCAGATTGACTACCCAACTGTTACATCAGTACCCCACTCAATCATCAATGGGTAAAAGTGGATCTTGACTGTAGCTGTGGAGACTGAGTATACCTTCCCACTTTCTGAGAAGGCAAAGGCCTTCCTGGCAGACCCTTCAGCATTTTCAATGGCCACCCCTACAGCAGCTGTTCCAGCTGCTGCTGCACCTGCTGCTGCTGCTGCTCCAGCCAAGGTGGAATCCAAGGAAGAATCAGAGGAGTCTGATGAATATACGGGATTTGGTCTATTTGATTAGCCCTCAGTAAACAACTATTTCAGCCAGTTTATTTGTGAAACAAAGAAATACAAGTGTTCATTTATTTCAAAAAAAAAAAAAAAAGAAAAAAACAACTGACTTGGAAAATAGATCAAAAAGAGATAATTTAAGGATTATTGAGCTACCTAAAATCCATGATAAAAAAAGAGCCTAAACATCATCTTTCAAGAAATTAGTAAGGAAAACTGCCCTGATATACTGGAACCAGAAAGAAAACCAGAAAGTAAAAAAAAAATCTACCAATCATTACTTGAAAGAGATGCCAGAATGAAAACTCCAAGGAATATTATAGCCAAATTTCAGAGCTCCTGGGTCAAAGAGTAAATATTGCAAAGAGACAGAAAGAAATAATTCAAACATAGTAGAGTCACAGTCGGGATCACCCAAGATTTAGCATCTTCCAGATTAAAGGAGTAGAGGGCTAGGGATATTATTCTGGAAGGCAGAGGAACTAGAATTACAACCAAGAATCACCTACCAAACAAAACTCATTAAAATATTTCAGCAAGGAAAATGGATATTTAATTAAATAGAGGACTTTCAAGTACTTCTAGTGAAAATACCCTGAGTAGAAAATTTGTCTTTCAATCACAAGACACAAGGAAATCAGAAAAAGGTAAGCATGAGAGAGAAATCATAAGGGACTCAATGAAGTTAAACTGTTTACATTCCCATATGGGAAGATGGTACATATCACTCCAAAAAAAAATTATCATTACTATCCAGATAGGAGTTTACGTAGAGATAATAAGTGTGAGTTGATTATGTTGGGAAGATGAAATGAAATGAAAGAATGAGAAATAGGGATGAAGTAGGAGAACTGAAAAGGGAGAGATAGAATGGGGAAAATTTTTCTCACATAAAAGACATGCAAGTAAAAGCTTTTACAATGCAGGGAAAAAGAAGATGGTGGTGGCTGGCCATGCTTAAATATAAATTTCATCAGTATTGCTTCAAAGAGGGAAGAATATACACACATACACACACACACACACACACATACACACACACACACTTAGCTGGGTATAGATATCTCTCTTACTGAAGAGGGAAATAATAAGGGAAGGTGATGAAAATGGGAGGTGTGATAAAAGGGAGGCATATTGAGGGAGACAGTTGTCAGAAGCAAAACAGACTTTTGAGAAGGGACAGGATAGAGAGAGAGAGACAGAGAGATAGAGAGAAGAACAAAAAAAAATGGCATGGAGAGAAGTGCGCAGTAATCATAACTGAAAACGGGAATGATAATAACTCACTTCTAAAATGGAAGTAGACAGCAAAATGAATTAGAAACAAAAATCCAACAATATGTTGTTTACAAAAGACACACTTGAAACAGAAAGACACACATAAAGAATTAGAATAATGGACTGTTGAAAAATTTATTGTGCTTTAGCTGAAGTATAAAAGGCAAGGGTAGCAAGATTTGGAGTGAAACATTTTACAGACAAAGCAAAAACAAAAATAGACTTAATTAAGAGATAATCAGGAAAACAATATTTTACTGAAAGGTACCATAGAAAATAAAATAATATCAACAATTTTTCATCATGTGTCTCAGATTAAGGCTTCATTTCCCAAATATATAGGGAACGGAGTAAAACTTATAAAAATGAGAACAATTTCCCAGTTTATAAATGGCCAAAGGATATGAACACACAATGTTCAGAAGAAAAAAAAATCAGTTATCTATAGTCATATAAAAATATTCTAAATCACTATTGATTAGAGAAATGCATATTGAAATAGCCAAAATATCACCTCACATCTCTCAAAACAAAGACTAGAGAAAATGAGGTAAAATAGATACACTGATGAACTGCTGAGGAATTATAAACTGGTCCAATTATTCTAGAGAATAATTGTCCAAAGGACTCTACAATTGCGCATACTCTGATTACAAAGTCTTTATTGATCCACCAATATCCTAAAGAGATAAAAGAAAATGGATAAGAATGTATACATACAAAAATAATTATAACAATTCTTTTTTGGGAGTAAAGGATTGGAAATTGAAGGGATGATCTTAAACTGGGAAATGGCTGAGCAAGTTCTTGTATATAACTGTAATGTAGTACTATCATGTTATAAGAAAGGATGAGGGATAATTTCAGAAAAAAATATAGGAAGACTTAAGAACCAGTACAAAGTGAAGTGGGCAGAAACAGATTGTTACACAAAGTAAGAGCAATATTGTAATGAGGATCAACTGTGAAAGAATTAACCACTTTGATCAACACAGTTATCCAAAACATTTCGAAAGGAGAGAGAACTGATGAACTCTGAATGCAAACTTCAGTATAATTTTCCCACTTCCTTTGGTTTTTTTTCCCTTTTTGCAATATGGCTAATATGGAAACATGTTTTAAAAGATTTCTTTCATATGTATAACTGATATATCATTTTTCTCCTCAATGTGTGGATACAATAGAGAATCCAAATGTCAAAATCTTTTTATAAGAATGTTAAAAATAGGGAGAGGAGCCAAGATAGTGGGGTGGAAAGATTCACATATACTAACTCCTAACCCACAGCCCATAAAATACCTGTAAAGAAGAACTCCCAACAAATTCTGGAGCAGTGTAAGCCACACAGCAACAGAGTGGAGATTTCTGCTCCAGAGAGACCTGAAAAACCGACACCAAAGGTCCCTTTTGCACTGGACATGGAGCAGAGTCTAGCCCTGTCTTCTCTCTGTGGCACCGAGGGGAATAGATATGAGCAGGCTTCAGGGATGGAATCTCCAGTGGCTGAGCAGGTCCCCCCACCCACAGGTGCCAAACGTCAGTAAGAGAGCCTTTTTGGCTGGTCAAGGGGGGAGTGGGGTGTCTCCATAACTCAGGCCCCCAACAAGGGCTCCCAAAGCAGGAAGGAGCTCGGATAAACCCTCTGAGGGAACTGAGCCCCGTGTGGCAGCCCAGCCCCCATATGAACAGCTGAACTTAATCTCACACTGAAAAGCAGCCCCACCCCCACTGAAAACCCTGAGGTTGGGGAGCAGCATTTGAATCTCAGCCCCCAGCATTAGCTGGGAAGATCTGGAGGTGAGGTAAGTGTGGACAGGAATCTCAGAAGTCAAGTAACTGGCTGGGGAAATGCCCAGAAAAGGGAAGAAAAATAAGATCATAGAAAGCTACTTTCTTGGGGAAGGGATGGTACTTCCTCCTTTCATTTCTGATGAGGAAGTACAATGCTTGCCATTAAGGAAAGACATGGAGGTCAGGGCCTCTGTATCCCAGACATCCCAGGTGGATGTCTGGTGGCCTCAGGCCTTGGAAGAGCTCAAAAAGGATTTGGAAAATCAAGTTAGACAGGTGGAGGAAAAACTGGGAAGAGAAATTAGAGAGATGCAAGAAAAGCATGAAAAACGGGTCAATATCTTGGAAAAGGAGACCCAAAAAATGTTGAAGAAAATAACACCTTGAAAAATAGGCTCACTCAATTGGCAAAAGAGGTTCAAAAAGCCAATGAGGAGAAGAAATTTCAAAAGCAGAATTAGCCAAATGGAAAAAGAGGTTCCGAAGCTCACTGAAGAAAATAGTTCTCTCAAAATTAGAATGGAACAGATGAAGGCTAATGACTTTCTGAGAAACCAAGAAATCATAAAACAAAACCAAAAGAATGAAAAAATGGAAGAGAATATGAAATATCTCATTGGAAAAACAACTGACCTGGAAAAGAGATCCAGGAGAGACAATTTAAAAATTATGGGACTACCTGAAAGCCATGATCAAAACAAGAGCCTAGACATCATTTTTCATGAAATTATCAAGGAAAACTGCCCTGATATTCTAGAATCAGAGGGCAAAATTAGCATTCAAGGAATCCACCAATCACTGCCTGAAAGAGATCCAAAAAGAGAAACTCCTAGGAGCATTGTGGCCAAATTCCAGAACTCCCAGGTCAAGGAGAAAATCTTGCAAGCAGCTAGAAAGAAACAATTCCAGTATTGTGGAAATACAATCAGGATAACTCAAGATCTAGCAGCTTCTACATCAAGAAATTGAAGGGCATGGAATAGGATATTCCAGAAGTCAAAGTAACTAGGACTCAAACCAAGAATCACCTACCCAGCAAAACTGAGTATAGTACTTCAAGGGAAATAATGGTCTTTCAATGAAATAGAGGACTTTCAAGCATTCTTGATGAAAAGACCAGAGCTGAAAAGAAAATTTGACTTTCAAACACAAGAATGAGAAGAAGCATGAAAAGGTAAACAGTAAAGAGAAGTCATAAGGGACTTGCTAAAGTTGAACTGTTTACATTCCTACAGGGAAAGACAGTATTTATAACTCTTGAAACTTTTCAGTATCTGGGTAGTTGATGGGATTACACACACACACACACACACACACACACACACACACACACACACATACACACATGCACACGCAGAGACAGAGAGCACAGAGTGAATTGAATAGGATGGGATCATATCTTAAAAAAATGAAGTTAAGCAGTGAGAGACAAATGTATTGGGAGGAGAGAGGGAGAAATGGAATGGGGCAAATCATCTCTCATAAAAGAGGCAGGCAGGAGACTTTTTAGTGGAGGGGAAAAGAGGAAAGGTGAGAGAAAAACATGAAGTTTACTCTCATCACTTTTGACTAAAGGAAGGAATACAATGCACACTCATTTTGGTATGAAAACCTATCTTACAATACAGGAAAGTGGGGAGAAGGGGATAAGCTGGGTGGGGGGATGATTGAAGGGAGGACAATGGGAGGAGGGAGAAATTTGAAATCAACACTCTTTGGGAGAGACAGGATCAAAAGAGAGAATGGAAGCAACGGGGGCAGGATAGGATGGAGGGAGATATAGTTAGTCTTACACAACATGACTATTATTGAAGTCATTTGCAAAACTACACAGATATGGCCTATATTGAATTGCCTGCCTTCCCAAAGGGAATGGGTGGGGAGGGAAGGATGGGGAGGAGTGGGAACTCAAAGTTTTAGGAACAGCTGTTGAGTATTGTTCTTGCTAGTAGGACATACAAAATACAGCTAATGAGGAATAGAAAGTTATTTGGCCCTACAGGACAAAAGAGAAGATGGGGACAAGGGAAGGGAGGGATTATAGAAGAGAGGGCAGATTGGTGATAGGGGCAATTAGATTGCTCAGTGTATTGGTGTGGGGGGGAGGGGACAAATGGGGAGAAAATTTGGAACCCAAAATTTTGTGAAAATGAATGTAAAAAGCTAAAGAAATAAATGTAAAAAAAGAATATTAAAAATAAATAATAAAAAATTTTTAAATATGTTTTAGCCAACTTATAGTCACAACAAATTCACCCAGTGAATTCACAGCTATATAGCATCTCTGGGAGAACACTTCCATTGGAAGGATGACTTTTTTTAATAGAAGGGATGTAAAGGAAATACTACTTTCAAGAAAAGTGAACATTTTAGCTATTCTTTCCCGACATTTCCCTCCAAACAGCTTTAAAATAACACAACAAATTCAATTCTAAAGTTGCTTAACAAATGAAGGCTTGGAGTGAAATATTTTACAGACTAGGACAGCTAAATAAAACAGGAATCTATTTTATTTTAGGATCTGTGTCATTGAAGTAGAGCCTAGCCAAGAGCACAGGTCAGCAACACCATCTGTGGACCTTGGAGACAGCAGGGGTAGCAGCATCAGTGGCAGTTGTAGAAACAGGAGTTCTCACAACCCAGAGAGCAAGGAGATTGAACACTTGACAAGAAAAAGTTTAGAGAGGACCCTTGTATTAGTACTACATGTAGGATTGGGAATCATTTGGCAACTTTATTGTCTATTATCCAGTTCTGGGTTGCATTTCCAAGATGAGGAGAAATGTTTGTGATGAAAGAGTAGGGAAATGAATAGAATGTGGACAAGGTAAACAATGTCCACACACCATGTTGGAAGCTCCTAAAACTTACAGACTTCCAGAACTAGCTGTACAAACAATAACAACGAATTCCTGAAACTCAGGACAGTAGTCCCTCCCCATTTACCATAGAGGTGAGCAGAAGTCATCTTTGATATAAAGTTCAAACTCTAGAAAATATGTTGGAAAATATGCAAACACCAAAAAATAAACCTTGCCATACAAATCTAAAACAAAACTCAAGATAAAAATTCAAAAGGATGCAACAATATGAATACACATGTAAGCAAAGACTCAAAAAAAAATGAAGTTTGGATGCAAGTCAAACAAGAATTTCTAGATAAACTTTAAAAAAGAAAGAAAAAGGAGGAAAAAAGTATTATATAAATCAAATAAGAGTGATAAAGGGGGAAAATTAGGAAAGTAAATTAGAGCAATGCCAGAAATTTATGAAAATAAAATTAACATCTTGATTTTAAAAGGAACAGAAAAAATATTGGAGAAAATAACTACTTTAAAATCAGAACTGGCCAAATGGTAAAAGAGGTACAAGGTTTACAAAAATAATGAAGAAAATAATTCCTTAACAATTAGAATTGTGTGCTCTCCATCTCTAGAGAATGAACTGTGGGGTCTAACTGCCAATCTAAGCATACTATTTTCTCTTTTTTGTTTTTTTTTTTTCCTTGTGGTATTCACCTTTTGTTCTGATTCTTCTTTCAACAAGATTAATGTAAAAAATATGTTTAACATGATTGTAAGTGCATAACCTATATTGGATTACTTGTTGTGTTGGGGAAGGGGAGGAAAGGAAAGGAGGGAGAAGAATTTGGAACTTAAAATTATGCAAAAATGAATTTTGAATATTATTTTTACATCCAAGTGGAAAAAAATACTTTAAAGTAGAAAAAAATAAAAATAAACTAGAACTGGACAAATGGAAACTAATGATTCCATGAGATATCAAAAATGATTTAAAAAGTAAAAATAATGGGAAAAAAGAAGAAAATGTGAAGTATCACATGAAAAAAAAGACTTGGAACAAAAAAATTGAGGTGAGATAATCTAAGAATTATTGCATGTAGACTCCACCAGTTCCTTCCATGGAGGTGGATAGCATTTTTCCTCATGAATCCTTTGTAATTTTCTTGGATTTTTTTTCTTAATAGCTAAATCGTTCTACTGAGATCAATCTCCAAATATATTCTTTCATCCCCAAGGAATAGAATTCTCTCTGTCCACCCTGTATTCACTCCTTTAAGCCTTGACTGATAATCCCCATTATTAGTGGTTTTCCTTTTTTCTCCTTAAATTATAAAATATAATCACATGCATGTGTTAGAGAAGCATGGGATTACTAGGACTGAATATTACATTGTCATAATGTAGACACTGGATTAGATGTTTTTGACTTTGGGTTTTTTTCTGTTTTTCCATAATTTCTTAATATGTTACCAAAGAGGGTTCAATATAGATGTGAGGAGGATTGAAATAAATGATGGAAAGATAAAAGGTATTAAGAAAATACATTAAAATAAATAAATAACATTCTAAGTTGGTGAAAAAATGTTGGTGAAATCACAGGTCTCATTCTTAGTCCTATTTCCTCAATGAAATGGAAACTTCCTAAGGCTAGAGATTGCTTTTCATTATATTTTTCATCCCTGCCTTTCATATAGAAAATTCTCATAACTCATGCTAATTCGGACTGGCTTGGAAGTTAGTTAGAAAATATAATACTGAGGGATGCCCAACTCTTTGTTTTTTACCTACTGTTGTAAATATGATTTCTGTATAAAAATACTCTTTATGTGTTTTTTTATTCACTCAGTATATTATATGCTAACACAAAAAAAAAATCTAGCTAGATAGGCAGATACATAGAAGAACAATTGTAACTGAAGTCTTTAAATTATAATTCCATCCTTTGTGATATCAAATCAGTGATCTGTTCATTGCTATGCCACCTTTAAAGTGCATCTTCGTTTCTGAATCACCAATATCACATACAAAATAGGATCTTTTACATTGAAAGATAGTTATGCTCTGTTGCTATGGAAACCATCTTTTCTTCCAGGAAGGCTTTCATATTCACTTGTTTTTTTTGGCATGTTTTACCCCCTAGATCCTGCAGCTGCCACTTTGTATATGCCTTTGGCTCTGACTTTGATTGAGTACTTTTTATGACCTTTTTTCACTCCTGAAATAATCATTTCTTTGATCTGAAATTTTGCTTTCCCATCCCAAGAAATGTTGAGTTTAAATACTCATTTGTCATCTTCTTTCTACTGTCCCTTTCTGTTTTTTAGGTTGGTAAATTTTTTGTGATCTAAATAAATCTTCAAGAAAAAGAAATATTTAAGTAAATAAAATAATTGCCAGTCATCTGGCAAAGATTATAGGAGCATTTTTTCCTTTTTATTTAGAGCTATGGTAATGCATTCATCAGAGTCTCAAACTCTGCTGACAAGTCCCTTCAAATTGTGTTCTTCCCCAGGGTTTCATGGGGAATATAAACACCACTATAAATTGCGCCAATGAACTGCTGAAGGGATTCAAACTCCACTGAGTACAGACACCAAAGAGTGCTTTACTAGGCTGCTGAGCCCACAAAATCACAATCAGCTTATATAAGCTAGTGTGCGTGTGTGTAATACATCTGCATATGTATATATGTGTGTATATGTACATACATATACACACATATATACACATATCTATCTACATCTTCATATAGAGATACATACAGACATATGTACATGCCTTGCATGCATACATACATACATACATGTGTGTTAAAAGTTCTGCTGAGCAGGATGGATCTTTTGTCTTCTTATCCTAGAGGACACCTTACTTAGCTCAGAATCCCCTTGAAGTAGACATGTGCAATATGTGTTGCAAATTCAGGTCCAGGAAGACATGATAATGTTGAATAAAGGAGAATAATCTGTAGAATGTTTGCTGCAAGATTTCAAAACTCACATAGAAGCAGTTGTGGGCACACCTTGAATAAATATTGAAAGATATTTCATACTAGTAGAAAGTATCTTGGAATTGGAAGCAGAAAACTTCAGATCTAGTCTTAACTCAGATACTTATATCCTTGTGACTTGGACAAGTCAAAAATTCTACAGATCTTAGTTCCTTCAACCACAAAAAATGTTGATTCTGCTAGATTGTCTCTAAGTTTCCTTCTAGTTCTAAAATTTTATTCCGTCATAAGCCTAGAATTTATTTTTGGCTAGTAAGCCAACCAGAACTGTTTTTAGGACTTCTTGAAAGAAAGATTGCTTATGGTATACAGTTAAGAAGAATTAATAAGTTGGTGAAGTTAAGAGAAAGAGTAAAAAGAAAAGCTAGCATGACCCAAAACAGAGAAACTAAATTAATTCTCTGTATGTGTTTTTGAGAGTTTGGTTTATGGACTCTTAAGCAAGTTAATGTATGAAATAATGTGAGAGCCTTGAAAATAGTGACTTGAGCAAGATGCCTAAAGTATTTTAAAATATGCTAATTATGTTCATTTTACTAGCAGGTAATATCCATAAGAGGAGAAGGACTGGTTAAAGGGGAAAGAAGCTAGGTACACTGGTAAATTCTGTGTCCTTATCTCTAAAGAGAAACTATAGTATTGTACATCATGAAATGTTTCTAGTAGAGAAAGTGGCTGGATTATTGGTAGGAAAAGAACCATTTCCCCATGCCCTTCATTTCAAATTCCCTTTAACTTGGAATGGAAATGAAAGTAAGTGCTGTTACACCCTTAATTTAGAAGACACCAAGTAAAAAGCTCTGATGTAAATGTCTGTTTCCAGTTCAATGTGTATTGAGGTTTTACTTTGAAAGTAAACTGCATGATTCACTTGGCGATGAAAAAGATATTGCATCTATAAATACAAATCTATGTACCACTATTGATAATGATGAAAGATTTCTGCTATCAGGCTGAGGAGGTAATAACAGTGCCAAGAAGTTTTGTGGAAATTAGCGGTGTAAGAACAGGAGCATGTAATGGGAATGACTGTCGCTTGGTAAATCACTTTCTAAAAGGTCAGTTGTGACATCAAATAAATGATTGCAAATCTTCAAGTTCCTTAGTATTTCATTCCATTATTTTGTTCCTTTGATAATAAGGCAAGTTCTTTAAGTGGTAATAGAGAGACAAATTATGGAGACTGCTAGAAGGGAGTGAGAAAATAAATATATTTTAGTATATGGTAAAATGTCCTATATCCAGGGAGTTACTTTGGAGATAGCAAATGATGAAGCAAGCTCTTTATCTCCATTTATTTTCCTCCACTGAAAGAGAATGAAAAGGATAGGTGAGTTTATAAATATGATGCTTTACTCCATAACAAATTTAGGTTCACAAATATATCTCCTGGAAATTCTATTTGATGTGATATGAAGTTTCCCTTCACATTACACAAGGTAAAATGTTAGTATCATCAGTGTGCTAAAAGAAAAACAAAACAATAACAAGTAGTTCATCCTTGGTTCCCCATTATCATTCAGTTGTTTGAGTTTTAATAAGCTACTGGTTTTTCTCTCTGTTTGATAATTCTAAGGAATTATGATATAACACTTGATCTCTTTACCAATTCTCTTGCTACTGGAAGGATTTTTAATGCAGTTTCTATTTAACTCCATCATGATATTTATTGTTGAAGAAACAACAGTTGTGGATAGAAAGTCATTCTTAATGCCAAAAAAGCCAGTTTTGAGTCTTCCATCTAATACGTACTAAATGTTTTACCCTGGAGTATTCACTTAATTTCCCAGTGGCACAGGCAACTTTGTTAGAATGTAGGTTGCAGAGAAGATACAGCCCTGTATTAGTAGAAGGAGATTGCTTAGCTGTGAGTTATTTATAGTTGTAAATAGATCGATGTCAACTTGGCTGGAGGTCTCCAGGTTAGTATTCTAGTATTTATTAATGACTTAAGACATAGATGATATGCTCATCAAATTTGCAGATGGCACAAAGCTGGGAGGGATAGTTTATACACTGGATGACAGAATCCAAAAGATCTTGACATTGTAGGGAATTGGACTGAATCTAACATGGTGTAATTCAATAAGAGTAAATGCAAAAACTTCCATTTGGATAGAAAAATAACATCTTCAAAAGTATAAGATGGAGGAGAAATTGTCAAAGAGCACATGCTATGAAGAAATTGGGGAGTTTAGTGGGCTGTAAGCTCAAATGTGAATCAAAATTCTCATGTGGTCACAAAAACATGCCAAGGTAACCTTGGGTGGCATTCAAAGGAACTTAATTTCCAGGAACTTTAAGGTCACAGTCCCATTATATTCTTCAATCATCAGACTTCACCTGGAGCATTATGTTGATTTCTGGGCATCAGGATTTATGAAGTATATTGATAGACTGGAGAGATATGGAGGAGGGCAACCAGAATAGTGAAAGGCTTTGAATCCATGATATACAATTATCAGTTGAAAGAATTAGGCATGTTTAGCCTGAAGAAAGCAAGACTCTAGGGAGATATAATAGCTATTTAGTATTTGAAAGCCTCTCATGTGGAAGAAGCATTAGTTTTGTTCTATTTGACCCCACTTGGGAGTGGGATAGAAGGCAGAAGCAAGAGATATGTGTAAAGTTGCAGGAAAGAAGGAGAAAGCATGATGTTAGGGGAGAACCAAGAACATAAACATAAAGAAAAAGAAAACAAAATTCCTGACAATTAGGGCTGTCCAAAGGGGAGTGGACGTCCTTTAGAGGTGGTTGGTTCAGCATCTCTGGAGATCTTCAAGCAGAGGCTGAATTACTACTTGTCAATTTTGCTATAGTGGGGATTACTTGCATGTGTGAGTTGGGTTAAATGACCACTGAAGTCCCTTCCAGCTCTCAAATTCTTTGATTCTATAAAACTACAGGCCCAATCCCCACCCTTACCTTCATGACTGTTGTCTGGGTTATGGATGACCATAAGGCAAGACCATTATTCTCAACATGTCTAAAGCAGTCAAACTAATGAAACATCAGTCTCCAAGCATATTAAATTCTTATTGTCACACTGTGTTAAGCACTAGAGATAGAAAGTAAAGCAAAAAAAAAACAAAATCCCAACATTCAGAAGCTTACATTCTAAGGAGAGAATGTAAGAGTGGCTATAAAGTATATACAAAGTAGATCCAAAGTCCAGAGGGATAGTTAACAAGATTGAATATCATCTTTCAACTGGTCATTTCCCATGTTAAGTTAGAAAAATTGCCAACTCCTGTTTTCCCCTGTCCTTCTCAGTCAACATCTTCTAATATGAATCCTCTCCCTGTGTCATTCCATTACTCATGTTGTTAGAAATCTACTCATGCTCCCATCAATATCCATCTCAGTTCCATCCTTCACAGTCTTTATAATCATCTTTCCCATTCCATTGCGCCCTTGTTGAATCCACGCTCTTTTTTCTAATAAACCCCCCTGTTTATCCCAAAATTTCACCACCTCTCCATCCTTTTTCTTTTTTTTTTTTTACCAATGGAAATGTGGCTAATCATAGGTGAAACCAAATCTCTGACCACCCTTTCCAGTTCTGCATGTTCCTCTTCTCATGGCACCTAACACACTGGGCTTGAAGGAGAGATGGGAAAACTCCCAAATCGCTCATCATTCTTTTTACCACTCACTAGCAGTTACCATCTATCATCAAGTCCTCCAACCTCTCCAAGATTCAGAATTCTTAAGTACTTTTTTCCTTTTAAAAATCTATTAGCTTTGTTTTTTTTCCCATTCTCTCTCTATTCTAAACCTATTTATCATCATCACAGTGAGAAAAAGAAAACATAGACAAAAAAGAAAACAGTAAACAAGGAATGTTTTAATCTATTTTCAGACCTCATCAATTCTCTTTTTGGTGGTATATAATTTTTTTCATTAAGAATCTTTAGGAATTATCTTTCTTTTTTTCCTATAATTTCAAAACATCATTTCAACATGATCAACTCACTCTTTCAACCTTTTTCTATGTAGATTCCTTCTAACTGCTCTAATAAAGCTCTTTGAAATTATACATATCATCTTCCCATATAAAAAAATGAGCAATTTAACTTTATTGGGTCCTTTATGATTTCTCCTTTATGTTTATCTTTTTTTAAGTCTCTCTTGAGTCATATTTGAGTCAAATTTTCTGTTCAGTTCTGATCTTTTCCTCAGGGATACTTGAAAGTCCTCTATTTCATTAAGTATCCATTTTTCCCTTGAAGGATTATACTCAGTTTTCATGGTAGGTGACTCTTGGTTATAATCCCAGATCTTTTGCTTTCCAGACTATTATATTTTGAGCCCTCTCCTCCTTTAATGTGGAAGCTGATAAATGGTGCATGATTCTAACTGCTCCTCCATGATATTTGAATGTTTATTTGTGGTTTTTTTCTGGCTGCTTTAAATATTTTCCCTTTGACTAAACAGCTCTGAAATGTGCTGTAATAGTCCTGGGAATTTTCATTTTAGGATCCTTTTCAGGTATTTATTGACAGATTCTTTTAATTTCTATTTTACCCTCTGGTTCCAGAATATTGGGGTAATTTTCTTTGAATTGAACTATCATGTTTCAGAGGCTTTCTTTGTGATCATTGATTTTGGGTAATCCAATAATACTAAAATGATCTCTCCACAATCTATTTTTAAGGTCAAATGTTTTTCCAATGAAATATTTCATTTTTTAAAAATTTTTTCATTCTTTTGACATTTATTTTTCATGATGATTCATGGCGTTATTAGCTTCCACTTGCTCATTTCTAAATTTTTAGGAATGGTCTTCTTTAGTGAGCTTTTGTATTTTTTTATGCATTTGTTCACTCTTTTTTAAAGTGTTACTTTCTGTGGTGGAGTCAAGATGGTGGAGTAAAAGCAGGGACTTTCTTGAGCTCTCCCCCAAACCTCTCTAAAAACCTGGAAAAATGACTCTACAAAA
Source organism: Bettongia penicillata ogilbyi (assembly GCA_023548195.1). NCBI lineage: Eukaryota > Metazoa > Chordata > Mammalia > Diprotodontia > Potoroidae > Bettongia > Bettongia penicillata. The sequence continues at coordinate 3,796,235 of JAJHZJ010000165.1, read as the reverse complement.
ATTCTAGAGCAGCAGCACCCACAAAATGACAGAGTGAAACAAATTTCCAGCCCAAGACAACCAGAAAGGTTGATAGGACAGGTTTTTTGCACCAGTATGAGAGAAGAACATACTTCAACCATGCTGTCTTAGATGGGCCCTAGCAGGTCTCAGGTCATTAACTCACTGGCAGCTGTGCTGGTTTCCAGACTTCCCAATCCATACTCTCAACCAAAGACAATTTAGAAAGTCAGTAGGAAAGGCCTGTGAGACCTGGGTGAGAGTAAAACACATCCTGGACCTGGCCCTAGTCCCAAGGGCTCAGCAGCAGAGGCACTGATTGCTTCTGGAACTCTCAGCCAAAGAGAGTGGGGGGAGGATCAAGTGGCAGGTAACTGGGGAATTGCGGGGAACTCTTTGCTGACTCTGAGATAGGATACTCATTCTTTTCCTGTCTTTCTATCTGGGTCACAGTCCTGGGTGGTGGTCCTGGAGATAAGAAGAGTGCTGCCTTGGTGGAGCTTGTGACTGTGGTGGAGAGGGAATACTTCTCATAGTTCTGAGAAAAAAAGAGTGCTTGTGGTCACTCAGACCAGAGCACAGACTAGGAGAGGAGTAAATACCTCTCCTTTGATCCTATAACCATGGAAGAACTGGAAATTTACAGGTCCTTGGAAGTATCTGTGAAAACAACTGAAGTTTGGGGCAGTAGACCTCCCCTCCCCTCACTGGAAGCCAAGTCCTACTTTGACAAAGAGCTAAAACATCAATTAATGGGCTGGGAAAATGGGAAAACATCAGCGGGGAAAATCAGACTATAGAATTTACCTTGGTGACAAGGAAGATCAAAACGTACAACCAGAAGAAGGCAATAAAATCAAAGCTCCTACATCCAAAGCCTCCAAGAAAAATAAGAATTGGTTGTAGGCCATGAAAGAGGTCAAAATCAAGGGAGAGAAGCAGAGGAAAAATTTGGAAGAGAATTGACCGTGATGCAAGAAAATTATGAAAAAAAGAGTCAGCTTGCTAAAGGAGACCCCAAAAATGCAGAAGAAAATACACTTTAAAAGTATACTGACCCAAATGACAAAAGAGGTCCAAAAAGTCAATGAGGAGAAGAATACCTTAAAATGCAGAATTGGCACTGATTAGAGAGATGCAAATCAAAACAACTTTCTTGTTTTGTCATGTTAGCCTATCTGATAGGTGTGATGTGGTACTTCAGAGTTGTTTTGGGTTTGAGTGTGCTCATTTCATCTTTCATTATATTTTCTTTTGTTTGGTTTTTCTCACAGTTTCTCCCATTCATTATAATTCATCTATGCAATATGACTAATGTAAAAATATGTTTAACAGGAATGTATGTGTAAAGCCCATATACGACTTCATGTCATTATGGGGGAGGGAGGTAGGAGGGAAGTGGAGAAAATCTGGATCTTATCAAAGTACATGTTGAAAACTAGAAACAAATAAATTAATAAACTTGGTGAAAAAAACAACAGCATTGACAAATGGAAAAGGAGGTCCAAAAGTTCAGTGGAGAAAATAATTCCTTAAAAATTAGAATGGAGCAATGACTGTTATGGAAGTGTTTTCCATGACTACACATGTATAACGTATATCAAATTGCTTGCCTTCTCAATGAGGGTGGGTGGGGAGGGAGGAAGAGAAAGAATATGGAACTTGTAGTTATCAAAACAAATGTTAAAAATTGTTTTACATGCAAGTGGTAAATAAGATATACAGGAAATTGGATATAGATTTCTATCTTTCTTTACAGGAAAATTGAAGGGAAGAGGATGAGGAGGGGGATGATTGAAGATAAGGCAGTTTGGGGGAAAGGAGTAATCAGAATGCATGTCATCTTGGGATGGGGAGAGGGAAGAAATAGGGAGAAAATTTGGAAATCAAAATCTTGACCTTTTGCTGTCTCTGCCATGCCAGAATTCTATTGGAGGCATTATTTTAAAGTTGTTTTGAAGGAAATGTTTCAAGAGCTCCTTTGACTACTTTACCATCTTGACTCTACTCCCAGAAGTTTCCATCCTAATGTTTTCAATAGATAATACTTCACCTTTTTTTTCTTTTCCCTCTATTTTCTATTCAATAGTTCTTTGGTCAGATTGTAAAATCTTTAGCCCAAAAATCTTGTTAGACATTTTGAATTATGCTCTTTACCAAACAGAATCATTTTTAAAAATATTTTTCCAGTATTTGATCATCATCCAAAAAAGTAGATTCTGTTCTTTTATTCTATAGATAAAATCTGGTATTCACTTTGCATGATGTCCTTCCTCTTCTAAAGGTCAAACTTGAAAAGACCACTTTTATCTCCATGATCTTTAGTTTTTTATTCAAGATTTCAAAGAACATTTTAGATAACTGTTCATCAATTTCCATTTGGCGGTTGTGAATATCAATTAAGATTTTGATTACTCTTATCCTCCTCAACATTGCATTTCAGATGTATGATCTAGGAGGATAGATTACCTTAAGTATGGCCCTCTCAGCTCCACATATCTTGAAATCTCAAAGTATTGTTGAGATGCCTCCATACTAGGCCAATGAAATGTTTCATAATCTTTATTATTTCCTATAATTCTTTTCTTTTTGTTTCCTGGACAGCATGGATGCTTCTTCAGAAATTCTGAATATCTGATATATGGTAAAAGTCTCCTTTTCTTTTTCTCTAGCTCATACATTTCAGAGTTTCTCCTTTATCCTCTTTGTCAACACCTTTTATTCATCACCTTCTTGACCCTGGTTCCTGCCATTGTCTTCATGGGCCTTTTCATTCCTTGATAACTGTATGAAAGAGTTCTATCCTGTCAAAGAATTCTTCATTTTCTCTAGTAAACTAAAGTGTGGGGAGTTAGCTCCTGAAAGTCTTTCACATTCTCCTCAGAAAATAAGGTTACTTGCATTTTGCACTCCTCTCCTTGCACACCCCCCTCTCCATATACAAACATGTGCGCATACATTACTAACTTCTTCCAATGGGAAGATAAGCAAAATACAAATAGTGTAAATCACTGAAATTACTGCCTTGATTTCTATACTTTCTATTTCTCAAGTAGAACTTCAATTGGATACAATTAGCTCATTTGCCACACTTCTGAACTGCTAAGTCTGTAGGGACTACTGAGCTGCTATTTTGCAGTAATATCTCCACTCCTGTTGTCCTGTCTTCCAGACCTTGTTAGCTTGCTCATTTATGAAAAAAATAAAATTAGTACTGCAATTTTGCTAGTATTCTCAGGTCGTTGTCTATCTAACTACTTTAGACGATTAATTAATAGAGACAATCAGTAAATACACAGTAGACCTCATATCGATTTTTTTTGAAAATTTTCTCACTCATCATTTACTGTCCTTTTCCTTTATCTGTCTATTCATGTGGGCTGACCTGTCTTGTTGCCTTGGATTCTTACCGTCAGAGTTTCTTAAGTGAAATGGGATTAGTGGTACCAATAACATTATTGCTGTGTGCTAGAGTGAAGAGATAATGACTCACAGGAAACAAATCTGTCAAAAGCAGAAGGACAGAGCAAGTGTCAGTAATTGCCATGAGGAACAAAGAATTCAGGTAAAGAAATTACTATGTAGAGACTACATAAAATAATTTAATGCTCCACCCCCTTTCTCATGTTACAATGTGTGAAATTGATCTAGGCTAGAACTTGGCTTTGAGGGGACTGAAAGATTCTCAGTGGTTTTGGCTCCGTAGGTGTAGAAAGCAGGATAGAAATAGAACTTTATATGAGTAGTACTCTAAGTTATTTATATAAGTATTAGACATTAATAATTTTTTTTCTCATTGCGCTCTGCAGTTACAATTGCTAGGTTAAAACTGTAAGAAATATTAGTCTATATACTTCAGGGTATTAAAACTGATCACCAACTGAGGAAAAGAAAAAAAACTCCCTCAACTGTACTTATTTTTTCACTGTGAGAATTAAGGAAGCTTTATGACTTTGAAGATTTTGTCAAGGGCCACTCTCATAGATTTTAGGAGATGAACTATTTAGTTACTGGGAAATGGTAATTCTGATATTGCTCTATAGTTTATTCTTTCCATGCTATGAAACCTAGTTAAAGTTGGCTAAGATTTTTTAAAATAGAACTCCTATACTCTAGCTACAGTATTCATTTTACTTAAAAAAGATAAACACCGGAAAATATTTGAGATAAAAAGAAAAGCACTTATGAATTCTAAAGTAGGAATATTAATTAAGAGTATAATTATGTTAAGCAGTATGAGATCAGTTCTTCCATTTCTTGCCTCCATTTTATATTTTCCTTTTTAAATTATTTTTTTTTGCTTTCAACATTCACTTCCACAAGATTTTTGGTTATAAATTTTCTCCCTATCTGGAAGGAAGGAAGAGAAATAAGAAATAATACTGAAGAAGAATTGTCGAATTTCAGGGATGTAAGGGATCTAAATGGTTGTCTAGTCCAAGCTAACCTAAGCATAACTTTTCATACCACCTCTGATAAGTAGTTACACTTACAATTTATTTATAAAGTTTCTGCTAAAACTTGCTATTAAAGAGCTCTAACGCAGGTGAGTTGTTTGCTTTCTGAGGCCTCTCATTCTATCTTTGGATACCTATGACTGCTAGAAAGATGTTGTTTCTCCACATATCAGGAAGAAATCTGTCTCTGAAACTCCTTTTCTATTCTCCAAATACTGCCCCGTTGGGCCAATGAGAACAAACCTCCTCCCTCTTTGTTCTCAAGTAGAAGCCCTTTAAGTTGCCAGACACAGGTACTGTGTTACTTCTGTACTTGCCATTTTTCATGTTAAGTGAATTTATCAATCGCCTCCTTGGGCATAGGTTCAAGGTTCCTTACCACCCTTGTCTTGTCATTATCCTTCCTAAATTGTCATTTAACGAACATTCATTAAGTGTTTATTATATGCCAGGCACTATATTAAACACTGAGTATATCAAAAAAATGACTGAGACAAACAAAGAAAATACTAAATTGTCCTTGCCTTCCATAAATATACATCCTAACAGGAAAGCAAATATATCTAGGTTCATATGAGATATCTACAGAGTATATGAAGATATGTTGACAGTAAATAGCATCACAATGCTGGAGGGAGGGGTGAGGAGACACAAAGAGGTAAAAGCTCCTAGAAAAGAACACTTTATACCTAGTATGGTCTAATCAAGTTAGAACACTACATAATTAAAATCTCTATAATTTTGTTTCTGCTAGAGCAAGTGAATGAAAATATATAGTCACAATTTAAAAAAAAATCTGTTATCCTTAATTAGCATTTACTGATGTTCTATAAAAGATTCATTAGTCTGCAAAAATGGAATAGATTTTGATCCAAAGAATAAAGTAGTGTGATACAGTGAAAGCATCACTGACTTCAAGCAAGTACTTCTGGGTTTGGATCCCACCTTAAATAGTTGGTTCTGCTATCAGCAGCAAATTCCTTGGCCTCCCAGAGTTCCACATTCCTCCTTTGCACAATGGGCATAAAAATACACTCCATGTCTCAAAATTGTTGCGAGGAAGGAACTTCACACATCTTTAAAAAAACTACATAATGGTGAGTCTATGTTAAAGAATTTATACCTAATATTCATAATTCTATTTAAAGACAAAAAATGATTTTAAAAAATCATCGGGCATGACGATGGAATGAGAAATTCCAGCTAAATTCAGGTCTCCCTTCCTCTTCAAATATAGTAAGAAATATGGCTAACCAATTTTTAAAATGCCAAAAAAAGCATCAGAGCTCCCATATCAGAGAAAAAAAATGTGGCAAACATTGCTAAATAAAGAGTAAGTATACCTGAGAAGAAGACTCTATCTACAGCAGAGACAAATGTGACCAGAATTGCTATCTTAGGAAACCAAAATGTCCCTCCATGAGTGTTTGTTGCTCATGTTTCCTCAACATGGACCCTTCCCCACTTGTACAATGATAACATGGTAAGTGTATACACCTGTTTGCATGGGAATACCATTCCTTGTCAATTATTGTGTTGTTTTATTAATGCCTTTTATTTTGAATTAATGTGATACATTAATAAAAGTTATAAAACTAAACACATTTCTGGCATCTCATGACCTATTTATCTTAGGTGAAACTAACTGCACAACATATCTCAAACTTAGAATAAATTTCCAGGACTATGTAGGCTTCATTCCTAATTCAAACATTTAATAAACTTAACTTATGCTAAATTAGGGCAGCTAAGTGGTACAGTAGATGAATTGCTGGTTCTGGAGTTAAGAAGACTCATCTTCTTAAGTTAAAATCTGGCCTCAAGACACTTACTATCTGTGTGACCCGGGGCAAGTCACTTACCACTGTTTGCCTCATTTTCCTCATCTGTAAAATGAACTGGAGAAAGAAATGGCGAACCACTCTAGTATCTTTGCCAAGAAAACCCAAAATGGAGTCACAATGAATCAGACACAACTGGAAAATGACAGAAGAACAACAGTGCTAACATAGCTAAATGTCCATACATTTATTCTCTTTTAGTAATAAAGGATGAAGGAAAGAAAAGGAAATCCAAAGAAAAAAGTTAAAAAAAAACCCTAAAGATGAGTGGATAGAAGGTAGAAGGGCTCTTTCCTGCACCTTGTCCAGCTGGAAATTGCTACTTCATATATTTCAATCCTGCACCTTCCTTCTTTAGCCCACACTTCTATAGAGATGCCTCCTTTCATTGCCCATACTTTGATGCAGATAGTTTACCATTCTGGAGAAGTCTTTGTTCCTCTTCTCTACCTCGTGTCATCTAGATGCCATAGTAAATCAATCCATATGGTTTTGTTCATGAAAGAAGTTTAAACCCCACTTATCTCCAAGGTGACAAAGAGGAAAAGAGAGGAGCAGGGAGAGGAGGGGAAGGCTAAAGAGAGGAGGAGAGGAGAAAAAAATCAGCTATTTTCAAGCCATCTTTCATTTTATCTTGGTTTTCTTAATACAAATTGATACTGCAGTCAAAGGAAACAAAACAAATTATACTTTACCATTTACCTATCGTGACGAGATATGTTTTATGAATGAATCCAAGACCAAATATGTAGTCCTGTGAGATAAATACATTCAATTGGCTTCACTGCAACTTTAGATTATAGTCTGCCTTTCCCTGTTATAGTAACAATTCAAGGTAAAGTATATCTAGTATTTTGTATGAGTAAACTGTTTGTCACTTCCCATAATAGAATTAACCTTAATATCTAATAACTATAATCACAACAAAGCAAAGAGAAAGAACGCATTTCAGGAAATGAACATGGCAGAAATTATAATTAGTTAGTTATGCCAGTTTTTAATAGGATTTCAGAAATGTCAACTACTTAGAGACAAATAATAATGAATCTGATTCGTCTCTTAGGAAAGGAAGCCAGAGGTTTCTCGAGGTCCCTTGAGTGTGAGGGGCGTAACTAGTCAATGCATGACAGTGATTAAAGGGTAGGCAAGTGGTGCAGATAATGACCTTGTCCGTAGTGCTGAACTTTGCTCCTGTGTATTTTCCTGGGCTACTCAGCTCCAAGAGAGAATGGAGATAAAATTTCAGGTAGGAGATAGAAAACTAGGAAACCTCCAGACACCAGAATATTTTAGTCATAAGTGAACAAATAATCCCAACATGGATAGCAAATTCAAATAACCTTGGCTTCAGAGGTTAAAATTTAGAGTCACAAATAAAAGGTAGGGTAAGATCTCTGACACAAAGGCCCAAGGCCACTAACCAGAAAACTGTGTCTGAAAAAGAAATTAAGTGTAAGGACAGCTAGTTGTACGCAAAGAAGGTCGGAAGGGTAGCAAGGGATCCTCCAGAGATCAAATACCTTTAGTCAAAACTTCAGGAAAGGAATAAGAAGGGCACTAAGTAAAGGAAAGAGAAAACAAACACACAAAAAGATCATTTTGTCCTGCCTCTTCTGTGTTTTGTTACTGGGAAGGTTTGTTGTGGCGTGTCTGTTTCATTTCATTCTGAAATCTTTTGCTGATTTCTAGAATAAGGCTAAAGTAGAGCTCTTTCAAAAGAACTTTTTTTTAAAAGGTGCTGACTTTTGAGCCAGAAAAAAAGACATGGAAGAATCCATTCTTCTCTTTAATAAGACATAGAAAAACTAAGACACTATTTCATTTGAAGCCTAAAGCTAGAAAGAGGCAGAAGCCTCACAGCGGTGCAACTAGTGGGACTGTGAACAGCAGAGGACAAAAGAGACTCACTGACCCTGAAAGGAGCAGTAGAATGTCATCTCCGGGGGAAAAAAGTGTTCTTGCCATGTTGGAAACATGAGTTATACTTCAGCTGTGCATCCTGACTGCAAATGTTCCCAAGTTTGTCTCTCCACATATGTGACTTGGCTATTTGTGTATTCTCCCACCTGCATTCTCTGTTCCCATTGTTGGCATGCATATGTATGGTTAAATATGCCCTAGGCTTAAAAGGAAAATATTTTATTCCTACTTTTCTTATGTGCCATTTAATTAAATTCTTTGGATTCTTTGGATTGAATGTATCCTCTGCCTCAATATTAAAAGTAAATGCATAGTGGAGGGAGACTTATGAGATAAGTTTTTGGTGGAAGTGGGTCCACTGAGTATTGTGAACCTAGTGTAGCTAGGCATCAAAGATAGGTTCCAGATTACTCAGCGTTGTGGTTGCCAGCCTCCCTAGATAAATCATTGTGTCCCATCTATACCTGGTAACTTGAAGTATATGTAATAATCTAGAGTGTATAAGATTAGAGAAGGTTAGGTAGTATGTGTGTGTATACATATATGTGAGTATATAGATATGCATATCGATATACATATGTACATATGTAAGTATGCATATACATATGTACATATGCGGGCATGTATGTATATAATGTCTGTGGGCAACTAAGTTATGCAACACTGTGCCAGGTCTAGAGTCAGAAAAGACTCATCTTCCTGAGCGCAAGTTATTTAACCTTGTTTTCCTCAGTTGCCATGTCTTTAAAATGAAAGAAAAGAAAATAACAAATCATTCCAGTATCTTGGCCAAGAAAACTCAAAATGGAGTCACGACTGAAAATGAACAAGGACCAAAAGCAGCAAATTATAACTTTAGCAGTTTTTATCCTCTGAGAACTCTATTAATCTAGGCTCAAATAGAACCTTCTAAAGAGACTCATTCATTCTAATCATTGTGAGAAAGCACATTTCCATTAAAACAATATGTCATTAGAGTCAGCTAGACGGCATAATGGAAGAAACACTGGGCTTAGAGTCAGGAACACTTGAGTTCAAATCGCTCTTCAGATATTTATTAACCTTGGACAAATCTCTTACCTTTAGTTTCAGCTTTCTCCCCTGTAAAAAGAGGATAATACTAAGTACTATCTCCAATAAAATAATATTGTAAAGTGCTTAGCAAGGTGCCTGGAAATTAAATAAAAGAGGTGCTTACGTAACTTGTTACCTTCCTTCCAACTGCAACTCATCTTCATCTAGGAGACTAATTCAGTCATTAAGGCTCTCTATTTTTCATGAGTTTAGACTAATTTGAAGATAGAATCAGAGGTTTTTAACATTAGAAGGAAATATCCATTGGGAGCTCATTAATTTTTCTGTTAAGGAAAAGTGAGATCTGAAAAGGTCATGTGACGTCCATGGCCCTTTAGTCATTTAGTGCGTAGATGAAACTACAACACTCAACACTTAGTCCAGTGCTGTAGGTCAATATATATATTACTTTATATCGTATATACTAATTAAAACTGTTCTTCCTGTGCTCATTAGAAGATACTACTGAGTTTTTGGCTTTATCTTTAAACATAAGACTACTCAGGAGATTACTTCATTTTTTTTTCTTATGACTCATGATTTTCTTTATTTGTTTGAAATTTTGACTCATCATAAACTGTCTAGGGGGAAAATGGAGGTTTGGGGTGTAAACAAATTCTTCTGTTCTGAAGCATCAGTTTTGAAGGTTTTGCACTAGCTGTCTTAGCGTTATCATCTTTAGGTCTGGCTGCCTTAGTTTCACTGGGCTCAGCAGTTGGTGGCAATGGGAACCTTGGAATTACTGTGCTCCATGATATTAGAATCAAACTTGGTAACTTTGGTTTCAGGCTTGATGGCCTTAGCGTTAGACTTAGTGGCATCAGATGACTATGGGGTCAGTATGTTTAATTCCCTTAGACTCAGTGGGTTTAGTAACATTAGGGTCAATGGTTCTGGCAGCTTTGAAGTCATTTTTAATGACCTTGAGATCTGGGTGTTTTAGTGCTAACTTTAGTTCCTGGATATTTGGTGATAATTTGGGGGCTGTTACCTCTGGTATTGCCCTTAGGCCCTGTGAATTTGGTGATCTTGGGGCTCAGGGTCTTGAACTTGGAGACCTTGTTGATCAAGGCCTTGATAGCGCCTTCTCCTGCTTTGATGGTTTTGTCATTTGGGGACTGTATCTTCTTCAGTCTTCGTATTTCACTTCTTGGCAAATTGGCATTTCTGAAAAACTTGGGGTCCACCCTTTCAGAGACCCCTATTTCTGTGACCTTAGTGGTTTCTTAATGGCATTTCTATTCCCTTTCAGTGATTAACTGTAGTAGGTATGGTTCTTAGACTTTACCATCTTTGCATTGTCACCTGTGTTAACAGGTACCCTGGAGAGAAAAACAGACAGACAGGGGGAAATACAGGGAGACAGAGAGAGAGACAGACGGACAGACAGACAGACATAGACAGAGACAGACAGAGACAGAGACAGAGAGAAAGAGACAGAGACAGAGAGATGGAAGAAAAGAAGGGCCATGGAGGTTTCCATAATAAACATGTCAATTTAGGAATGGAAAATTTCTTTGAAATTTGATAATTTTTAAACTAGGAAAGCATCTAACAGAATCACTATTATGTCATTCAAATTACAGAAGCCCATTAGCTTATAATGTAGCTAAAACAATGAAGGAAATTTATCTGTATCAAAGATTTAAGGGCTTTGAGATCATCTTGTCCAACCTATTTATTTACAGATGAGGAAACTGAGGCTGAGAGAAGATAAGTGGTTTACAAAAGGTTGCATAAGTACTAAATGACTGGGCTTTTAATGCTGCTCCTCTATATCCAAAGAAAATATTTTTCTTCCATACTAAACTGCATGCCATGTAAACATAGGATGTAATTTAAAAATCTATATTTATAGTACTGCTAAGTAAGACCAGTCTTTCCTTTTTGGGTATAAGACCAGTATCAGAGTCCTTAATTTTCTTCTCACCCTACAAAATAATTGTTTCCCACATCCTTGGTGATGTATCTACCCTGTAACTTAAGGTCTTTCACTTAAAATGTAAATAGTTCTGTCAAGTAACACTTTAAAATATTAAGCTACTTATACCTATTTGTAAATAAAGGTTTGAGAACAGCTTTTGGAAGGGAAAAGAATAAGACACCTGATAGTGCAGGTGGTAGAGGAGGGAAATAAGAGGTTAAAGCCTTGAACTACTTCAAGATTTTGCCTAGGGCTGGCCCTATAGCAGAATATGCCAAGATATTTGGCAAAAAACGGACATCTAGTCCTGACATTTTGGAATACAATCTCCTAAAGGGCTTGGATTGTATCTTGCATTTTATCTGTCTGCTATATATCTGACATGCAAGACACTCACCTGTTTCTCAACACAATAATAAGGACCCTTATTTCCCTTTCTGCCTTTTCAAAGTATGTCATTCAGGTAGCCACAGACACATGAAAATTAACAGGTGGTGCTTTTCAATAATATATGAGTAGTGGATGACCCAGAGTACAGTAAATAAGACATCTCCCATGAAATCTCTATCGGGAAATGAGATTCAGCCTGAAGCAAAAACTCATCTCTCTCCTATTGATATTCTTGGTTTGTTTAAATACCACAGGGGAATCCCTTAGGAAAGCAAGTTTGCATGACTCATATGCACTTTAACCCTGCACCCCATAAATGATGAGAAGCATTTATAGCGCTCTTTCATTGCCTACTCAAGATCTGTGAATCTGCAAACTTAACTTGAATGCAAATTCTCTTTACAACACAGGACCATGATCAGAAAATATCTGGAATTTAGAAATGTTCTTGAGTGATTTCAGTCCTGTCTGACTCTTTGTAATCCCATTTGGGGTTTTCTTGGCAGACACTGGAGAGGTTTGCCATTTCCTTCTTCAGATCATTTTACAAATGAGGAAACTGAGGCAAACCGGGTTATATGACTTGCCCAAGGTCAGACACCTAGTAAGTGTCTGAGGCTGGAGTTGAGCTTAGGAAGATGAGACTTCCTGATTGTAAACTCAGTGCTCTCTGCCCACTGTACCACCTAACTGCCCGGATTTTTAGAATAGCAAACATTATATACCCATAGTAACATTCTAAAATGACTACTAAGGAATACCAAATTTGATACCAATCCCCCTTACCCCCAAAAAATACTGACATCACTGTCAAATTATGTGGTAGATTATTCCAAGTAGAAAATCAGAAAGTAGTACCATTTGCAATTTAAAAAGTACCATTAAAATGTCACAATGGCCAAAATATTATAGATTGTAGAATCTAAAGTTAGATGGCAATTTGGAAATCATGTAGTCCAACACCAATATTTCACAAGGAATTTGAGATTAAAATCTAGGTAGTTGGATTCCAAAAGAGTAGAAATGGGTGATGTTGTATTGTCCCTTTGGAGTCTGGGAGTAGGGCAGGGAAGGACAGAATTTCAGGGGGAAAAGGTAAGAAAATAAAGCTTACAATGAAAATGTACAGGTGGGATATAGCAGAGACTCTATAGAGTAAGCAACAACACAAATCCCAAAATGTAATCCTGGCCAGGATCTGTGCTAGGCACTGGGGATACAAGGAAAGGCAGAATCTGCTCTTATATCTTCTATCTTCTCTTAAGGAACTCACAGGCTAATGGGGGAGGCAATGTGAAACAGTACAAACAGGATATATACAGGGCAAATTGGAAATAGTCAACAGAGGCAGAACTCTAGATTGAGTTATAGGAAAAGACTTCTTATAGAAAGTGGGATCTTGGATAGGACTTGAAAGAAGTCAGGGAAGACAGGAGATAGAAATGAAGAACAGAATTCCAGGTTTTAGGAATAATGGGAGAAAATACAGAGTTGGAAAATATATGAGGATTTCCTTTTGGATACTCATTACCTTAAAATTTAAATATATGCTGGTAATAATTTTAATCTAATACTGTTAATGGGAAAATAGATGGTCAGAGTATTCATTGAATTAGACTAATATAAGCAATTAATTTGGGTAATTGAAATAAAAACATTAATCCTAGAAAGATTTTTTCAGAGACCTGCTTTTATTAACCCAAATAGGTGATGATTGGTCAACCATCAGTTTCATCTATGGAGAAGTGGTCATAAAATTAGAATGATCAGGTGCTACAATCCTGCAACTAACAAGAATTGATCAGTATCATAGAAACATATATATAGAGGTTTTCTCCTAAAGTCTTTGGCCACCAAACTATCAATACAAGTTTAAAGGGGGAAAATGAACAAACATGAGGCCATTGCTTGATTGACTTCACCATTTTTTAGACAGTCAATTACTTCATAAAAAGATAAATTGTTTATGGATCTGTGGATACATCCAAAATGTTTGTCATGAATGTTTGGATTTATTTAAAATAAATTAAATTATTGTATTCAACAAACATGTATAAGTCTATCTCATGAAAAATATGCTAGACACTAAGGGAGATGGAAAATTTAGAATAAAAGCATTTCTACAATTACAGATTTCAGTCTAGGAGGAGAATGAACCACAGATACTGACAATCATAAAACTAAATCGTAGATAGGTACATTTGGAGTAGGCCAGATGGACAGAAAATGGCTGAAGTAGAATGTAAAGTATAGACAGACCAGGGTAGGAATAATGGATCATGTGATACACTCACCAATAAGTTCACCTGGGATGCAGGGCTGGAATTACAGAGATAAAAAGCTCAAGTTGTTCAGGATATGGTCTCTGATTCAGAGTAAAAGAGTTGACTGGGCAGATGACAAAAGGGATTCACATTTTCAGCCTGAACAGGCAATTCTTTCTTTGTAGATTATATGGTCTTTGTTTAAACCAATGGTCTCTGCCTGTTTTTTGTGTGACCCACGAACTAAGAATGACGACCATTCAATAGAGCTGCATTTGACCCACGAGCCATGATTTGACAACCCATGGCTCAGTCTATATTTTTAAATAGTTGCATCTGAAAAGAAAATTATAATCTTGCAGCAATCTTTTTCATCAGTATCCTTTCTGAACTTAGCTAGACTGGTCCTCCAATATGTGACATTCTATCTGTCTCTGAGATAGTAGTCAGTCTTTCCAGCTTAGTAGGGTTAATCAAGGCTTTTATTCTACTAATTTAGTCTTTGACAATTAATGGTCACTTCTATTCCATGATGAATATGAAAGCAATCCATTCATCAAATACCCGTACAATGCAGCAGGCATGATCCCAAATACTAGAAGCACATAGACAAAAATGAAATACTTCCTTTTTTCAAGAAGTTTACATTCTAATGGGGAGGGAAGCAATACGTACATATATAAGAATATTTTAAATACTAAGTAGTTTTCAAAGTGAAGACACTAGCAGCTGGGCAAATTAGGAATGATTTTCCATTTTTAAAAGATGGAGTTTGAGCTGATTTTGGAAGGAATTTAATGAATTCAATAGGTGAGGTGAAGAAATAAAACATTCCTGGCTTGAGGGACACAAATGAAAGACAGAATGTCACATGTGAGAGGCAGTCACTCAGCCAGTGTAACTGGATTGTAAAGTATGTAGATGAGAATATTTAAGTAGTCTAGAAGGACAAGCTGCCAGGTTGTAAAGAGCTTTAAATGACAGGCAGAGGAGTGTACATTTAATGCAAGAGGTAATATAGTACCCCGAGATTTTATAGAGTAGAGAGTCGCATAATCAAACCAGAACTTTGCAAAACAAAACAAAACTATTTTGGCACCTATGAAAAGGCAGAATTGGAATAAATGGGAAACTATCCCAGGAGTCTAAAAAAAGGAAATGATGGGCCTGATAAAGTAAAATCAGAATGAAAGAAAGAAGGGATTATCTGTGAGAACTACTTCTAAGCTGGGAATAATAAGTTTGAATATAATAGCTATTTGAATATATATAATATACATTATGTTAATATATAATGTATAATAACTTTTGAATATCTGAATTTCTCTATTAAATAACTCCTAAAAAATAGTTGCAGGAGCAGACATACAATACTTTATTTTCCCTCTTCCTTTCAGGCATTGGTAGAAAGACATATAATGCCTTGATTTGCCTCTGCCTCTGAAAAAAATTTTTTTTTTTTTTGTTTTGACAAGGGTCATGGTATATCCCCAGTGCCTAGCCATACCTGGTAGCACATTTTCCTTCAATTAATACTTCTTGATTGGATGATTACTCTTACATTTTCTCTTTCTGTCTCAGAAAAATAAAGGCACATAAAATTCAGTTGCAAAGTCTGATAATGATTTGAGTTAGAGTAAAAGAAAAGATAACCAGACTCATTTTTTATTATATTGACAACACACAGAGACTGTGCTTTAATTATATAAAGACTGGATCATTTGAAAACCTTACCAGCTTCTTTTATCATTTAAAAAACAGGACTCTTCCAAGTGTCCCACTGCTCAAGATACTAAATAAAGAATCATAGAAACTTTGAGCTACAAGGAACTTTACAGGTCGTCTAGTCCACACTCCCTTCCCAAAGGATTCCATAGATATAATCCTGCCTTCCAGGAGTTTATAATCTCATTTCATGTTTCATTAAATCAGCAAATTAATCTCCATGTGTAGTGATTAAAGAAAAATCTTTGAATAGTTGATTTTGCAACCACTGTTCAATTATTTTTCTAATCATCTATGTTTAGAATATACCTAAAAAGGCTTTAAGAGTCAAGCTTCAGAGAGCTTGTGTGGTGAAATAAAATTACCTGGATTCTTGCCAGGCTCTGCCTCTGATTGGTCATATAGCTTTGGGTAAAGAGCTTCACCCGTCTGAGCCTCAGTTTCCTCATAACTAAAATGAGGGGATCAGACTAATGATCCCCTAGAGCAGGAAGGTCCCTTCCTGATCTAATATACCATGGAATTTTTGCAACAATGGCACAAAACCTAACTGTGATAGTAGAAAGAATGCTCTACTGCGGGGTAAGAAAACTAGGTTTCCAATCTCTTCTCTGACACTAACTAGGTGGGAAAGTTAAACTCTTTGGACCTCTGTTGGTTCATCTCTAAAATAAAAAATATTTATATTTCTTCCCTTTTTAAAGGTAAAGGGCTAGATCAGATTGATGTCCCATTCCTGCTTTACAGTCTACTAATGCATGAAAGATAACATTTACTGCAAATATATATATATATATATATATATATATATATATATATATATATATATAGAGAGAGAGAGAGAGAGAGAGAGAGAGAGAGAGAGAGAGAGAGAGAGAGGGAGGGAGGGAGAGGGAGAGAGAAATGCATTATTTATGTATCTATCTATATATCACAGATATATACAAACATCGATGCATATATACACTATACATGTCCATATATCACATATTTACATACATGTGTAATACCTCAGACATATTTTGTATCTGTTTTTATATATTTGCAGAGAGAGAGAGAGAGAGAGAGAGAGAATTTTTTGTTTTGTTTTGACAAGGGTCATGGTATATCCCCAGTGCCTAATCATACCTGATAGCACATTTTCCTTCACTTAATACTTGCTGATCAGTTGATTACTGTTACATTTTCTCTTTCTCTTCCAAATCACCACAACTAATTATTTGTAAGAAATTAACCTGCAATGTATACTGCTATAGAGTCAAGTTATTCATTTTATACAACAGCAGTCTAAGAATTCAGGACCATTAGCTTCACATAGTCAATGTAGCTTTTTGTTCACTTTATGAACAGTTGCTAATAAAACCCTCAAAATAGAAAAATGTACTTTCAATTGTCGTTTTTGTTTCTGTATAATTACTTGTAGAGTACTCTTTTCACCAAGAAGATGGATAGTTATGATTGTCTAAGTCTCTAAATACACCTTCTGATTATACAGAGTAAAATCAATGTGCTGGATCTGAAGTCTTTTGTCAGCAAAATTGCCTATAACTTTTTTCAACTCTAGTTGATCCTCAGTAAGAGGAAAATAGAATGCATGCATACAATATTTGGTCTAATAATGTAAACTATTAAGCAGTGTTACTCAAATAAATAATTTTCCCAGCTCATCATACAACTAAAACAGTTAAACATTCATACTTCAAATTTCTCAACAATAATTTAAATAGGAAGAGTATGACCTAGTAGATAGAGGGCTAAACTTGCAGTCAAAAAATCTGGATTCAGAATTTACCTCTGGTACATACCAATTGGCTGTGAAAATGGGCATCACTAAATCTTTCAATATCCCCATACAATTCTGATTGTTTGTTACAAAGCAGATGTTCAACCATACCTGGAGGGAGTTTACAAAATGCAGCCTCCCTGTACCAGTGAAACGATGGATTGAGAATGAGGTACAGACCAAGAAAGAGGAAAAAAAAAGATCTTCAAAAATCCATGCATTAATTGTTTCTGGTTTTCTTTCTATCCATGTATGTAGCAACCTTTACTGAATGAATGTCTGGGTGATGGAAGGAAGAAGGAAGGAAGGAAGGAAGGAAGGAAGGAAGGAAGGAAGGAAGGAAGGAAGGAAGGAAGGAAGGAAGGAAGGAAGGAAGGAAGGAAGGAAGGAAGGAAGGAAGGAAGGAAGGAAGGAAGGAAGGAAGGAAGGAAGGAAGGAAGGAAGGAAGGAAGGAAGGAAGGAAGGAAAATCAAGACAGTCGTTGTGTTCATGGAGCTTGTATTCTAATAAGAGACAACACATATTGTGGGGTAATGGCAAAGAAGGAGTGATATTTTTTCCTTTAGAATCTTCTGTGGAGAAAACAATTTGTCACTTTGAGGCCCAACCAACTGGTTTATTACCAACTGGTAATAAACTTCTTCAGACTTCGTCAATCTGTTCTTGAAATAACAAGCTCTCTCAAATGGCACCTGTTCTAAGTCTTTCCAGTTTCATAAGGTTTAGCAGGGCTTAGGAATCCTTTGGTTTGGCCTTACAGAATCCACAATAAAAAGAGACCTTAGAATAAGACTTTGGGGGAATAAGATCAAAAAAGAAAAGAAAAAAGAAAACATTAGTCTCATATAGTCATCTTTCCATAAATTTTTTTTTAATCAGTGCAATTTTGGTGGCATTTAGGTTCTGTTTCAGAGATACGTCATTTTCTATCATTAAAACTCCACCCATTTTCACTTTTATTCATGTCCTACATAACACAGCCTCAGTGAAGACTCTGGAATAAGCTGTATCAGCCTCACTTTAAAGAAGGGAAGAATCAATCACCTATTGGTCAATAATTTCCTAAGATAGACAGTATTATCAGGTTGTAGTCAGTGGCAGAGCCTGGTTTAGACCTCGTCTCCTCATTTTCAATCCAAAAATCTATATCTTGCTTTTGAGAGATAAAGCCAATGGCCAGAGGCATTCTCACACTTAAATAAAGGAGCATAGCGGTCATCAGTAAACGTTTATCAAGGATTCCAGAATATGGGGCATTAGGAGGGAGCCAGGTAATGAAGGTCACTAAGTGCCAAAAAGAGAATTTTGCATTTGATCCTAGAGTTGATTGAGTTTATTGAATACCAAGTGACATGGTCAAATATGTACCTTAGTAAGGTTAATTTGACAGCTGAATGGAGGAAGGACTGAAGTAGGGGGAAATGAGGCAGAGCAACCAACATATTATTGTAATAATTCCAGAATTGAGATGATGAGGGACTGAATCAGGTTTGTGACTCTGACAAAGGAAAGAAGGGAGCATATTCAGGTGTGAGGAAACTTGTATCAATAGGACTTGGCAAAAGGTTACTTATGGAAAAGGATGAGAAAGAGTGAAGAGGATGACAGGTTTTGAGTCTGAGTGACTGAAAGGATAGCTGTGATCTCAGTGGTAAGTTCAAATGAAGAGGAGGTTTTGAGAGTAAAGATGAGTTCAGTTTTGGTCATGTTGAATTTACATGTTTATAGGACATCCAGTTCAAGATGTCTGTTAGACAGTGGTTAGGAGAGAGCTTAGGAAGATGTAAGAAGATGTTTATTATTAAAAGAAGCACAACTTTAACATGTATGATTGGACATCAGGGCTCTATTGATGGGTAAAGACCCATGGTGATAAAGTTTTTAAGTTACTGTAGTACTTTCTTTTCTCAGGTTTTTAGGTTGTCCCATTCCCCCCAACAAGTGTTGCCTCTACTTTACCAAGGCAAAACCCCAGATTCTGCTTAAGTAAGAAGGAAAAGCAAATCCTCTTTATTCATCGGCCATAATTGGCAGGCAGTACATCCAATTAAACCAAATTCCAAACTTGTCACCATTGTAAAGTATCTTCATATAAATTTGTCCCATGGCTGAGAGCTATTTAGTTATAGACTTCATGAACCATGGCCCAAAGTGAGGAAATGATGACAAAGCCTTCTCTCGCTATGACCTCTAGATGTTTTGACCTTTCGTTTCTCCAACTGACTGTTGACATTGGCAAACCTGTCATGATATATCCCTGGCTT
This sequence comes from Bettongia penicillata ogilbyi, assembly GCA_023548195.1. Lineage (NCBI taxonomy): Eukaryota > Metazoa > Chordata > Mammalia > Diprotodontia > Potoroidae > Bettongia > Bettongia penicillata. The sequence continues at coordinate 3,776,593 of JAJHZJ010000165.1, read as the reverse complement.
ATTTTCTGGATATGTAAGGAGCCTCAAACAAATACAAGTAGTATTGCCTGGTATTGGCCAAATGTATTAAGAGAATTTCTGGAAGCTCTTTCAGAAAACCTAATCACCAGTAGAAGCCATCACTCCACTAGAAACCTAAATTTTAGAAAGTAAGTCAACAAGTTGACCCAATATTGGTCTAGTTCCCTCCCCACTTTGCTTTGAATAAACATCACATATGAAAGTCACAAAATGCTAAACTGTAAAGAAGAAGCAATTTTGGAGTAGTAGGTAGAGTTGAAAGACCCAGGGCTCTGGGGAAAAGGAAAAACTCTAGTACCAAGATCTAGCTATCAGCTTAAACTACCTTTGTGTGGAGAAGTTTCATAGATTTGGGAATTGCAACTCAATGTATTTCAATGCTCAAATCTATTTTCATAAAAATCTCCCCATTTATTGGGATTGATGATTCAGTGCTTGAAACAGTTTTAGATAGAAGCTGGATCCTTGTCATCCCACTTTTAGCTTGAGAAAACACAAATGATTCTCTTCAGGTCTCTAAAGGGAAAGCAAGCTGGCATAATCCTTGTTCAGGGAAATGTTTCCACCAAAAAGAGGATTTTTATACAAATGGACTTTGAGCAAAAGCTTTCATAAGACTGAGATAAGGACTGGAGTTGTAATTATATTAGTTTAAGAAACTACCAGTTGAGGAAATTCACTCTATGAATTCACATCAACATTTTCTTTGTGATTTATCATAATACAAAGTTGTCTGGAGCAATAGTGTCGAACTCACATAGAAAGAGAGGTGGCAGTAAATAATACCTAGTGAATGTACACTCTCTTAGAAAACCACATATTAACATTATCTGTCTTCTACTGTATTTTTATTTATTTTGTCAAATATTTTCCAATTACATTTTCATGTGGTGCTAACTTTACTGTAGAGTGCTGCTGGCAGCAATATGGGTCAGTGTTTGACACCTCTGACCTAGAGCATTGAGAGATAAATTATCTTTCTTAGCATCATATAACTAATGTGTCAAAGAACAATTTGAACCCAAGTCTTCTGGGCTTAAAAAATAGCTCTATATCTACTACGTATCATCCTACTGAATACCATGCTTAAAGAATGAACAATTGTTTATGCATTTTGTTTTGGTTTAAACAAATCTGTTGGCATTCTGCAGAGAGAAACAAAGACAAATTGTTTAAACAGACCTTCACTCTGTGTTTCAGTACACTGCCATAAAACAAGTTAGATGAAATTAAGCATGCAGCATGATGGAAATTTTTTGCTGGCGTTATCACAAGTGCTTACCATAAATATATTACAGTGCATGTGGAAGGGCTATTGGGAAACCAGTCCTAGAATAATGTGGACTGATTTCATTCTCTCACTTTTCAGAGAAACTACTTTTTTTTTAATTGATGGAAAAAAAAAAAAAAACCACTCAGACTCTTTTGTGTGAATGTCATTCATAAATGAAATACCCACAAAAACACATCATTCTTTTAATACATTATTCAACAATTCTCTAATAATGAATTAAGCAAACATTATTATATTTCATACAAAAAAGCTTTAATTTTTTTCTAGTAGAGGGTAAGTTATGGAAGAAAACCAGAGTAAAAGAGAGAGCAAAAAACTCAGAATTTGAGGACACAGAAAAATCTTCATATGTTGTTACTTTTATATGAATATATATATACACAAATATATGTATATATAGACACTTATAGATACATACATACATATATACATACATACATATATATGTGTGTATATATATATATACATATATATATATATATATATAAAACATGTGTATGTGTGTGCATATCCATATCCTTATCTTTGGTCTGACTATTCTTCTGTACTTTCCCATTTGATGGAAATAGAGGAAGGTTTGTGGTATAAGAAAATCATTGTTCTCTGGGACACCAGCTTCAAAAGGTTATGAAGATATCTCCCTCCAAATTCCTGATTTCATACAATGGTGTTTCGTTCATCAATTTATATATCTAAGCACTGACTAGGTTTATTTTTAGCCCATACATTTTTGTAGGATAACAAATTCCTTTATAACCTTGATACAAAGGAACAGGACAGACATGTGTTGTGCAAAGTAAAGTATAAAGTACTCTGAATTCAGAACAAAAGGAGATCTAAATTCAAATTCCAGCACTAATACTATAGTTGTTACTATGAATAATGTGACCTTGGACAAAGCATTTCATTGCTTTAAGTGTTGGATTAAAACAGTCAATCAACCTAAGAACAAATATTTATTGTGTCTACCATGTGACTCATATCTTGCTAATCCTAGATACTTAAAAAGACAAAAGCGAAACAGTCCCTGGACTCAAGGAGCGTACATTAGAATGGAGGACATTCTCTCTAAAGTCTCATCCTAGAATCCAGAGGTCTTGCAGTGTAAACAATTGTGTACACAGACTGTTTTATATACTATTTAGCTATGTAATCAGACCCAATGAACATACAAATTTGTATATATAGTGTAGAGACAGTATTGCATGGTGTATAAAAAGTTGGCTTCCAAGTCAGGAAGATCTGAATTACCTCTGACATGTACAAGTTGTGAGACTGGAAAAGTAGCAATTTCTCAGAGCACCGAGTAGTTCTCTGAAACTATAAGTAGCAGAACAGATGCCAACTTGCACTGGTAGAAGGACTTTCCCCATAAGGAGTTCTTTGAAATTTTATGTGTGAATCAAATAAAAACAAAAATCATAAAAATCTGACTTAAAACAAGATTCTAATCTGTTTTCTTTTATTTGTTTGGTCTATACAAGGATTCTATACTCTTTGGGAACCATTTTTTTTTTATTTATGGGTTTTCTAAATATCATAGACAAAATGAACAGTGAGGAATGAGTGAGGTCTCCTAATTTACAAACAAACCTGTTCATAGTTATCATATGCATTGTACATGTGTGCATACACACCTATGTAGATGTACACATACACACAAATATACTTAGATGTGTATACACACATGTAATACATATGCACATATAATACACACATATATTTCAAGACCTTTAAAAAGTTAAGCCAAAATAAAACAAAACAAAACAAAAAACAACCCACCAAACACTTTAAAATAAAGTTGTTAGTCGCTGATAATTTGAATACTGACAAAACTTTATGAATGAGTTGACAATGAAGATATCTATGAACAGTTTGTCTATAAAATCATACGTGTGTGTATTTTATATATACACATATGTATGTCTATGTAATATATATATACGTATCTATATGCAAAGATATTAACTCAACCTCTGTTTCCCTCAGTTTCCTCAACTGTAAAATAAAAATGATAATACTACCTACCTTGCAGCATTGCTGCGAGAACCAAATGAGGTATTTGTAAAGTGCTTAGGACAGAGCCTAGATCATAGTGGGCACTATATAAATGCCTCCTCTTTCCTTCTTCTCAGATCACCCTCCCCTCAAAAGTGATGAAAAGTAGACTTACATGTAGCTACTTCTCAGTACTTAGGAAATCTCGAAGATAACGTTAAAGGTCTCTGCAAAGTATCTATGTCATCTATTTTAATAAATACTGATTAGCTGAAAGATATCCCCTGGACACAGTAAAAAAAATGATTTTTATAATAAAATTTAATTCTTTAAAAAAGAACTTTCATTGTGACTTGAAGTGATTTAGTCATGTTTTTGGACATTGCTTCGGTTTTATTCCACCTCAAATTAATTGTTTCTTATGGCATCAAAATAAGCCCTGAGAATTTGTTTACTTGTCTCTGGAGCATCTATTCCTGTTCTATTCTAATACTTTAATAAAGTTCACTTTCAGTCAATATTCTCTCCTCAATATTTCTCTCATGCACTGAAGCTAGAAACCTCAGCAGTCATGCTTCAAAAAAAAAAAGCCAAACTTTAAGATATTTAAATAAAAAAGGTAGGCTTAAATAAAAAGTCTATTACATTAAATGAGGCTGCTGTGTGTATGCATATGTGTGTGTGAGCATGTACATATGTGTGTGTGTGTAAAATGAAGAGATGGGGAGGTAGAAAAAATGAGAACATGGAATGCTCACCTTAGACCAGAATCTCTGGACTTCCTCTATAAAAGCTTGGTTTTGGTTCTGATCTCATATATATGAAACTCCAAACTACTGCCCTATAAGGAAACATAAGGGATCAACCAAAGTAGGGGGAAACATAGCAGCCATGCTGCCATTCGATGCATGCACTTTTTTTTTTAACATGTTCTTCAGTGTGTTACCTTTATCATGCTGAGACCTGCATAAAAGTGAAATGTCATACTTCACTACCCTTCTAGCCGGTGGTATAGTTTATTTTCTTGTCTCCTGATAGAGTTCACAAATTTAATAACTGCTTTTTATCCCAGTCTCTATATTCTCTTTCGGCTTGCCATTCAGTATTCTTTCTCTGCTGCCTTGCAGGAAATGCCTCATTTTAGGTTTTCTATAGAGGCCATAATAGAGAAGAAAAGGAAAAGAGAAGAGGATATTATCTATCATTAGAAATGGACAAGGGGGCAATCAGGCCATTTTAATGCATTCAGAAGGGGAAAAAGTGCCTGTTATTATGGCATATACCATCTTTTCTTGGGTGAGACAGCCTGGCTCGGAATAAATTGAGTGGTTTATGTTGAAAAGTTTATTATAATTCTTCTTATCAGGGCTTCGGTTTTGGTAGGAAAAAATATAATTTATCCTTAATCAAAAAATAATAGGGTTATTTTCAGGGAAGTGCTGATAACACAAGAATGATTTTTCAGCTGATTAAAAAATACAGTGATGAATTTGAGTGTTTCTGCTTTGATGCATGTGGCTATAATTAATAATGACTTTACAGGTCTCCACATGATCTCTAAATGACAATGACAATATCATTAATGGAATGCATCATTCTAGAGCATTTTGGAACTTGTGAATAATGAAGTGAATTAGGCGGCATCTTAAAGAAATATCACATACTGGTAGAAACCAAAGATATTTAATTTTCATTTCCATTAAAGATTGAATAGGCACCACAATCTAGTCTGTGGAATTGCCTTATGTATGCTAGCATGTGTGTTAATAGTAAATAACAAAGGTAAGCTTGGAACCAGACTTCTTTATTCCTGCCCTATACTCAAAACTTTTCAAATCTTTGATTTAGCCACACAGTGCATGAGAATGAATCATTGTTAATCTCAGAGAAAATGGTCTCTAACATCGAATTATTTAAATGCTAATTGCAGTGCATTGCCAGTAAATAATCAGCCAGAACTTTTAACAAGATGATGTTTCATCCTCTTTTGAAATACCAAGTGGCTCTGGATAGCTCCATGTTTCTTCCTGCATCCTAAGTAAGTAAACATCCAAGTGTCGTGGGGCAGCTGAGAAGACCACAAGATTGACTATTGCTAGAATTAATTTTGCTCTGCTTCCCATTATTATATTGTGCCATTTGAATACAGGAACACAACTTAATGTCATCTGAGATACTCATAACTATTCCAAGGTTGGATACATTTAGTGTGACCTTGTGTTCTTATTATTGTCTTCAAATTTTCATCGGAACACATTTTATGCCTTTTATGTTCTCTTGTGGTACTAATGACACTGTCAGGAAATTGTAAATTGACTCCATGTTAACCCATTCTTCCAGTGAACATTTTGAAACAGAGTTGATGAAAAGAGGCTTATTTAGGGTAAAACATAGGGAATGGAAGACCAGGTTTAGTTCTAATTTCACAAAGGATTTGTGAGTAATTGAGGTCAAATGAATTACTTTACTATATTTGTCTCACTGTCTATAAAGTAATGTTAGTGTCTAGGGACACTTCTCAATTCCAGAGCAGGGTCTTTCAGAGAACCTACCAGGTATTCTTTGGGTATGGATAAATCTAAAAAAAACCTCATCTCACAAGTCTCCAAAGATGTTTGTCTTTAATAGTCAGTAAGAGGACACACAGTTCAAAGCAAAAGCATTTAATGAAATAGCATAGTTTAAAAAGTAGCGATAAAACATTTTCCCCATAGACTTTAGAAAAGACATCTTAATGGATTCAGACTTAGAAATAAATATATTCCATCAGTAGCAAGTGTTTATTATAGTTTATTATTAAAGAAACTTGTGGCAGGTATTTCATAGAAGGAATCTATGTGGTCAAAACATAAGTAGAGAGTAGCACATGTGTCACTGAGACATATCATAAGGGCATATGCATGGAGACTTCACTTAAACCTGTGATACTATCTCTTAGTGATGTGAATGACCTTTTCTCCTTATTTTTCCTTCATTTGTCTCTTTATAAGATGCTTCTGGACTTGATGTCATTGTGCTGGTCTCAACCAGATAGTGTTTTGTGAGACATAAATGCTACTAGATATTGCCAGGAATAGCTCCACTGGGCATGTGGTTGTGTAAGGAATCTCTGGTTAAAGTTTCTGTTAGAAGAAGAAGAAGAAGAAGAAGAAGAAGAAGAAGAAGAAGAAGAAGAAGAAGAAGAAGAAGAAGAAGAAGAAGAAGGAGGAGGAGGAGGAGGAGGAGGAGGAGGAGGAGGAGGAGGAGGAGGAGGAGGAGGAGGAGGAGGAGGAGGAGGAGGAGGAGAAGGAGGAGGAGGAGGAGGAGAAGGAGGAGGAGGGGGAGGAGGAGGAGGAGAAATCAGAGATGTGGAGGACAGACTTGGAAAGAAAATTAGTAGCTTAAAATGTCCTTAACTTGTTTATCTTTTAATAAAATTTATCTAATTCTGAAAGGAATAAATTAAAATACTCCAGTGTTATAGCTTAACTATCCAATTATCTACCCAATTAAGAGAACTTTTAAAGCATTTAGACTTTATGTTATTAGGCGCATGTATATTAAGTATTGATAATGATTCATTATCTATGATGCATTTCTCTTTTTTATCTGTTACTTGTATCTTTATCTGAAATCATGATTGTTACCTATGCCTTTTTTATGTTTAACTAGAGCATAATGGTTTTTGCTCAATATCCTCATTTCATTTTTTTTTCCATTTAGGGTGAAAGTTTATACTATTTGCACTCATAATTACAATGTTATTTTCCCCCTCAACTATCTCTTTTTGTTTTTTTTCCTCTCTTTGTTCCTATATCCTTCTTTTGATTAAGATGATACACAAGGAAATTGACTAACATTTCTGATCTTTAAGTTTAACAACCTGTTTCCTCTCTGTTGATTTCTTTTCTCTTCTCTTTAGTCCCCATGCCATGTTTTACTCTTTCTTCCCTTTAACCCTCCCTTCATGTTTCTTCCTCTGACATTTGAGCCTGGTTTGCTTGTAACTATTTCTTTATCTATCATAGCTTCTCCCTTTGACCCATCTCTACCCCTCCCTTTTCTCTGTTTACTCTTATTTCTCTTGAGTTTAATGCATGTCTATACTGAAACTTGTATTTGTGTTTGGGGATGGGGAAATGAGGAAGGGATAGAGTTCTACCTTCCTTTATATGATCTGCTATAAATTAGTTTCATGAGAATCGCATTTTCCTCATACCTCCCTCCATGATTATGTAATCTTCATAATATATGCTTCTATTATTTAATAGGGATTTTTCTCCCATTCTTCCTTCTTTCCTCCCCAGTACAGCTCTCTCTGTTTTATTTCACATTTCCTAAGACAAAAACAGAACAAAAATACCCACAGATCCTCTGCCATTTTATAATTCATTTACTACCCTTAAAAGATTAAGGACCCAAAAAGACATTTATTTCATATCCTCCTATTAACAGAAAAATAATTCATTCTCACAGATTACCTTTCAATTAAACAAATATTTTTGCCTTACTGTATATTTTATTTTGGCATCTGCACTTCCATTTTGTAACATTCATTCAATTCTGATCTTTTCATCAAAAACACTTGAACATCTTTTATTCTTTTAAAAGCTCATTTTTTAAAGGATTTTATTTAGAATTGTCAGTCAGGTTATCCTTAGTTAAAAATATTTCTCTGTTGCCTTTCAAAATATAATATTAAAAATTCTCCTCTTCCTCAGAGTGGCCGCTGCAAAGACTTGCATATTACTTATTTTGACTTCTTAGTATGTAAACTTATTTTTGACTATTCTGGGTATTATTTTTCCTCTGACCTAGAAGTTCTGGATTTTGGCTATGGGGTTCCTTGGGGTTTCCATTTTGGAATTCCTTTCTGGAGGTTACCAGTTGATTTTTTTTCCATTTTCACTTTCCCCTGGTTCTTAGAATTCTGAGGAGTTTTCATTTATTATTTCTAGCTATGGTATATAGACTTTTTCTGATTATTATTTCCAGGTCTTGGATTATTATTTCCAGGTCTTGGATTATTATTTCTTAGGTCTTGAGGGGAGGAGCCAAGATGGCAGAGTAGAAAGATTCACATATGTTAGCTCTGAAACCACAGCCCAAAAAATATCTGTAAAGAAGAACTTCCAACAAATTCTGGAGCAGCAGAAGCCACCCAACAACAGAGTGGAGGAGATTTCTGTTCCAGAGATCCCTGAAGAGCCAACACCAAAGGTCCATCTCACACCGGACCCAGAGCAGAGCCCAACCCTGTCTTGGCCACACAGCACTTGGAGGAGCAGATCCAAGCAGGCTTCAGGAATGGAATCTCCAATGGCCATGAAGTCCCTCTACCCACAGATGCAAAGATTAGTGAGAGAATCTTTATGGCTGGCCAAGAGGGGAGCAGGGTGTTTCCATAACTCAGGCCCCCTCAGGAGGCAGCAGCAAACAGGGGCTCCCAAAGCAGACAGGAGCTTGGATCTATTGTTAAAGGTCTCTTCATAAACCCCCTGAGGGAACTGAGTCCCTGGTGACTGCCCTGCTCCCACCCAGTAGCTGAACTTAATCTCATACTGAATAGCAGCCCCACCCCAACTGTAAGCCCTGAGGCTGGGAAGCAGCATTTCAATCTCAGCCCCACAGCACTAGCTGGGAAATCTGGAGGCGAGGTGGGTATGGAAAGGAATCTCAGAAGTCAAGTAACTGGCTGGGAAAATGCCCAGAAAAGGGAAAAAAAAATAAGATTATAGAAGGTTACTTTCTTGGAGAACAGATATCTCCTCCTTTCCTTTTGGATGAGGAAGAACAATGCTTACCATCAGGGAAAGACATAGAAGTCAAGGCTCCTGTACCCCAAATATCCAAAATAAATATTCAATGGGCTCAGGTCATAGAAGAGCTCAAAAAGGATTTTGAAAATCAAGTTAGATAGGTGGAGGAAAAATTGGGAAGAGAAATGAGAAATATGCAAGAAAAGCATGAAAAACGGGTCAACACCATGCTAAAGGAGACCCAAAAAAATGCTGAAGAAAATAACACCTTGAAAAATAGACTAACTCAAATGGCAAAAGAGGTTCAAAAAGCCAATGAAGAGAAGAATGCTTTCAAGAGCAGAATTAGCCAAATGGAAAAGGAGGCCCAAAAGCTCACTGAAGAAAATAGTTCTTTAAAAATTAGAATGGAACAGACGGAGGCTAATGACTTTCTGAGAAACCAAGAAATCACAAAACAAAACCAAAAGAATGAAAAAATGGAAAAGAATGTGAAATATCTCATGGGAAAAACAACTGACCTGGAAAATAGATACAGGAGAGATAATTTAAAAATTATGGGACTACCTGAAAGTCATGATCAAAAAAAGAGCCTAGATATCATCTTTCATGAAATTATCAAGGAAAACTGCCCTGATATTCTAGAACCAGGGGGCAAAATAAGTATTCAAGGAATCCACCAATCATCGCCTGAAAAAGATCCAGAAAAAGAAACTCCTAGGAACATTGTGGCCAAATTCCAGAGTTCCCAGGTCAAAGAGAAAATATTGCAAGCAGCTATAAAGAAACAATTCCAGTATTGTGGCAATACAATCAGGATAACACAAGATCTAGCAGCTTCTACATTAAGGGATCGAAGGGCATGGAATAGGATATTCCAGAAGTCAAAGGAACTGGGACTAAAACCAAGAATCACCTACCCAGCAAAACTGAGTATAGTACTTCAGGGGAAATAATGGTCTTGCAATGAAATAGAGGACTTTCAAGCATTCTTGATGAAAAGACCAGAGCTGAAAAGAAAATTTGACTTTCAAACACAAGAATGAAAAGAAGCATGAAAAAGTAAACAGCAAGGAGAAGTCATAAGGGACTTACCAAAGTTGAACTGTTTATATTCCTACATGGAAATACATTATTTGTAACTCTTGAAACTTTTCAGTGTCTGGGTAGTTGGTGGGATTACACACACATACATACACACACACACACAGACACATGTGCATGCACACACAGAGACAGAGAGCACAGAGTGAATTGAATAGGATGGGATCATATCTTAAAAAAAATGAAGTTAAGCAGTGAGAGAGAAATGTATTGGGAGGAGAGAGGGAGAAATGGAATGGGGCAAATTATCTCTCATATAAGAGGCAGGCAGGAGACCTTTTACTGGAGGGAAAAAGAGGGGAGCCAAGAGAAAAACAAGAAGTTTACTCCCATAACATTCCACTAAAGGAAGGAATAAAATGCACACTCATTTTGGTATGAAAACCTATCTTACAATACAGGAAAGTGGGGGAGAAGGAGATAAGCAGGGTGGGGGGGATTGACGGAAGGGAGGGCAATGGGAGGAGGGAGTAATTTGAAGTCAATACTCTTGGGGAGGGACAGGATCAAAGAGAGAATAGAAGCAATGGGGGGCAGGATAGGATGGAGGGAAATATAGTTAGTCTTACACAACATGACTATTATCAAAGTCATTTGCCAAACTACACAGATAGGGCCTATATTGAATTGCCTGCCTTCCCAAAGGGAATGGGTGGGGAGGGAGGGATGGGGAGAAGTTGGAACTCAAAGTTTTAGGAACAACTGTTGAGTATTGTTCTTGCTACTAGGAAATAAGAAATACAGGTAATGAGGAATACAAAGTTATCTGGCCCTACAGGGCAAAAGAGAAGATGGGGACAAGAGAAGGGGGGATGATAGAAGAAAAGGCAGATTGGTGATAGGGGAAATTAGAATGCTTTGTGTATTGGGGTGGGGGAAAGGGTATAAATCGGAATAAGATTTGGAATCCAAAATTTTGTGAAAGTGAATGTAAAAAAAAGTTAAATAAATAAATTTATATTAATTCTTAGGTCTTTGTGTTGATTTGTTTTCTGAGGTTATTTGTTTGTTATTTTTTACATTATATTTCTTAGTTTTCCTCTTTTTTTAATTTTTGATTTTATTTTCATATTTTTATTGGGGTTTTACTCATTTTTTTCTGGTCCATCTTAATTTTCAGAGAATTTAGCTCCTGAATGGATTTTCCACCATCACTTCTCAGGTGCCACTTTTCTTTGCTTGTCTTTCCTCCCTGATTTCTCCATTCTTGTGTGTGTGTGCTCATCCTCCATTGCCAAAGAAGACCATGCCATCAGGGCAATAATGACAAGACTTGCACTTTACTTTGTTTGAGTGAGGGAAGGTTGTGCAGGTCACCAGCCTCATTTCTCCTCCAGAGACTTCTGAATCCAGTGACCAGATATTCATCAGGATGACTGGAAATGACCCAGGATGAGGCAATTGGGGTTAAGTGACTTGCCCAAGGTGATGCAGCTAGTGAGCGTCAAGTGTCTGAGGTGAGATTTGAACTCAGGTCCTCGTGACTCCTGCACTGGTGCTTTATCCACTGCACCACCTAGCTGCCCTCCATTCTTGTAGTAGCAAGAACTCTGACATATATAGGATGGCCCCTGCTAGCACACATTCTTAGATCTGCTTTTGTGAAAGGAAAGTAACTTTTGAAAAGTCAATAATCTTCTTTAATCACATATACTAGCAGAAAAAATACAAGCAGAAAAATAGAGACTAACAGACAGGGCTTCTGTCTGTCCATAAGCAATACATACATCACAGATCAACACACAGATCCAACTGTCTGACCATACATGCATACATAGTTATGAAGGAGAGAGGCAGCACTAAAATCCAAGTTTTCAAAGGTGGGAGAAGTCCTTTATGGCTATCCAGCACATGATCCTTCTTCCAAAGAGTGAGCCCCCAAGCAAAACCTCACCTTGGAGTATATATACAATTTTCAGAGCCATAGGGCATCATAACCTTTGTGACTCAATGCCTCACTAGCAATTAATAAAAGTGTGGGCTTTCCTATAAAACAAGCCTCCTCTAATCAAGCTTCCCTTAATTGGCTCTACCTGAGGCCTAATAATGAGAGATCTTTAACTCTTATTAACATTACATTGACATTACAATTCCATATCTTTTTCATTTCCGTACATATTCCTGCAATCTCTCTGTCCCCATTTTTTTTTTCTCTTAGGCTTTACCTTACTTGTAGTGAGGTCACTATCACCTTTAAGGCTTATTTCTTAGATATTTCTCAATCCAAAAGATTACCTTATGGTTTTCAGAGTTTTCTTTGGTTAGCTATTGAGGGTGAAGGGCAGCTAGACTGTATAGTAGATAGAGCACTGGGCCTAGAGTAAGGAAGCCCTGAGTTCAAATTGTGCCTCAGACATTTACTAGCTGTGTGATCCTGGGTAATTCACTTAAACCAGTTTATCTCAGTTTCCTCATGTGTAAAAGGAGCTGGAGAAGGAAATATTATCTTTTGTTTTATAAAGCAGTTTAGTATGCTACCTTCAAAATAAGTTGTACTATTGTATTTTCTTTTTAAATCACAAGAATTTCTGAAAGTTCGGTGGTTCCTCCCCCACCTCCTACTCCCAAAATAATCTGATTCTCCCTTTCAGCAAGAAATAAAAGAATTAAGCAAAAATAATGGAAATAGTAATTATTTCTGAAAAGTTGTACATTCTTTCTTGTAGTCTCCCACCTCATAATAGAGAAGAATGAGGCTTTTTTTTATGGTTGCTCTCCAAAACCATTTCTGGTTTTTGCCATTGGTGACATTTTTACCACCTTTATGAATCTTTTCATTTTATAATATTTCTGTCTTTCTGCAGTCCCTCTCAAACTGATTATTCCTTTTTTTATATATGTTTTGGAGGAATCCTTACTACCATTAAGTGAGGTAACTATGCCTCCCACTTTATTCTGGAATGAAATTTCCTATACCATGGTGCTGAAAACTAAGTACAATACTCAAAATGTGGTCTGATCAGGATGGAGTAGAAATTCTTTCATTTCATTGTTGCTGAAAGATGTCTTTAAAAATTTTGCATATTCTGTTTTAATGTCTTTTACATTTGCAATATAATTTTTCCCACTGTATTCCTAAAGCCATTGTTGAACAAAGAATAAAAAGAGGGAAGGGAAAAGAGTTCAGCAGAACTAACAAACATGTTGCAAAACTCTGGCATTATATTTAGTATTCCACAGTCATAGTCTCTCACCTCTACAAAGAAAGGATTAGATGGTTTTCTATACTACTCTCACAGCTTGATGGTACAGTGGATAGAAAGATAGAATGACTTGGCCTGGAATCAAGAAGACCTGAGTTCAAATTTGATCTCATACATTTACTTTCTTTGAGATCCTGGGTAAATTATGTGACTTCTGTCTGCTCAGTTTCCTCAGTTGTAAAATGGAGACAATAGTACCTAACCCTAGGATTACTGGGAAGGTAAAATGAGACAATATTTATAAAGTATTTAGCATAGTTCCTGGAACATAGTAAGGGCTTAAAATGAATGTTTCCTTCATTCTTTGGAGACAAGTTTTGTCACAGTTTCACAGCCATCAATTTTATTGTGTTGTTAGTGATACTTCCATTTGCATTATTTCTGGTTCTTCTCTTTGCACGTTGGTTCTCTATGTTAATCTTATTTAATACTTTGCTCAGGGTAATAAGCATTTCATACTATTCATAGCACATCAAATTACCACATATATAGTTTCCCCCAAAACAGATCTAGACATCTCTCAATACAGCCCACAATGACATTTTTGGCTGCCATATCACACAACCTTCTCATATTGAACTTGTAGTCTCTCAAATCACAAAGACAGCTTTGTCAAACTAACCTTTGTCAGTTAATATTTGTAAAGGTGACTTTTTTAAAACAACTATTTACATTCATTCTAGTGAATTCATCTTATTAGATTTCACCCAGCATTCTAGACTGTCAAAGGCTTTTCTGAAATATTGATTTTGTCATGCAAATCATTAGCTCTCCCTTTCATCTTTGAGTAATTTCTGAAATTGATAAGGATTTTCCAAATCAAAATTCTCAATTTCTAATGCTTTTTATTGATAACTTCATCTAAGTAACTGAAAAAAAAGTTAAACAACAAGATGTCAAGTATGGATGCCGGGGATCCTTCCTAGGACACTTCCTGCCAAGTTGATATTAAAAAAAACAAACAAACAAACAAAAAATTACTATTCCAAGTCTAGTCATTAAACCAGTTTGAAATTAATTTAATCACATTATTGTCTGATCTGTATTAATCCATTTTTTATAAGAACAGTATGATATACTTTACTAAATCTTTTGCTAGAAATCTCTCTTCTATCTTTTCTTTCTCAGTCTCTTTGTCTATATCTCTGTGTCTTTGTCTTTCTCTTTCTTGCTGTCTTTCTTCTTTCTGGGTCTTTTTCTTTCTTTCTGGTTCTCTGTCCTGTCTCTCATTGTTTTTGAAGGCTTTTTTTCTGAGAAATTTTACTTCCTGGGTAAGAATACTTCTTGAAAAAAAATTAGGGCATTGTAGGGGAAATTCTTTATACAGAAATCCAAGAGCCCTCCTACAGCTTTTGATCCATTCTCTAATGATATATTTTGTTTCATTTATTGAATTTTTTTTCAGCTTTCACCATTCACTTCCACTAAATTTTGAATTTCAAATTTTCTCCCCATCTCTTTCCCTCCCACCCTACTCCATGACAGTGTATATTCTGATTACCCTTTATTCCAATCTGTCTCCCTCCTCTATCAACCATCCCATTCTTATCTCCTTGCCTTCTATTTTTCTGGAGGGCAAGATAGATTTCTATACCCCACTGCCTATGTATAGTATTTCCTAGTTACCAATAAAAACAATTTTTAACATTCATTTTTAAATCTTTGAGTTCCACGTTCTCTCCCTTTCCCCACCCCACCTGCCCTCATTGAGAAGGCAAGCAATTTGATAAAGGTTATATATATATATATATATATATATGTATATATATATATCTGTAGTGGTGCAAAACACTTCTTATAATAGTCATATTGTGAAAGACTAACTATATTTCCCTCTATCCTGACCTGCTCTCCATTTATTCTATTCTCTCCTTTGACCTGTCCCACTACAAACATGTTTGCTTCTGATTAACTTTCCCCCAATTTGCTGGCCCTTCTATTATCTCCACTCTTTTATCCCCTTCCCCCTTATTTTCCTGTAGGGTAAGGTAGACTTCCATACCCAATTGAGTGTGTATGCTATTCCCTCCTGAATACAAATCTGATGAAAATAAGTCATTTATCTTCTCTCACCTTCCCCATCTTTCCCTCCATTGTAAAAGTTCTGGCCTATTTTATATTAGATGATTTACTGCATTCTACCACTCGCTTTTTTCTCTTTGTACATTCCTCTCAACACTTAAATTTATCTTTTACATGTCATCCCTTTATATTCAGCTCACCCTGTTCCCACTGTCTCTCTCTGTCTCAGAGTGTCTCTCAGTCTCTTTATACGTATGCATGCATGTATGTATGTATATACATATGTATGTATATACATACATATACACACACATACACACAGACATACATATATACACATACACATATTCCCTCCAACTTTCCTTAATATTGAGAAAGGTCTCATGAGTTACACATATCTTTCCATGTAGGAATGTAAACTGCTCAACTTTAATCAGTGCCTTATGATTTCTCTTTCTTATTTACCTTTTCATGCTTCTGGGATTTGAAAGTCAGATTTTTTATTCAACTCTAGTCTGTTCAACAAGAATGCTTGAAAGTCCTCTATTTCATTTAAATTCCATTTTTTCCCCTGACATATTATACTCAGTTTTGCTAAATAAGTGATTCTTGGTTTTAATCCTAGTTCCTTTGACCTTTGGAATATCATATTCCAAGCCCTCCAGTTCTTTAATGTAAAAGCTGCTAAATCTTGTATTATCCAGATTGCAATTCCTCAATCCTTGTATTGTTTCTTTCTGACTACTTGCAATATTTTCTCATTGACCTGGGAACTCTGGAATTTGGCTGCACTCTTCCTAGGAGTTGTCCTTTTGGGATCCCTTTCTGTATTTGATTGGTGGATTCATTCAATTGCTATTTTCCCCTCCATTAATAGGATATGAAGACACTTTTCCTTGATAATTTCTTGAAAGATGATGTGTAGATTCTTTTATTGATCATGGCTTTCAGTTAGTTCAATATATTTTTTTTAATTATCTCTCCTAGATCTATTCTCCAGGTCAGATCTTTTTTTTTTTTTTTTTTTTTTCGAATGAGATACTTCACATCATCTTCCATTTTCATTCTTTTGGTTTGGTTTTACAATTTCTTGATTTCTTACAAAGTCATTAGCTTCCCTTTGCTCCATTCTAATTTTTAAGGAATTATTTGCTTCAGTGAGTTTTTCCATCTGGTCCATTCTGCTTTTTAAGGAATGCTTGCCCTCATTACCTTTTTGGACCTCTTTTACTATTAGGGTAATTCTATTTTTAAAGGTGTTATATTCTTCAACATTTTGGGGTGTTTCCTTTAGCAAGCTGTTTGTTGGCTCATTTTTCATGGTTTTCTTGCATCACTCTCATTTTTCTTCCCAATTTTTCCTCCACTTCTCTTACTTGGCTTCAAAATGTTTTTTGAACTTTTCTGTGGCCTGAGACCAATTCACATTTTCTTGGAGGCTTTCAATGCTGGAGTATTGACTTTGTTATCTTCTGGTTGTATGTTTTGATCTTCCTCATCACTAATGACATAAGAACATACTTTTTCACCAAGAAAGTAGGAATCTATAATCTGTTTCTTTTTCCCATGTTTGCTCAATTTCCCAGCCAATTACTTGTCTTTTGAGCTCTTTCTTAAGTGAAGTACTCCAGAAGCAGCAGCTGATTCAGCAGTGGCTGCCACAGTCCTTGGGTCAGGGCTGGGGCTAGGACTGGTCCTGGGGCCTGACCATTTTCCCCTCTAACCCAGGTGAGAGACCCTTTCCACTGACCTATGAAGATGTCTCTGATATTTGTGGGATGAGAAATCTGAAAACCATAGCAGCTGCCAGTGATTCAGTCCCCTAAAGCATACTCCAGCTCTGTTCACAAGGGTCATGGCCCATTCCAAGTTGCACCAAACCCTTCCTATTGACCTTGCAGATTGCTTGGGGCTGAAAATTTGCTTCAGTGTCATTTTGTGGCTTGTGGAATTTGTTTAGAGTCATTTTAACACCTTTTTATTTTTTTAAGGAATTTGAGGGGAAATCTCCAACAGGATCCTGCTTCTTCTCTGCCATCTGATCTTCACACCCCTTTAATGATGTTTTTCCTTTATAAAGTCTTGACACCATTTCTTTGGACCCCTGTTGGCTCATTCAACTCTCTAATGGGAAAATAATGAGAAGCAAAATTCTGACTTGAAGAAGGTCTTGTATTAAACCCATCAACTTCTCTATCTTTTCTCCCCTTCCCCAAACAAACTGCATTTCCAAACTATTGTTTCATTATCTCATTGGTGATTAGAATGCACCATGATCTATAGCTATATAATAGGGCTAGGTAGAACATTGTTATTACAATATTGAGTCTTTGCTCATGGCAGAAAATGACCTATATATGTATTTGACTAGTGTGACCCAAAGAAATTTTTCCTGCCCTTCTTTTCTTCTGTTCTATACCTGGGACTAAAATATAAAGTTCCTATAAGCAACTTCTAGTATCCTGTGTTCAAGTATTCAGAAAGGCACTTCTGAGTGCAATCGTTTAGACCATTTCTACATGAGCTTCCTGGATTTGCCTCTGGCCCAGATGTTTGTATTTTCTATTTGTCTGTCATGCTGTAATGTTGTTTTCCACTATAGATATTGTAATCAATGGCATGAATAAGTAACCATGACTAACTTAAATTCAATACAACTTCCATCCCTGAGACAACAATATCCTTCCTGTCTCCTCTGTTTATTATTCTACATTTTAAAAAAGTTAGAATATGATAGTCTTGGCATTTCCACTGGTGGTACACATGCCATTGTTTTCCATATTAATTACTTCAGGTAATACAATGTTGACATTTACTTCAGTTTACAAAACAATAAAGAGGCAAATAACATTAATGGCACTGAGGTAACCAATATAAAATAATTAGAATGTCTGATATCACAATATTTACAAAGAAGTTATTCATTTATTTTAATGCTTGCCTTCATGAGGCAAGTGTGCTGCTACCTCATTAAATTTGGAATCTCAAATTCTTATTAATAAAACAAAGTTGTTAAGAAAAACGACTTTTATGAAATTAAGTGTTGAATTGATTGCCTCCTACACCTCATAAATATTACAATTTAATCTGCTCCTTAGTAGCAAAGGCAGCAAAATTTTTAAGGGTAATAAATACCCTGAAAAAGGATGAAAGGGGAATAAAAAAATGGAAGTGACTTTTTTGGGTGCAGAAATATGAATCGTTTTAAAATTCTTTTTACTTGGAATAAAATATAAACAGTATTTTTCCTTTCAGGTGAAAATCCAACAGGGATTAGGGGTAACTCAGTGTAGGCATTAGTACTGAATAAGTAAGTCTAAAGTCTAAGTGCACAGTTTAAACAAAAGAGCTGTTCTCTTCCAAATTCTGATAGATTACTAAATCCCATTGAAACTTACAGTCTTGCAGTCTGGGCATTCAAAGTTTTAGTCATTCATTATTTAAGTTTTGTCAGGATGAGTAATATTAGATATGTGTCAGATGAATTCATACGTATGTGTGTGATTAATGACTCAAAATTTTGTCATAACTATTTTCTAGTTGGACATTTTGTTCTAATAATGCTGGTAGACTTTTAGCTCAACAGAACAGATAAAAATAAATTCATTCTAAACCACTATGCATTTGCTGCAGACATTCTTAGGAGGTCTTCCTATTCAGTTAGAAGTGTCTCTAGTGAGAAGTAAACAAACAGGATAAGATACCACTAGGAAATAATTCTAAATTGAATTTTTAGCTATTCAGCTGTTACACCCAGGGATTTTGATGATTTCAGTTGGAACGACTGTTTTTATGATGCATGTATTTTTGGCTAAAGAAAGAAAAGTTGAAAAATATTCAGGACTTTCTCTGGCTTTGAAAGAATACAACTTAATCTGAATTATTGAACTCCTACTAGGTGCAGAACATTATTCCCAGCCTTAAAACTTCTTTAATTCACTCAATAAAGACTTATCAATTGTCTAGTGGGTAAAGAGTACTATGCTACTGCTAGGGGAGATGAAATTATAGATAATATAGGAGCCTTGCTTTCATAGGGTTTATAATCTCATAGAAGGTAGAAGGCACAACTACAGATACATGTAATACTGAAGAGTAATATAATAAGTTTGTTATAGTGGTAAAATTTTTAATTAAACACAACACACATGTATTAAGAAGCTGATCTGTTCCCAGTACTTTGCCAGGTGTTACAGATATAATCACAAAAACAAAATGGCCCCTATCCTTGAGGTGTATTAATTATATGGGAGAGAAACAACATATACACAAATAAGAAAGTCATGTCAGCAGGCATTTCTACATCATTTACTAGACGCAAGGAATTGTGCTGACGGGGAGACATCTTTAATGGGGGAAGGACACATAAATAACTAGAAACATATCAAATATATACAGAGTAGATGGAAGGTAATTTCATTACCTTCCAGAGGTAAACACACAAACATACAGAGAGACTAGAAAGGCATCTTACACAATGTGGAATTTGAGCTGAGTCTAGAAAAAAGTCAGGGAAATCAGGAGGCAGAGGTAGAGAGGGATAGTATTCTAAGTACGAGAAGGAACCAGTGTAAAGGCATAAGAGGACGGAGGAATAACAAGGAACAGGCAAGGAACAACAAGTACCCAGTGTTGCTGAGATCATGGAGCATAGAGAGAGAAGTAAAATATAAATATAAATTAATATTGTTGTTGCTGCTGCCCATATTGCTCAAGTATTATAGCAATCTGTATTTGTGTCTTCTACCTTCTATGAGATTATAAACTCCATGAAAGCAGGTATCCTATATTATCTACAATTTCATTTCCCTTCACAGTAGTACAGTGCTCTGTACCAGTAGGCAATTGATAGCTCTTTACTGAGTAAATCAAAGAAGTATTAAGCACTGGAGTCCTAGAATAACATTCTGCACCTAGTATGTGCACATACTGTGCCACCTAGCTTCCCTAAGAAATATATGTAAAATAAATACGAAAACATTTCTGGTGGATTAGGAGAGAAATAACAACTGGGGGAATCAGAAAAGTTCTCACAATGGAGATTAACCTTTAGCTGAGGCTTTAAGGGAACTAA
This sequence comes from Bettongia penicillata ogilbyi, assembly GCA_023548195.1. Classification (NCBI taxonomy): domain Eukaryota; kingdom Metazoa; phylum Chordata; class Mammalia; order Diprotodontia; family Potoroidae; genus Bettongia; species Bettongia penicillata. The sequence goes on along the minus strand of JAJHZJ010000165.1, from coordinate 3,756,139 downwards.
GGATTCCAAAAGGTAGAAGTAAAGATGGCAAATATTCCAGGAATGGAGGATAACCTGGACAAAGGTGCAAAAGTTGACAATGAAATGTGTGGGGAATGTCAAGTAAGTCTGACTGAAATATGGAAAGTGTCATGGGGAGCAGTGGGAATGAATCTAGAAAGAAGACTCAATGTCATTGCGAGGAAGTTGTGGGAGAGGTACCAAGCAGTAGTGCTCCTAGGATCACAAGGCAGAGACATAAGTGCCTTCAGTCTGACAGGAACAAGCACAGGTGAGTGACAAGGCAGACAGTGCTATAGGTCCTCTTGTAGAGAACTCAGGAGATCTCTGGGTCTCTAACCCTCTATCTTATATATTGTTATTGTTGCAGGTAAAATTCATAGGAACTTCTTAAGAAGGGGATCTTAGAGGGCGTGAATCAATAAATGACCCAGATTGGTACCAGCCACCCCACCTTCTCCATTATAAGGGCATTGTAACTAGGAAATTTTCTTAACTTCATATATGGATTAGAGGAAGTTTGCTAAAGAGATTTGATCATATAAGTCTTGCATTCATTGCTTAAATGAAGCTGACTAAATCCTTATTGGATGTATAGGAACTTTATGAAACATAGATGGGGAAATCAGTGATCACACATGGAGTCAATTCTGTTAACTAGCAATGGGTCAATCTTCACAGCCATATTGTGTTGATTTTTAAATGTGAAATGGAAGAGTTTGTTCTTTCATTTAGAGATAATAGGGAGCCAGCGAAGTTCCTAGACCAGGGGAGTGTAATTGTTATATCTGTGCTTTAGACGTAGTTATTTGCCAATTGTCCAATACAATATAAGAAATGTTATTAAGCACCTACTAAGTGTCAGGCATTCTCTGGGTATATGAATAAGGAAAAACGAAGACAAGTTCTACTTTCAAGAGTTTACAGTCTAAATGGGGAAAGGACACACAAAAAGGAAACTTGAAGGTGGGTGGGAGGATGGAAGATTTCCAACTACTGGAGTCAAATTCAAACAGTGCAACTGTTGGGAAATGAAGTTGTATGGAAATACTTGAGACAGAAATGGGAGTAGTTAGACTGCACTAGTGATGACCACTGCATGAATGGAGAAAAGGGAGCAGATACAGTAGATTTTAAGGAGATAGAATTCACAAAGCTTGTTATTCTAGGAAAGGCCTGACTCAAGTCAGTCTCCTAGTAGATTATGTCCAATATTAAAATGAAATGAGAAAATTGTAGATCATTCAACAGTTAACAAAAGTAACTTATTTAGCAATAGCATGAAAAGAATATTCAATAAGAATATAGCACTTAGTTCTGATAAACACAGCCCCCATTGTCTCAACACAGAACTACATCTGGTCATCAGGTTAGAAAATGGTATCTTGCCTGACTTGGAACATCTGCCAAATGAAAAGTCCCCCAGGTCTCCATGGGCAGGTCTTTTAATGTCCTTAAATAATCAAGAAGCCACAATACTTCAGTGGCTCCCTATTACCTCCAGGATCAAATATAGACATCTCTAACATTTTAAACTTTCCTACTTTGCTATTCATTTTTCAGATTACTCCCCTCTATGCACTGTAAGATACAACTTCATTGAATTATTTGGAGTTCCTTAAGCATGATGCTTCATCATCAAAAATGTGTTTTTGCATTGTTTGTACATGATGTTTAAAATATGCTGCCCCTTTACTTCAGACTCTTACTTTTGTTGGCTTCTTTCAACACTCATCTCAAATTCTACCTTTTGCAGGAGACCTTTCCCAGTTCTCCAAGCTAATAGTATCTTCCCCTCAGCTGAGAGCAGATCATTTGTAGATTTGACCAAGGCCTTTGTCACTGTTAGTCATGAGAGTTTACATCAAAATTTGGCTGCTTAAAGAAGTTCATCAGTATTGTACATCAATTTCATGATGGCATGTTTGCCTGGGTTTTGGATAGTGGACAATGCTCTCATGCCTTCCCAGTCACCAGTGGAGTAAAACAGGTTGTGTGCTTGCTCCCATGCTTTTTAGCATGATTTTTTCAGTCATGTTGTCAAATACTTTCAATACAAGAAGGCTACAAGCCAAGAGCAAAGTGGAGGGAGTATTGGTGCATGATTTTCTGTTTGCAAATGATTGTGCACTCAATGAAGCCTCTGAAGCTGAGGTGCAATAAAGTATGGATCAATTCTCTACAGCTTGTGCTAATTTTGGCCTGATAATTAACACCAAGAAAACACAGGTGTTACATCAGCTACCACCACACCATCCATATGTGGAACGATCAATTACAATGATGTTGTGGATAAGTTCACTTACCTTGGTAGCATACTTTCCAGAGATGTTCACATTAACACTGACAATGAGGTTGATGTATGCATTGCATCAGTGTTTGGGAGTCTCTGAACAAAAGTTTTGGAGAGAATGACTGACTACCAGACTGAAGGTCTACAAAATTATTGTGCTGACCTCATTGTTGTATGCCTGTGAAACATGGACAGTCTACCAGTGCCATGACAGGAAAATTACTAACTTCCATTCCTTCCACTTCCTAACTGTCTTAGGAAGATTCTGAGGATCACCTGGCAGGATAAGGTACCAGACACTGAAGTCCTTGCTCAAGTTGAACTGCTAAGCATTCAAACTATATTCAAAATGTGCTATCGGAGTGCAACTCTGATGGGTTGGTCATATTGTTGGAACACAAAATGTATGCTTGCCAAAAAACCTATTTTATGGAGAACTCACATGGGTCAGGCAATCATGTGGTGGTCAGAAGAAGTGATACGAGGACACTCTCAAGGTCTGTCTCAAGAACTTTGAATTTGACTATGCCACATGGGAGACACTGGTACAGGACTACACAGCATGGCATGCCCATATCAGAAAGGGTGCTGTGCTCTACGAGCAAAGAAGAATTGAGATGGCACAAATAAATGTAGGATGCACAAATTTGTAGTGTCAGCCCCAAAAATTCACAACAGCCTCTCTGTGACCAACCTGTGGTAGAGAATTCTGAGCTCATATTGGCCTGATCAGTCACAGTTGGACACATGGTGATGTCATTTTGGTCCTATTCAAAAATGAAGGACAACAACCAATCTTCCCCTCACAGATTACCTTCCTTTTATACTGTGTGTATCTTATGTAGTGCTAGGTTTTGTTTCTTTTTACATGGTCTCCTTCAATGAGATGCAAAATCTTTGAAGAAAGGGATTGATTTTTGTTTGTTTGTGTTTTACTTTCTTTATATAGTTTAGCAGAGATCATGACAAATGCTAAATGTTTAATGAATATTTCTCGACTGACCGATTCCTTCTGAAATAAATCCCTAAAGCTCTTCTTCTCCATAGGAACACACAGTAGTATTCTAAATCCACCTTTTGTGCTTTTAGATTAAGGTCAAATTCTCCTCTTGAAAACCCTTATTGCCCCCTTCTCTGTACTCTTAGTCTATTACTTCTTCTGAAGGATAAAGTGTCAGGCATTCTATTACTCACAGTCATGCAAGTTGGGTGTGTATCCCAATTGAGAGCCCAGATCCCACAAGTCTCTGTCCTTATATCTCATTGTTATTGCTGGGGAAACTCACCAGGACTAAGTAGGAGAGGGATTTTATAACAGTCAGAGGATTATCTGAACTGTGACCCCTTCCAATCCCTCCTCAATCCTAGGGGCACTGTGATTAAGAAAGTTTTCTAACTTTACATTCCTAACTCTAAATGTAGCTGGCCAAGCCAGTTGTTGGATATATAGGAACTTTCTGGTATATAGGCTGATCAATCAGTGGTCAACATGGGGTCAGTTCTATTAATTAGAACCTAGCAACAAACCAGTCCTCATCTCCTACTATCACTATCTCATTATCTGCCCTCTCTTTTTCTCTCTCTCCCTTCCTCTTCCTCTCCCCCTCTCTCTCTTTCCTTTATCTATCTGTCATCTGTCTATCACCAGTCCATACATTCTCAGGCAAGTGGAGATAATTAAGAAACCACATTGTACTCTTATCTTGTACTCAAAATGTGTATATATCCAGCTTAAATATGTCTCTTACTGTCTCAGTCCCTAATCAGGAAATTCTCTCTGTATAACATGTCATCTTATGCCATAACAAACATACAGATACACATAGACACCAAGGAATGTCAGTTTCATTCCATAGTATTTCAATCAATCAATAACACATATACTTTGTGCTGGATAATGGAAGAAAATGGGAATACAAAGACAAAAATCAAGGGAAAAAAAGATCTTCCTTTCCTGAAATTAACATACTTGGGGGAAGCCAGATTGTATGTGTATAGCCTCCCTTTGGCTCTTGATAATAGCAATATTATTTTTCTTTTAAACAATAATCTTTTCTCATGATGTAATTATGAGAGAATTTATCCAATTACTTTTTCATTGGTAATAACAGTAATAATATATATATGAATATATGTCACTTTAATATATCAATATTATATTCCAATCACTGCACTAACCACTTTAACATTGTTTTCTCATTTGGTCCCCTTAACAACCCTAGAGAGTAGGTACTATCATTATCCCCATAATGCAGATAATGAAACTAAGCAAGCAGAGGTTAAAAGACTTGCACAGAATAACATAGATAGTAAGTGTCCAAGGAGGGATTCCAACTTGGACCTTCCTGACTCCAGATCTGACACCACTCTATCCATTGTATCACTTAGCTGCCTTTCACACACACACACACACACACACACACACACACACACACACGTATGTGCACATAAGTGCCTATATACTTTTTAAAACTAAACACACAAATTTTTTTTCTGGGTTTTCTCCTGTTTGAAATGCTTCCATGTCATGTTTCCGCCTTTACATCAGGCTTCTTAGGAAGAATGATTCAAAGTTCTCCCTTTTGATGAAAATTATTTTTTTCATCGTTTATTAGACTCAGCTTTGTAGGATATATATTTCTGGTATGTTCACCAACTTTCTTTGTTTTATAAAATGTCACATTCCAGTGATGTAGACATAGGCTATTCAAATTTGTTTTCCTTAATGACAAAAAAAAATATCATTTGACTGTCTGCCATATTTATTATTTGACTTCAAAGTGATTGAAGTTTGGATTTTCTATGGACCATCTGTGGATTTTATCTACTAGTACTTTGTCTTCTCTTTTTCATACATCCATCAAACTTTCTAGAATCATTTCTTGTTATAGTATGGGTTCAAAGCTTTGAATTCACTAAGTTTTCCTGGGAGGTCTATGCTTCTTCTTTTTTTGTGTTGAGTTTTATTCTTAGAATTACATAGTTGATGTGTTCAAAAATATTCTTAAACATTTAAAATAATCTAAGCTTGTTAAAAATTGTTATATCAGAATACTTTAATTTAGAGCCCAAAGAGTAATTCATTCCATTATTCATCTTTTTGATGCCTCCATACTATAAGTTCATAGCTTGTTAGTAAACTGACATTTGATTAAATTATTTGGATATATATATATATATATATATATATAAATGATATTGCTATTCTCCCACACCCTCCAAAAAAATTACAAAGATTACTAGTTCTTTCTTGAATGCTTAAATATTAAAGTACTGATTTTGCATAAAAGACAAAGAAATCTAAACTTCCTCTTAAATAGATGTTCATTCTGGATTATGAGCTCCTTGCCAGCAGGGACTGGTTTTTATATTTCTTTATATTCCCACCATTAAACACAGTTCCTAGCATGTAGAAGGCCCTTGATAAAGCATTGCTGATTGTACAGTTTACTGATCTAAGAAAAAGAAAACATTTTATTTTTAAATGAATTTTAGAGGTAATAAATATATCAAATATTTCTTCAACAATTTGTAAGAAACAATTTATTAAAGTACTCTAGTAAACTTGTTTTAATCTCCTATATTAGAATTTTAGTCTACTTCCATGTAAAATACATCATCATCTCCTTCCAGATGGAGCATCTATTTAATTATAGTTGCATTATTTCTGTAAAGTGAGCTTTATCAGTTCCAAGACTAGGTTTGATAATTTTATAGCATAATTGATATATACCCAGGGATCTTCCAGTCTGAAGTTAGGAGATAGCAATGAAGACTAATAAAAAATATAAACAAATTCTTCACTAACATCATTCTTATCAGGATTTATCTTTGAATTACAGGTATGGCAATTGTTTTCCTTATGGTAATTGTTTCCACTGGTCCATGGACCAGTGGATCTATTTCAGGGGATCTTTGAACATGAACAAGAAAATATATACAAACACATACCCACACCTACACACAGACGTGTGTGTGTGTGTGTGTGTGTGTGTGTGTATTCACTAATCTCTAACTGAAATTTATTATTTCCTTCAATTATTTAAAGATGTTATTTTGACCAAGGTGCATTGTATTCACCAGACTGCCAAAGAGGTTCATGGCATTGAAAAAGTTAAGAACCATTGTAGAGTTCTCAAGATCAGTTTTTCAGGATTAATCAACAAATATTTCATTAATCACCAAATACTGTCTTATGACTTATTATTGAGCTGTCTCTAAGAGTAATTGAATCACTATAATTCATTCCATGTTTTTTGTACAGTCACATATAATTGTGATGATGCCGTATTTTAAAAAAATCAACCTTTTGACAAAGTTTGATAAAGCTACTTTTTTGATTTTCTTTTTGAGGTATCTTGCTTACATACATTATCTAGGCAATTTCTACCTAAAAGATGAAGGTATTAATCTGTTGGCTGGTCATGTGTCTGAATTTCCTCAGGAATCTTGACAGAAGGAGCAACAGTCCAAAGACTTCAGCCAGAAGCAAGTTAGGAGCCAAGACCTCTGATTCTTAAAATACCTTCTACTTCTGTTCTTAATAGCCAGTCACTTTGGTTTACATAGAACTTATATTGCTATCTATTAAACATTCATGTAGTTCTGCAAATTTCCTCATACTTCAGTGTTTTTAACTTTTTAAATTAAAGGAAATTTATTACAGGAAAAAGAGAAGAAGAGTGTTAAATACAGCAAGTCAGTTAGGAGCTTCTCTATTCATGTACTACTTAGCAAACAAAGGTTTGAATGTTATCATTGAAGGTATTTACCAGGCTAAATTTTTTTTAAATGAATTAACTATATTTTAATTTTCAGCATTCAGTTTCATAAGATCTTGAGCTGCAATTTTTTTCTCTCTTTCTCCTTCCCCATCCCTTCTCAAGATGACAAGCAATCTGATATAAGCGATACATGTAAAATCAAATTGAACATACTTCCATATTAGTCATGGTGCGAAAGAAAAATCGGAATGAAAGAAAAAAGCTAGGAAAAAGAAAAATGATGAAAACAATATGCTTTGATGTGAATTCAGACTGCATAGCTCTTTCTCTGGATGTGGATAGCATTTTCTGTCATGAGTCCTTTGGAATTGTCTTAGATCACAGCATTGCTGTGAGGAACCAAGTCTCTCAAAGTTGATCATCACACAGTGTTGCTGTCATTACATACAATGTTCTCCTGGTTCTCACTTCACTGAGCATCAGTTCATTTAAGTCTTTCAAGGTTTTTCTGAATTCTGCCTGCTCATCATTTCTTATGGAACAATGGTTTTCTATTATATTACTATACCACAATTTGTTTAGCCATTCCTCAGCTGATGGACATCTCCTCAATTTCCAATTTTTTGCTATCACAAAAAGAGCTGCTGTAAATATTTTTGCACATGTGGGTCCCTTTTCATTTTTTATTATCTTTTTAGCATACAGACCTAGTAGGTGTACTGTTGGGTCAAAGGGTATGCACAGTTTTATACCCTTTGGGCATAGTTCTAAATTGCTCTCAAGAATTCCTGGATCAGTTCACAATTCCAATAATTCAATAATATTCCAATTTTCCCACATCTTCTCCAACATTTATCATTTTATTGCTTTGTCACATTAGCTAACTCTATAGGTGTAATGAGGTACCTCAGAGGTGTTTTAATTTGTATGTCTCTAATCAATAGTGATTTAAAGAATTTTTCATATGCCTATAGATAACTTTAATTTTTTCACTTGAAAACTGCCTGTTCATATCCTTTGACCATTTATTAATTGGAGAATGACTTGTATCCTTATAAATTTGACTTATAAATTTCTCTATATATTTGTGACAGTAAGCACTCCAACATATACAAGGGGACCTGCTATCTCAGTTTCTTTGATTTGCTTCTCTAAAAGGAAAGGCAACTTTGAGGGGTTAACAATCAATTTAATCAAGCACACATATCATTCATTTAGTTCAGGGGAAAAAGTCAGCATCCTGAACTTCAGAGAAAATATAGAGCAATCTAAATCAGCAGACCGTATTTCCAAACTAACAGTAAGCAATACATACATCACAATTCAACAGGCAGGTCCAACTGTCTGACCATAGTTACCAGAGAGGAAAGCACCAACATCTGGGTTTTCAAAGTCAGAAGGCTGTTTAATGGCTTCCCAGAATCTCACCTGGCACACAAACCTTCTGCCAAAAACCATGCCCCAAAGTAAAACTGCACCTCAGAGTCTTTATACACTTTTTAGATCCAGAGGGCATCAGATCCCTAGTGAACCTACGCCTCTAACAAAAGGTGTGGGTCTTCCCAGGCCCAAGAATGGGTGGTAAAGATCCTCCTTAATCACATTATTCAGAGATATTCTTGGTATAAACAAAACCAGCAAAGATCCTACTTTGCTTGCCCTCACAATAATTTAGGAAATGAGACCTTTATCAGAAACACTGACAGCAAAAAATGTTTCCCAGTTTTCTTCTTTCCTTCTAATCTTGGTTATATTGACTTTGTGCCAAACCTTTTTAAATTAATGTAATAAAAACTATCCATTTCATAATGTTCTCTATCTCTTGCTTGCTCATTTCTCCATAGCTCTGACTGACAAACTATTCCTTGCTCTCCTAATTTGTACATGGCATCATTTTTTATGTTTAAGTCATGTACCCATTTTGACCTTACCTTGGTATATAGTATGAAATGTTGCTCTATGCCAAGTTTCTGCCATACTAATTTCCAATTTTGCCAGTAGTTTTTGTCAGATAGTGAGTTCTTATTCCATAAGCTGGAGTTTTGTGGTTTATCAAAGAATAGGTTACTATATTCATTGGCCTACTGAGTCTATGTACATAACCTATTCCACTGATCTACCACTCTGTTTCTTAGTACCAAATAGGTTTTATATCTGGTATGGGTAGACCACCTTCCTTTGAATAGTTTTGAATTAATTCCCTTAATATTCTTGAGCTTCTGTTCTTCCAGATGAATTTTGTTATTATTTTTCTAACTATAAAATAATTTTGATAGTTAGACTGGTATGGGACTAAATAAGTAAGATAGGTAGAATTGTCATTTTTATTATGTACTCAGTGTACCCATGAGTAATTGATATTTTTTTCAATTATTTAGATCTGACTTTATATGTGTGAAAAGTGTTTTGTAATTGTGTTCATATAGTTCTTGGATTTGTCTTAGCAGGTAGACTCATAAAAATTTTATATTGTCTACAGTTATTTTGAATGTAATTTCTCTTTCTATCTCTTGCTGTTGGGTTTTGTTAGTAATATACAGAAATATCCATGATTTATGTGGGTTTGTTTTACATCTTATAATTTTGACAAAGTTGTTAATTATTTCAAGTTGCTTTTTAGCTGATTCTCTAGGATTCTAAATGTTTTTTTTAAATATATATTCATTTACCAGTGGTAGTACAAGTCTTTCCTTAGAAATCAGGTCCTGTAAACTAAATACACTTTAATAGTTTATATAAACATACAACAAATTATGTATCACCAAATAAGTTGCTAATTTATAGTTAATAATATTGTTAAAAATCAATTTTTTAGCTTCTGAATGATTATTGATTGCTTGATTTGAATAAGGAAATGGGGGGGGGAAGGAAGATCACCAAGATTGATCTGGTTTTAGAATTTTTATATTCAATTTCTTTTACTTTCACATCATCTCCAGTGAGCAGATACACAGAAGTGGTGATTGTAGGAGCCTGGATATCCATCACTACAAATAAAGGAATGATGTTTGTTTCTAAAGCATTATAGGTTCAGGTGGTAGATCCTAAGTTTATGTTAAAAAAAAATGATTTCATGTTCAAAGGCCTCAAATTTGTGTAGTTCTTGAAATGAGAATGTCCACACCAAACTGCCTGTGCAGCAGTGCTAAGCTAGACATATCACCCCATGGAATAAATTGATGTCCATGGATCAAATCTATTGTGAACTGCCCCACAATCACAGCATTCCACTCTGAATGATTCAGATACTCATTAAATTCTCCTCTAACAATGTGAATATCTCTACCTAGAGTCTTGAGATATCCAAAACTTTCTTTGGTACAATGGTTTACAGTATGAAAATGTGCTGAATCTTTCCAGACACCAGCAGTTTTAAAAATTTAGCTGCAAGACTATTGCATCAGTGAGAGATGTGCAGGTTTAATAATATTAATGCCAAATCCTGTTACCAGTCCCAAGCTGCCACAACTACCACTATCTCTTTCCTCAACCTCTATAGGAACGAACCCTGACCTATACTGTTTTAGAGCAATTTTTTGCTATATATATTAAGTTGGCCATGTATTTGTCTTAGTATTTTTCTTATAATTCTCATTTTCACCACAATTTCTTCTTTTAATTCTTTTTGCAACTGTTTTATTTCTATTTTGAACCATTCCAAAGTATTTTGTTCTTACTGCTTTATCACTGGAGATTACATGGAATGTTTTGTCTTCATTGTCTTTCATTGGGAGTTTTCTGTTTCTTCCTATAATAGTATAATAAGTATTTATTGCATTATATCCTTTTCTAAGTTCTTTATTCATTCTGATATGTACGTGTGTGTATGTGTATGTATGTATATGAATACAAACATACATATATAAATCTAAATACGCATAAATATACTGACACATATATAAAGTCATCTGGGCTTATTTCTAACTTCTAGACCTTCTTGCCTTCTACTCTTAATTTCCATGAGTTTTATTTCAGGCATCTACACTTTTTGGCCCTTCCCTCACTCAAGGCAATGTTAATCGTTAAAAGGTTTGTACATATCTATCAAAGGTAAGGGTGCGAGTCTTAAAGGTTGTTTGGTTCCATACTATTTGAAAACTTTATGATGAAATGGCTACAAACTAGATTTATTCCCCTAACCTAATTCCTTTAGCATAAAAATCTGGTTCTACAGTACTGGATCACTTCCCAACCCTCAGCTCTATCACCACATAGAAACATTTTAAAGTCAAACATGCTTCATTCCAAAGTCTTGGGTAGGACTAGGGTTAGTATTTATCCATGAGGGTAATGATAAAGCAACTACATCCAAAACTCAAAGCAGAGGCCCACTTGATTGTTTTGGTGGGTATCAAGGGGAGAGTGAGTCCCTTGCTCGATTATCCACTGTTATTTTGGAAAGGTGTACATAGTGTGGATGTACTTGTTTTCTTGCTGTAATTTTAAGTAATTTATATTGGCTACATTCATTGTTTCCTGTGTGGCAAAGGGTGACAAGGGGGAACCCTCTCATCTATTCTTTAGCCCCAAGCCTTCAAATTTATTTGCATTCAGTGTTATGGATATAGAATCAGATCGTTGAGAAGGGCTGAGTGATTCTAGTTGTTAAAGTTCCTATTGTTAATGCACATTTCTTTTCCTTTTAACCATGAAGGAGATGAGGAGAAGATATTTATTTTTATATCATAGAAACTTCTGTAATTATTTGACAGAATAGGAGTTGAACAGAGCATGTACCAAGCTGTGTTTCCTGATTCCAGGTGATCATATGTGCTAGCTCAGTACTTGGTACTTTATGTGAAAAAAATATGTATACCAATGAGTGTGAGAAAAGAGAATCTTCCTCCATTTATTAGATTGAAGACTATCCTCAGTCACTAACAGCATGAGTCCAGAACAAAAAGTTTCCTTAGTGAAGAGGGTGAGGGGGATCGTCCTAATCTCCCTAGGTTCAGCAGCAGTTAAAATGGTTCAATTTTTATCTGGCATATAATATCTTTCTTTTGAGGTTGTGAGTTTGAAGAGGTTTGTAGAAAGTGACTATTCTGCCATCTTTCTGACATATCCACCAGTCAATTAAGGAGAGTGTAGAGAAAACATAGCTTTCAGAAAGCAGGAATTTTAGTAGAAATTTTTGCCTCATTTCTATACATGTGATTTATAGCAAATGTTAAAAGAACTGGTGAAAATAAAGGGAACAAGAAATTTATTTTCAATCCAACATGACAAAAACAAAAATTTATTTTCAATCTTTCAGCATATGTTTAATTTTATAAGTTTATATTCAACCAAACACAGTTATGGAAAATAGAGAAAAGGCTATTTATAGTTTGCATAAAGTAATCTATGAACAACCCACAATCCAAATATTACAAGCCTGCTATTGGCTTAAATGAGCAATTTCTGTTTTCAAAATAAGAGTATTATTTTAATATGCAGAATCAGACTTACTGTTACTTGTACTCATAATCACATAATATATTTTACTTTACAATGCAAGTCCTTTAGAAGGGTGCATGATTGTTTCTGGCCATAAATTATTGGATAGTCTCTTAAAAAAGAATTACACCCTTACTATATAAAAGAATCTCCACAATATAAGTTAAGATAGGAGATAATACATTCTCATACAAAACCATAAAAGGGTAATGCAGTCAATCTTAAATAGCATAGCATGCAGGCAGTGAGAATGAAATATAAATCCATTTTATATTGCATTACCAAGAAGGCTGTTTCAGTTCAGTAATATCATAGTCATAATCCTCAATGCAAAACAATTGGTTAGATTACATGCTGATAAGTTAGTGGTGAACCTTGAGAATGAATTCAAGAGCATTGCTGCTTTACAAAAAAGAAAAAGAAAAAGAAGGGGAGAGGGTGAAGGAGAGAGCAGTGGCTTCATCTCTAATATATTTTGGGCCAGAACACACTTAACAGTTTCTTCCTAAAGACTAATAAAAACTTGGATTTCTTTGCTGAACCATGCAAAGGTACTTTCCATTTGATGAAATCTCTACTCTCAATCTCAATTCCAGGCATGAGGTTGACAGTAGAAAGACTTTGAATGTACAGTGTTCTCTGGAGAAGAAAATATTCATTAGGTTTTTCTGGGGGAGGAGAGAAAACAGTCGTAATTTTTAAAACAATGTGGAGAGGAAATCTGACTTTCTTCAGTTCCTTCATCACCGAAATAATTAAAACTGTATAACTTTAAGCCATGATACTTTAAAAAGACCTATCTCTGCTCAAATCCATAATATTTATCAAAAAAATTTCAAGATTTCAATCCATATTCAAGGATAGAGATTATAAGCATCCAAAACATATACTCAAGTATTCCCATCTAGATGACTTTTAAGACAGAATTGCAGCCAAGATTTGACCATAAGTTACCTATTGTCATAATGGTTTTCATAACTAAATCTTGACCTCCTTAGGAAAGCAGGTACAGTAACCTATCATTTTCATTGTAGACGTAAAATCTTTTAAATAATTGAGACCAATATTCTTCAACTGATAAATGGTGAAAGGATATGAACAAGCAGTTTTAAGACGAAGAAATTAAAGCTACCTATAGTCATACAAAAATGCTCTAAATCACTATTGATTAGAGAAATAATTGAGACCATATATTAATTCATTTGGATCACAATAAACTGTCTAAACATTCACCTTCATAAATTATGTTCCTGTGTCATAAAAGTGAAAGGAAGAAAGGAAAAGAAGAAAGAAAAGAGAGAAGAAGTGATAGAGAAAGTTATGGAAGGAAGAAGGAAAATACTATTTCTTTAATATAAATAACATAAAAATGGAGTACAGTGTTGCTTATATGCAAAAATAATCAACAAATCCTTTAATATTTTGGTGCTTTTTCTGTACAGGTCAGTGTGCTAGGAGCTAGATTCCTCACAGTTGTTTTAATTTGAATTTTTGTAATTATTAGCAATTTCAAAAATTTTTATGACTCTTGAAAGTTTGAATGTCTTCCTTTGAAAACTGCTCATTCATATCCTTTGACCATTGGTCATCCGGTGAATACCTCTTCTTATAAATTTGAAACTATTTTTGATATGTGTTGGAAATAACACTTTCCTCAGAGAATCTTTCTGCAAAGATTCTTTTCCTGTTGAAATATTTTCCTTCTAAGATTACTTTCATTTACTTTAGTTATCTACATGCTAACAGAGCAGTGATGGATGGAGGAGGGGCAGAATTAAACTTATATTTTTGGAGATATTTATTATTATGCATATTTGTTAAGAAGATTTTATTTTTCTCTTCTTTTTCTAATGGGATATATTCTAGGAGAGAAAGAAATAAGATTCTTGTTCATTTAAGTAAAATAAATTTAAATATAAAATTAATTATGTGCAAATGCCTTTTTAGGTGTTTTCACATTGAGATAATGTCTTATTATCAGATGACATCTGCATACCATTTTACCTATTGCAATTTAATTTACTCAATAAACCTATCAGTTGATAATATTATTTAAAACTTTGAATGTGAAGGTCAAAGTTTGTTATTTATGTACTGAATGAATCCATGTATTTAACATCTGTAAGATCTACTTTCTTATGAAAGGAATACATACCACCCATTTTCCTTATGCAGATTTTGTTAGGAGCAAGTGAATATGCTTCATGTTGTGCATTTCTTTCACTAGATAAACAATAACTGAGTTCATTCATTAGAGCAGTATTCACTGGGTGCAAATTGTTCACTTTAGGGACTTCATTAACACGCTTGGACCTCTAAAATACAATTTATTAAATCACTATTTCATTTTTCTTAATAGCACTCTAGTGATTTGGACAAATTAATGCAGTGACCAAAATGTGTATATATATTTTTAGAAAATAGTCTATTTACTATCTAAGAGAAACATATTTTAAAAGCATAAAGTATGATATTATTGCATTTTAATGATTAAAAAAATAAGTTTCTTTGCTAACTTTGGTTCAGTTTAGCCAAACCTGTTATGCACAAACTTTGGAAAGCCAAATTAATTTAGAAAAATCTGCTCTGTTTACTGTCTAGAAAGAAAGTTAGTCTATGAATAGAATATGTCACAATAGACTCTTCTGCAGAGTACTGTAAAACACTGAGAAAATGAAGACCGAAGAATTCTCAACTTAATTCCAATTTTTTTTCAAAATTCAAAGAATCAATAAATGGTTCTCAACGTATCCAAATCAATCTACACATTGACTATTTGTTACTGACTGGAGACCTTCTCTTAAGAAGATACTTTATCCGTTTTATGCTCATCTTAGTGGTCCTTCAAGGAATCCAGAGTATTAACTATCCCAGTAATCAGATATTGCCTCCAGTTAGATTTATTTAAAATAAAATTTAAAAAAAGAGAGATACGATTAATCTTCCCCCAGACACTGGGCACAGGCGGGCACTTCAGTTTAAGTGCACAAGTGAATGCTGCTGAGCCCTCAGGCTGGGATGTAGAGTAGAGCTGTGACATTAGTGTTAAACAGAGCACCACCCTCTCGGTCTGCAGAAGATGTAAAGGTAAGCTCTACATACAGAATACCTTGCTTTATTGCCCATCAGCACCTGCAACAACTGAGTGCCATAGCCAGTGGACTAAGAAATGTGCCAAAGAATGCATGTTTCATTTTTTTAAACTAGTGAATAAATGACAGAAATAGAATAAATTTTCTTTAAAAATAAAGAACCTATGTTTTCTGGACTGCTTTTCTATAAGATTAGTACTTTATATCATGCTGCTTGGATTCTTTATGTTAAAAAGTCCTGCTTTACTTAGCCTGAAAGACAAAGTATTGACACATCTGGTTAAGAGTTAATTCAAAGACAAACCAGTGATCTCTTTACAGATCACTCTACTGGCAGGTGGAACCCTTTGGGAGTGATAGGGCATTTGAGAGTCTTATGTTCTGGGCCAATGAATGCCAGTTGGTGCTTCACATGGTACATTGGGTCTCTGGGAGACAAGCCAACAGCATTGACCCTTCACAACTTTAAATATGTATCTCTATCCCTGAGGGAAATAAGACTTTAGACAGACTCAGCCCACTTGGCTTTTGTTAGCTAATCTCAAAACAGGAGTTAGGGTGCACTTGAGAAAGATGACGTGCTTTAGCATAAATTTAAATATAGGACCTAGAAATACATAAGAGATTAACTTATTCATCTGCCTTTCCTTTACAAACAAATATCAGGCCACTGGACCCAGATGGCTCAGGAAAAGAGCAACAAACAAAATATGTTACAGAGAGGTTGAAAAAATATTTGAGGTCACATAGGTAGCAGGTAGCAGAACCAATATTCAAACAGAGGTTCATTGGTTATAAAGGAAGAATTCTTTTCCTTAGGCCATTGTGGATTTGGTTTCTGTAACCTATTCATATTTCTTGTGCTTGTGAATAACTTTTGCTCATAAACTTATTTGACATATATAACTTTAAGAATACCCTGAAAGCACTGCTAACCAACCATCAGTTTTGTATAGGATAAAGTAGAGAAGCTTGTCACTTTTTGTTCAGGTGATATTGGATAGAACAGCCTGTTTCTTCAAATTCGGGTATTTTGGGCTCTTGTGTGTGTCTCTGTGTGTATGTATGTGTGTGTACATGCCTATGTTAGTTTTAATATGTTGAGTTATTCATGTTAGCCCTCTAATCTTCCTCAATTTGCTAGAAAATTGTTCAAAACAAAATTTTTTGTGGACCTGGTCATGTGTGCAAACATACATACATTAGTACATACATATATAAATATCAGTCTATTGTAGATCACTGCCAACAGTATGCATAAATATACATATATAAACATATGAAATGGAAATTTAAGGTTAATGGTGGATGGGGGGAAGAGTTAAAGATCTTCCCTGCCCACTAATAGGCTTCCATACCATTTGTTAATTTCTACTAAGTCACTGGGTCAGATGGTCCTGCCCTCCAGCTCTGAAAAATGTATAAATACTCTGAGGTAAGGTTTTACTTTGGCCAGATGATTTCTCTGGGCAGCCACTAAGGAGCCCCTGGCTTTCAAAACCCATATATTGGTACTTCTTTCTCTGGTAACTATGTATGTAATACTCAGACAGTTGAATCTGTCTGTTGATTTGTGATGTATAAACTGCTTATGGTCAGAAGTCTTGTCTGTTGATCTTCATTTCTCTGTTTGTATTTTCTCTGAAGTTCAGGGTGCTGACTTTTCCCCCTGAATTGACTGAATGGTCTATGTGCTTGATTAAAATGATTGTTGACCCCTCAAAAGTTGCTTTCCTTTTAGAAAAGCAGATATGAGAACCTGTACGGCAGGTCCTCCTGTGTATGTCAGGGTCCTTGCTGTCATAACATATACTTATATAGATACCTTTATCACTATAAATAAATAATACAATTATTATTTTATATATGCATATACAATTTATATGTATATACATTTATGTGTGTATTTGCATATGCATATGTGTATCATATTGCTGAGATGTCTGTAAACTATTGGCAATGATCTACCAACAGACTGTACTCTGTACAAGAATATAAATACATACATATATATATATATGTATACATATATAAGTATTCATTTGACTGTGTGTATGTATACATACACCTATATGCACCATATGTGTGTATACATACATGCATATATATAAACATACGTATGTACACACATATGTGGAGTCCCCCCACAGAATAGACATCTCTAACCTTCTTTTCCACCACCCTTTGTCCAAGGGAGACTTTAATTTCTACCAGGAGGGGCAGCAGAAATTTGGGACTAAAAACTACTGGGAGAGAAGGGATACCGGGTTAGAAATATATCTCTCTTCTCCTTTGAATTTTATTAATGTAGGAGATATAATCAAGTTCAATCTAACTTCTGATCACTGTGCCATTATTTGGAGGAAGGGGAAACCCAAGTTTTATATTCAAAGATTGACCTCTTTCCAATCTAATACTAGTTCCACAATGAACACACAGTGAATAACAAAGAAACCCACTTATACAAATCCTAATGAAACAGAAATCAGAGAATGTATACATAGGAGGATAAGTACTAGAAAATCCAGGGTGAACAAGGAGCAAGATAACTCAGCTCAGTTGAGACTTCTACTTCTTAGCAAGGGGAAACTTTCTAAAGTCTTTAACGTAGGAAGCTGGCATAGAGATATAATAGAGACGGCTGGTTCTCCTCATGTCTTCCCAGCATCTTTTCCCCAAGCATCATGAAAGGCTTCTTCCATCTTCCCTCTGGTAGTTGGAAGTCAGAAGCGCAAGAAGCAACTGGAACCTTGAAGAATCTCAAAGAAAGCTTTGAAAAGTCCCAAAGAGAAAGCTTGAGGTCACCTCTTCTTCTCAATCCTACTATGCTCCTCACTTAGGGAAGGGTGTTCAATTTCACCAATTAGGAAAGGGTTCCACACCAATTGGCTTTTAGACAGGGGTTACATATATGCATTTACATACGTTAATGACAAGGTCACATCTAAATTTATATACATATACAAATTAGTAATGTACATTATATATATTCAAGTTAAAATAGATGTACTGTTGCTGTTGGTATTTTCAAAATGCTTTATGTACATCAAGAGTGTTATTCCTCACAACTTTATGAAGTAGTCCTTATTATTATGTCCTATTATCATATTCCTTTTACAGATAAGGGAACTGAAGTTCAGAGATTTAGTCATGATCAGGTATCTAATAAATACCAGAAGGATTTAGGTGCTCCTGACTCTAGGATGAGACTCTTCCCACTATACCACACTGCCTCTCTATCTTCCCCTCTTCCCCACTAAAAACAAAAAAAGGAAGCTCTGTATCTAAAATAGGAGACAATACTTTCTGCTACTTACTGGTGGGAAGAGAGGAGAGAATTTGTCAAGAAGTCAATAATATGCTGTCAGTTCTTTCCACTTTCATGATCAGAGTCAAATGAATTCTTTTTTATTTTAAAAATTTTAGAAAATACACAGTTGATTTCCAAAGAGAGAAGGGGGAAAAAAGAAAGAAAAAAGAGCTAGCAAGGAGAGCTATGTGGATTTCAGGAGTTTTAACTTTTCTTAGAAACATTGTCAAAAGCTCAAAATTTGCATAAGAAAGAGGTCAACCTAATAAATAACACATCCAATCTAGCGTCATTTGTAAGACTATAGCCAATTTTCACCCTGATTGTAATATTTTTTTTAAATCTGTTTAAGGCCAGATTGTCTGGCATTGAAAACATTTTTCAGTAATCAAAACCATTGTCTGTAGATAAGTAGTCATCTTTAGGGTTGACTCTATTGGAAAGATGCAAATTCTCACACATTAAAATTTCAATTCCACTGATATTAAATCCATTGATTTTTTTAAAAGATGTTTTTTATTTTCATTTTATCTTTTTTATAGAGAAGACTATAAAATTAAATATGTATATTCTGAAATATGTGAAATCCAATCTATTTGCAAATTTAGTCACTTTTTGTCCTTCATTTATAAAATGGTCAAATATTCCAGTTCAAACAAAGAGACTTAGAATAATTCTAATTTATATAAAGAGATTTCCATACCCCTCTTGCTAAATTAAATTAAAATCAGCAAATATTTATTGTGGAACTATTGAAAGGTGCTTTACTAGGTTTTTGACTAGGGATAAGGTGAGAGAGAAATATCAACTGAATAAAATGTGGTGGAGAGTATTAGCACATACCTGCAATCCCAGCTGTGAGGAACACTGAGGTGGTTGGTCAGATGACTTGAGCTAAAGAGTCTCGGGATCTGCAATGGGCTATGCTGATCTGGTGTCTGCCCTAAATTTGGTGAGCCCTGGGGAAACCACCTGACTGTCTAAGGATTGGCTAATTCATCCACGTTGAAAAGGGGGTAGGTACAACTCTTTGTTAATCAGAAGTAGGTAGGATAAGGCAAAGATAAGCCTTTGAAACTCAAGTCTGGTTGAGTTAGGGAAGCCTAGTTGTAAAAACAATCAAGCAAACAAGCAAAACATACTACAGTTCTTTTTCAAAAATAAAACAAAACATTAAGTCCGTTAGTTAGGAATAAGACAAGCACAGAAGCATCTATTTTACAGGTTATGCTGGGGTAAGTAACATAAGAGAGGTCAAAGTGCAGGGCTAGCAAGAGCTCCTTAGACAGAGAAATTGCAACTAGTTTGGAGGACAATAGAAGCCTTAATGGATGTGGAGGAGTAAGAACAGATAGATCCTTGAAAGATAAGAAGGATATTGACCAGTTGAGAGTCAAGAGGAAAACATCCTAGGCCTAAAGAACGACATAGTAATTGTAATGCATCAAAGGAATGGTGATACATGGTTTATGTACAGGAAATAATTCAATTTGTCCAGATCATAGAAAATAAATTGGTGTAATGGATAGAGACATGCCTCTTTTAGAGTTAGAGCATCTTGGTTCAAATCCCACCTCTGATGATTGCTGTTGATGTGGCCTTGAACAAGTCACTTAGCTTTCTTGGGTCTCAGCATCCTCATCTGTACAATGAAGGAGTTGAATTAGCTATCCTTAGAGGACCTTTCTAACTCTAGATTTAGGACTCTATTATCATAATAAAGAGTGAGTTATATTTTTTTGAAAAAATACTAAGGTCATTTTATAGAGAGGTATGAATACTGGAATAAAGAAAGTGGACTATGAGGGAGAAAATGGAAAAATGGAAAGAGAATTGACCATAGATTCAGGTAAAATCTGTGTTCACATAATTTACCTAATGAATGACCCTGGAAAAATCACTTTACTTCTCTGAAAGATCTTTCATCTGTAAAGCTATGATCCTATGACTTTATCCTATTGAAAATGGGGAAATACTACAGTGTTTTTTATAAGATTGACATTACTGGGGCTATATTTTTAGAAAATTATCCTTGGAGCTGAATAGATGATATATTGGAGTCTCAAGGGACTAGAGCTTAGGCAACCTTTTAGGAAGCTATTGCATTAATCTAGGGAGGAAGTAAGGAAAAACTGAACTCTTCTGTGGCAGTATGAAGGGATGAGTTGTCAGATTTAAAAGACTGCATAGATAGAATTAAAATGATTTGACAACTAATTGAAGGAAGTAGACAAGGTAGATGGTGGAGAAAAATGACTGTGCATGAGAGAATGATAGCACTATAAATAGAAATTGTGGATATCAGGAGGTTATATTTCTTTGGGAAGGAGGGAAGAAGTTAAGATAATGAGTTGATATTGGGGTATATTGACTTAGTACGTCAATACAGATTTATTTAAAGCTTAGTGTATTATAAGCATTGTGCTGAGAATACAAAGAAAATAAAGATTCTCCTTATCTTCTTTGAGCTCTTATTCTAATGGGGAGATAATATGTAAATAACTAAGATATATACTGAATAACTGGAAGCAATCTTCCTTCACAAAGCAGCAAAACGCTAGAAGATAAAAAAAAAAAAATGGTTCTCTAGTCAAAACTGCAAGTTGAGATTTCTCACTGAAAACAAAGGAATGGAGTTCAAGACAAAGGTAGATTAGTTGAGGAGTGGCATATGTTTAAGAGAGTTAAAGGGATGGAAATAGATAAAAACTCAAGCAAGGGAGCAAAAAAGAGAGGAGGCAAAGAACAAGGAGGCAAACAGGCAAAGAAGCTTAGTTAATACCTACATCTGTGGAAATGGACGGTGAAAAGTAAGAGGATACTGACTAGAAAAACTTGTAATGGAAATCCTGAGAGAAAAGAGTGTGAAAGAGAGGAACTTCTAAAGGCCCAACAGTGTCAAATACTGAAGAAAGTGTGAGGAGAAAGAAGACTTAGAAAAGGCTATGGAATTTGGTGACTAGGAAGTCATCAGGGACTTTCCTTTTTTTTAATATATAATTTATTTATTTTTCAGTTTTCAACAATCACTTCAACAAGAGTTTGAATTCAAAATTTTCTCCACATCTCTCCCCACACCAAGGGCGTCCCCCGGACAACATGCACCCCATCCACCCCTGCCTCCGGTCTGTCCTCCCTTCTATTACCCCCACTTCTTCCATTCCCCTCCCCTCCAATTTCCTATAGGGCAAAATAGATTTCCATATCCCATTGTCTGTACATCTTGTTTCCCAGTTGCATGCACAAACAATTTTTAAAATTCACATTTAAAACTTTGAGTTCCATATTCTCTCCCTCCCTCCTTCCCCACCCACTTCATTGAGAAAGCAAGCAGTTCAATAAAGGTCAAAAATGTGTAACCATGCAAAACACTTCCATAACAGTTAAGTTGTAAAACAATAACCACATTTCCATTTGTCTAATTATGCCCTCCCTTTATTCCTTCCTCTTTCTTGACCTGTCCCACCATAGTCTTTGCTTTTAATTATCCCTTTCCCCAATTTGCTGACCCTTCCATTTTCCACTTTCTCCTATCCCCTTCCCCCCTGCTTTCCTGCAGGGCAAAATGGATTTCCATATCTAAATGAATGTGTGTTATTCCCTCCTTAAGCCAAATCCCATGACAGTAAGGCTCATTTATTCACTTTCATCTCCCCCCTCTTCCCCTCCATTTTGAAGCTTTCTAGGCTCTTTTACGTGAGATGATCTGCTACATCCTACCTCTCCCTTTCTCTTACTCCTAGTATATTCCATTGAACAGTAAATTTTATTTTTTAAGCATTCTCCATTCATATTCAGCTCACTCTGTGCCCTCTCTCTATGGAATAGATTAGATAGATAGATAGATAGATAGATAGATAGATAGATAGATAGATAGATAGATGATAGATAGATAGATAGATAGATAGATAGATAGATAGATAGATAGATAGATAGATAGATTGTTGTCCTTCATCTTCAAAGAGAACCAAAAGACATCACCATCATAAAGTGAAATTTCAGTGTATCCAACTGTGGCTGATCAGACCAATATGAGCTCAGAATATTTTACCACACGTTGGGCACAGAGAGTTCATTTGTGTATTTGAGGTGAATATCCCAGATCTGTGTATCCTGAGTTTACTTTGTGCTGTCTCAGTTGTGCTTTGCTCAAAGAGCACAGCACCTTTTCTTAAGTGGGAATGCCATGCTGAGTGGTCCTGTGCCAGTATCTTCCATGTTCCACAGTCAAATTCAAAGTTCTTGAAAGAGACTTTGAGAGTGTCTTTGTATTGTTTCTTCTGGCTACCATGTGATCGCCTGCCCCATGCAAGTTTTCCATAAAATACTCTTTTTGGTAAGCGTACATTTGGCATTCAAACAACATGGCCAGCCATTGAAGTTGCACTCTTTGAAGCATAGTTTGACTACTTAGCAGTTCAACTCGAGCAAGGACTTCAGTGTCTTGTACCTTATCCTTCCAGGTGACCCTCAGAATCTTCCTAAGACAGTTCAAATGGAAATGATTCAGTTTCCTGGGATGGTGCTGGTAGACTATCCATGTTTCACAGGCATACAACAATGAGGTCAGCACTATGGTTCTGTAGACCTTCAATATGGTAGTCAGTCTAATACCTCTTCTCTCCCAAATCTTTCTTCTGAGCCTCGCAAACACTGAACTAGCTCTGGCAATGTGTGCATCAACCTCATTGTCAATGTGTACATCCCTGGAAAGTACACTACCAAGGTAAATGAACTTATCCACAGAGTTCAAAATTTCTCCAATTGTTGCAATTGATGGTTCCACATATGGATGGTGTGGTGGCGGCTGATGGAGTACCTGTGGTTTTTTTGGTGTTAATTATTAGGCCAAAATTAGAACAGAATTGATCCATATTTTGCTGCATCTCAGCTTCAGAGGCTACATTGAGTGCATAATCATTTGCAAACAGAAAATCATGCACCACCACTCCCTCCACTTTGGTCTTGGCTTTTAGCCTTTACAAATTGAAGAACTTACCTTCAGTATGGTAGTTGACTTTGATGCCATCTTCATCCTCATTGGAAGCATTTGTCAACATGGCTGAAAACATCATGCTAAAAAGCATGGGAGGAAGCACATAGCCCTGTTTCACTCCATTGGTGACTGGGAAGGCATGAGAGCTTTGTCCATTATCCAGAACCCAGGCAAGTATGCCATCATGAAATTGACCTACAATATTGATGAACTTCTCTGGGCAACCAAATTTTGACATAATTTTCCATAAGTCTTCACCACTAACAGTGTCAAAGGTCTTGTTGAGATCTACAAACATTGTGTACACACCTCGTTCTGTTCCTGGCATTTCTCCTGGAGTTGTCGAGCAGCAAACACCATATCAACTGTTTCTCAGTCCTTTCTGAAGTCACATTATCTCTCAGATATATGACTGTCTTCCAAGTGAAGCTGAAAGCCTTAATAGACTGAGATAGATAGAAAGATAGATGATAGCTAGATAGGCAGATAGATAGATACATAGATATATAGATACACACATAGATAGATATACACATGTACTATATGTCTATACATACATGTGTGCATATATACATACACACATGTACATGTACACATATATACTATACATATGCATACCCATACAGACCCACATACATGTGTGTATGTGTATATATGTACAGGTATACATGAATGTCTGTGTGCATGCATATATGTATTCATGTGCATATACATGTATGTATATGCAGATATAGATATATTACCTCTAACTACCCTAATACTAAAAAGGGTCTCATGAGTTACCAATATCATCTTTCCATGTAGGAATGTCAACTTTAATGAGTCTCTTATGGGTTCTCTTTCCTGTTTACTTTTTCATGTTTCTCTTCATTCTTGTATTTGATAGTCATATTTTCTATTCAGCTCTATCTAGTCTTTTCAACAAGAATGCTTGGAAGTTCTCTAATTCATTGAAATTTCATTTTTTCCCCTGAAGTATTATATTCAGTTTTACTGAGTATGTGATTCTTGGTTTTAATCCTATCTCCTTTGACTTCTGGAATATCATATTCTAAGCCCTTCAGTCCCTTAGTGTAGAAGCTGCTAAATCCTATGTTATCCTGATTGTATTTCCCACAGCACTTGAATTGTTTCTTTCTGGCTGTTTGTAATATTTGCTCCTTGACCTGGGAACTCTGGAATTTGGTTACAATACTCCTAGGAGTTTTCCTTTTGGGGTCTCTTTCCATAGGAGATTGATGAATTCTTTCCAGTTCTATTTTACCCTCTGGTTCTAGAATATTGGGGCAGTTTTCTTTGATAATTTCTTGGAAGATGGTGTCTAGGATAGTGTTTTTTAATCATAGTTTTCAGGTAGATGAATAATTCTGAAATTATCTCTCCTGGATCTATTTTTCAGGTCAGTTGTTTTTCCAATGATATTTTTTTTATTCTTTTGGTTTTGTTTTATAATTTCTTGATTTCTCATAAAGTCATTACCTTGCATTTGCTCCATTGTAACCTTTAAAGAACCATTTTCCTCAGTGAGCTTTTGGACCTCCTATTCCATTTGGCCAGTTCTGCTTTTTAAGGCATTCTTCTTCTCATTGAATTTTTGGAGCTCTTTTGACATTTGGGTTAGTCTATTTTTAAAGGTGTTAATTTATTCAGCAATTTTGGGGGGTTCTCTTTTAGCAAGCTGTTGTCTCATTTCACATGATTTTCTTGCATTGCTCTCACTTCTTGTCTCAGTTTTTTCCTGCACCTCTCTTATTTGCTTTTCAAAATACTTATTGAGCTCTTCCATGGCCTGAGATCATTGCATATTTTTTGGAGGCTTTGTAGGAGCCTTGACCTTGCTGTCTTCCTCCAGTTGTATGCTTATCTCTTCCTCCTCTGAAAGGATGGAAGAAAATATCTTTTCACCAAGAAAGTAAGCATCTGTAGTGTTATTCTTTTCCCCCCTTTTGGGCATTTTCCCAGTCAATTACTTGACTTTTTAGACCTTTAGCAAGTGGAGAGTATACTACTCCATGCTTCAGAGGTTTTGTGCAACTGTTCTCTGAGATATCTTTAGGGCCCTGTAAGTTCTCAGTTCCTCCAAAAGGGCATAGTCAAGGGAGAGGTGTTTACTCTTCTCCTGGTCTTTTCTCTGATCTGTGACCAACCACAAGTACTCTTTTCTATCCTGAAACTGCAAATATGATTCCTTCTCCATAGCTTCCACCAGTTCTCCCACACCAGGGCTCCTCCTCACCCCAGGACTGCCACTGAGGACTGAGACCCAAATCAACCCCTTGATTCCCTCATGAGCTGTAGGCCAAGAGTTCCAGAAGCAGCAGCAGCTGTGGAAGTGACTTCAGCTGCTCTGGAGTTAGGACTGGCACCCAACCTCACTTCCCTCTCACCCAGGTGAAAGAGCTTTCTCACTGATCTTTGAAGCTAACTTTGGTGTTTGTGGGTTGAGAAATCTAGAAACCACAGCAGCTTTCCATGATTCAGCACCCTGAAGCCTTTTCCAGTCTCATATGTGCCATTGGGGCCCATAGTGGGCTGCCCTCTGCTCCAAGCCCAGAGGGATAGAGCCTTCCTGTCAGCCTTCCAGGCTGTCTTAGGCTGGAAATCTTTTTCACTCTGTCATTTTGTGGCTTCTGTTGCTCTAGAATTTGTTTAGACTTTTACGGGTATTTTAAGGGCTTTGGGGGAGTGCTGGAGCAGATCCATGCTTCTGCTCTGCTATTCCGGCTCCATCCCTGTTATCAGGGACTTTCAAGCAAACAATTTTTGTTGCTGTTGATAGGTAGGAGTAAAGTTTGAAGATTCTTAAATTATTAGAGTTTGAAAGAATCTTGGTCTCGATTAATTACATTATTGTACAAATGAGAAAACTGAGAACTCCCACCGTTCCCCAAATGAAGCGATTCATTCTGCAACTTGTTATGCAGAATTGGGACATGAAACCCTAAACTCTGAATTTTTCTTGGTTGAATGATCTTAATAACTGGAGAGAGTAGAGTATAGAAAAGGTCATGTGAGTTTGGAAGAGAAAAGTGAAAGGAATAAGCATAAGGAATATTACTAAGTGCCGGACACTTTACAAATACTAATTTGATCTTTTAACAATCCTATAAGTTATGTGTTATTATTATCCCAATATTATGGTTGAGGAAACTGAAGCAAACAGAGGTTAAGTGACTTGCCCAGGGTCATACAAATACTAGGTGTCCGAAACCAAATTTGAACTCTTGGTCTTTCTGACTCCAAGTCTAGCATTCTCTTCACTGCACCAACAAGTTGCCTCTAAGCATGTGTAGCTTATTCTTTTAAGAAATTGTGCAACTAACAATACAGGAAAGTGGGGGAGAAGGAGATAAGCAAGGGGGGGATGATGGAAGGGAGGGAAATGGGAAGAGGGAGCAATTTAAAGTCAACACTTGGGGAGGGACAGGATCAAAAGACAGAATAGAAACAATGGGGGGCAGGATAGGATGGAGGGAAATACAGTTAGTCTTACACAACACGACTATTATCGAAGTCATTTGCAAAACTACACAGATAGGGCCTATATTGAATTGCTTGCCTTCCCAAAGGGAATGGGTGGGGAGGGAGGGATGGGGAGAATTTGGAACTCAAAGTTTTTGGAACAACTGTTTAGTATTGTTGTTGCTACTAGGAAATAAGATATACAGTTAATGGGGAATAGAAAGTCATCTGGCCCTACAGGACAAAAGAGAAGATGGGGACAAGAGAAGGGAGGGAAGATAGAAGAGAGGGCAGATTGGTGATAGCGAAAATTAGAATACTTGGTGTATTGGGGTGGGGGCAGGGGACAAATGGGGAGAAAATTTGGAAGCCAAAATTTTGTGAAAATGAATGTAAAAAGTTAAATAAATTAATTTTTATTAAAAAAAAGAAATTGTGCAACTAAAAGGAGGAAAATGAAATGGTATTTTGAGTGAGTTATATAAATATTCAAAGTGCATGAGTAAGGTATGCATGGGTGTGACAGAATATATATATATATATATATATATATATATATATATATGGTGGGTGTTAGGGTATATTGAAATATATTTTTTAGGATTGAAATATCTCATTTTTTACTTCAAATAGCTTAAATATATTGCTTCAAAATTAATCACTATAGGGGGGTGGAGCCAAGATGGCGGAGTGGAAAGACTAACGTGTGCTAGCTCAGCCCATGGATTTCCTGTAGGAAGAACTCCCCACAGGTTCTGGATCACTACAGGGCAAGCAGAAACACAGTGCAAGGGATTTCCGTTCCAGACAGCCCTGGAGAGCCATCCCTAGGGTCCATCGCACCCCGGAAAGCAGAGTCTACCCCTGAGCTGCCCTGGTCAAGTGGCCGAGAGCAGATCCAAGCAGGCTTCAGGGACGGAACTTCTGGCGGCCAGGAAAGTCCCTCTGCCCACAGACACTACCGGTCAGTGAGAGAGACATCTGGGCTGGCCGAGAGGGGAGCAGTGTGTCGCTATGGCTCGGGCCCCCTCGGGAGGAAGCGGCAGAGGCAGAGGAAGGGGCAGGAAGCGGCGGAGGCAGAGGCAGGGGCAGTGGCAGAGGCAGCAGCAGCGGCTCCCAGGACTCCCCGAGTAGCAAGCAGAACTTCAGGTCTCTGTATAAACCACCTGAAGGAGCTGAGACTGGGAGGTGGCCCTGTCCACAACCACTCCATCACTGAAGGTCTCTGCATAAAGCCCCTGAGGGAGCTGAGCCTGAGATGCGGCCCTCCCCCCCACCTGCCCCATTCATGAAGGTCTCTGCATAAAGCCCCTGAGGGAATTGAGCCTGGGAGGCGACCCAGCCCCCACCCCAGCACCAGAACTAAAGCTCACATTGAATAGCAGCCACGCCTGCCACGGAAAGCCCATTTGAATCTCAGACCCCAAGCACTAGCTGGGTGGATCTACGCAGGGGTGCAGAGGAATCTCAGAAGTCAAGTAACTGGCTGGGAAAATGCCCAGAAAAGGGAAGAAAAATAAGACTATAAAGAGCTTCTTTGAGGGGGTGCAAATGTTCCGGCCTTTCAATTCTGATGATGAGGAAATATTCTTACCATCAGGGAAAGACATGGAGGTCGGGGCCTCTGTATCCCAGACATCCCAGGTGGATATCCGGTGGGCTCAGGACATCCTGAGCTCAAAAAGGATTTTGAAAAGCAAGTTAGACAGGTGGAGGAAAAACTGGGAAGAGAAATGAGAGAGATGCAAGAAAAGCATGAAAAATGGGTCAATACCTTATTAAAGGAGACCCAAAAAAATACTGAAGAAAATAACACCTTCAAAAATAGGCTCAATTGGCAAAAGAGGTTCAAAAAGCCAATGAGGAGAAGAATGCTTTCAAAAGCAGAATCAGCCAAATGGAAAAAGAGGTTCAAAAGCTCACTGAAGAGAATAGTTCTCTCAAAAGGAGAATGGAACAGATGGAGTCTAATGACTTTCTGAGCAACCAAGAAATCACCAAAGAAAACCAAAAGAATGAAAAAATGGAAGAGAATGTGAAATATCTCATCGGAAAAACAACTGACCTGGAAAATAGATCCAGGAGAGACAATTTCAAAATTATGGGACTACCTGAAAGTCATGATCAAAAAAAGAGCCTAGACATCATCTTCCATGAAATTATTGAGGAAAACTGCCCTGACATTCTATGAGGGCAAAATAAGTATTGAAAGAATCCATCCATCACCGCCTGAAAGAGATCCAAAAAGAGAAACTCCTAGGAACATTGTGGCCAAATTCCAGAATTCCCAGGTCAAGGAGAAAATTTTGCAAGAAGCAAGAAAGAAACAATTCCAGTACTGTGGAAATACAATCAGGATAACACAAATATCTAGCAGCTTCTACATTAAAGGATCGAAGGGTGTGGAATAGGATATTCCAGAAGTCAAAGAAACGAGGACTAAAACCAAGAACCACCTACCCAGGAAAACTGAGTATAATACTTCAGGGGAAAATATGGTCTTTCAATGAAACAGAGGACTTTCAGTCATTCTTGATGAAAAGACCAGAGCTGAAAAGAAAATTTGAGTTTCAAACACAAGAATGAGAAGAAGCATGAAAAAGTAAACAGCAAAGCGAAGTCATAAGGGACTTACCAAAAGTGAACTGTTTACATTCCTACATGGAAAGACAGTATTTGTAACTCTTAACACTTTTCAGTATCTGGGTAGTTGGTGGGACCACAAACACACATACACACACATACACACATGCATGCACATACAGAGACAGAGAGCACAGAGTGAATTGAATAGGATGGGACCATATCTTAAAAGAAATTAAGGTAAACGGTGAGAGAGAAAGGTAGGGGGAGGAAAGAGGGTGAAATGGAATGGGGTAAATTATATGTCATTTAAGAGGCAAGCAGGGGACTTTTTAGTGGAGGGAAAAAGAGGAGAGCTGAGAAAAAAAACAAGAAGTTTACCCTCATCACATTCAGCTAAAGGAAGGAATAAAATGCACACTCATTTTGATATGAAAACCTATCTTACAATACAGGAAAGTGGGGGAGAAGGAAATAAGCAAGGAGGGGATGATGGAAGGGAGGGTAATGGGAGGAGGGAGCAATTTGAAGTCAACACTCGGGGAGGGACAGGATCAAAAGACAGAATAGAAACAATGAGGGGCAGGATAGGATGGAGGGTAATTCAGTTAGTCTTACACAACATGCCTATTATGGAAGTCATTTGCAAAATTACACAGATAGGGCCTATATTGAATTGCCTGCCTTCCCAAAGGGAATGGGTGGGGAGGGAGGGGTGGGTAGAATTTGGAATTCAAAGTTTTAGGAACAAATGTTTAGTATTTTTGTTGCTGCTAGGAAATAAGACATACAGTTCATGGGGAATAGAAAGTCATCTGGCCCTACAGGACAAAAGAGAAGATGGGGACAAGAGAAGGGAGGGATGATAGAAGAGAGGGCAGATTGGTGATAGGGAAAATTAGATTGCTCGGTATATTGGGGTGGGGGGAGGGGATAAAAGGGGAGAAAATTTGGAACCCAAAATTTTGTGAAAATGAATGTAAAAAGTTAAATAAATAAATTTTTATTGCAAAAAAAAATAATCATTATATATTCTTCTAAAACGCATCAAGGGTTTCTTAGTATTAAAATAAATAGTTTTGGTCAGCTTCAAATATATTAAAAAGTTTTTAATATACTATTTAATGTAATGCACTATTTAACATTAATGCTGATTTCACTTTCTTTTTTCATACTATTGTCAGCTTGCATTGCTTCATTTGAGAACCAATTTTATATTCTTTGATCATTTGTCACTTCACTCATTTGTTTTTATTATTTTTGCACATTTGTACAATTCTTTCTATGTTTTAGATAATAAAATATTAATAGAATTCCACAGTTTCTCATACAATTAACTTGGGTTCTCTTATATTTATGGACATTTGTTTACATATATACATACTTATACATATATGTATGTGTATATATGTACATATACGTGTATATATGTATGTATATTTGCATTTGTAGATGACTGAGTTCACCAAAAAACAAAAACAAACAAAAACCTGACAGTTTAAAAATTTATATCATTTTTTACACTAGAAAACAATTCTCTGTGGTTATATACACCTAAGAAACAATGGAGTATACAGTTAAGTATCTATTAACAATTTTTTTTAAAAAGGAAACAAACTTCTTGGCATGTTTTAAAAGTATGAATTATGCATTTAATTGAAGCAACATTCCATTTCATTTTATCTGTGAAGGAATAAATAATGCATTCTCCCTGATGATTCTATTTCTGTCAAAATGATTATTTTATTTCTTAGTTTCTTTCTTAAAATAAAACAATACCTAATCTACATGCTCCAAGAGATACGGTGCTAAATACTATCTATGTGGCTAATTCTAAAGTTTTCAGTCTGAACCTAATTATTTTGAGAAGAAATACATGAACAATTTTCTGTATCAATGATATTGCTAGAAAAATGTGCTTCTTGGTGACTAGAACCACAGCAAAAGGGCATGGGGGAAGGAGAAAGAGAGTATAATCATCATAGGGATTATCATAAGGTACAGTCTTACTATGTCAGCAAATCCCTGAGTATAGTTCAATAAAGGTTTTGGCATTTTGCATAAGCCATTATTAGCACCACACTTTCCTGTATAATTATTAATATACATCTATGGGGCAATATGTCTCCTCGTAGTTTGTCATCTTTATTATTTTCACATTCCGACTCTTCTGTAAAAGTTGTTATTCAATGCCATCCAAAGGCAGCATTGCTTATTTTCATCAGTTTTGCCAATGGCTGATAAGACATCAGGACTTTTTGTTCAATGATCCATTACAATTCCCCCCACCCCTCACTTTTAATGTGAAATCTCCAGGTATAAATAACTGCATGTATCCCACTCAATTCAATCTGCAAAGTTTCCATAAATATACCCAAGAGAAATAAAATATGTCTTTTTCTTTATTTGGACCATTGTCTAAATAGACTCCAATTTGAACTTAGCCTTGATCCACAGAAAAAGTTATGTAAATGTGTCACTTTTTGAGGTTCAGTGGTCCATATAAAATAGGCTCAGTTTGTTAAAGCAATGGATAACTTTATAAAATGGAAAGCCATATTATTATCAATGCTGTCTACATGGTAAAGGAGAATTTGTCATTTATGTGATACAGAAGAAGAAAAAAATGGCCAACATGCTCTTGAGCTGAATTAAGAGAGATAGAGTTCCCAAGAACAGAGGTATAAGTTCTGTTAGAGTTTGCCCTAGTCTGAGCATGTGAAAAATACTGGAAATTTGTGAGTTGAAGAACATCCAAGAGCATTTTGGAGGGAGATCAGAATGAGAAAGAGGTATGAGGCAATCAAATTAGGATCTTCTGCTGTTTTTGTTTTAGTATAATCAAGAAGTATAATGCCTCCATTTGAATGTGATTAAAGGAGACATTGAGGAAAGCCTGATTAAGAGAGCTGTTTTATAGGATGGTCCCAACTTCTATTGGGTCAGAAGGTTATGCCCTCTGGCTCTCAAAAGTATATAAACACTCAGGTTTTACATTGGGGCTTACTGACTGCAAGTGTTTTTTTCACTAGAGAGACTCTGGAAACTAAAACCCAGAAGCTGGTGCTTCCCTCTCTGGTAACTGTGTCTGTATGTAATGGTCAGACCATTTTGGAAGCTCTGTCTGTTGACTTTTGATTTGTCTGTATTTTCTATGAAATTTTGATTTTGATTTTCTCTGATACCTGTGTTTGATTAAAGTGATTGCTAACCCCTCAAAAGTTGCTTTTCCTTTCAGAGAAGCAAATCAGTGAACCTGTGATAGCAGACTCCCCTATGTATGTTGGGGTGCTTACTGATACAAGAGGTTCAAATTCATGCCATGTGTGGTACAACTGAATGTGATGCCATGTTCTAGTTCTCTTATCTCTCTGTCTCTTCTTTGTCTCTATGTCCCTCTCTCTGTGTGTCTCATTTTCTCTGCTCTGTCTCTCTCTGTCTCTCTCTCTCTGTGTCTCTGTGTCTCTCTGTCTCTCTCTCTGTCTCTCTCTCTGTCTCTCTCTCTGTCTCTCTCTCTCTCTCTCTCTCTCTCTCTTTCTCATCTCTTCCAAGGCTTAAACTGACCATAGTCTCTTAAACCAGGTGAGCAGATTTATGAATCCCATCAACTTTCTCTAACCACTCCTCAAATTAAGGCAATTCCTTAGGGAGAAAAGGGTGAAACATTGATGTGACAGGAATTTATACCTAACATCCTGCTGTATTTAGCAAGACCAACACTGCTGCAAGAAAAAAAAAATCAAGGAAAACTGTTGCTACAGAAGTAATAATAATAGTTTACATATGTAGACCTGATTGGAGTTGAAAATCACTTTTGCATAAATTGTTTTACTTTTTCCTCTCAATAACTCTACAGGGTAGGTATTATTAGAGTTTTGAAGAGAAATAAACTGAAATTCTTTTTTTTATTTTTTTTAATAAAAATTTATTTAACTTTTTGCATTCATTTTCACAAAATTTTGGGTTCCAAATTTTCTCCCCATTTATCCCTTCCCCCCACCCCAATACACCGAGCATTCTAATTTTCCCTATCACCAATTTGTTTTCTCTTCTATCATCCCTCCCTTCTCTTGTCCCCATCTTCTCTTTTGTCCTGTAGGGCCAGATGACTTTCTATTCCCCATTAACTGTATATCTTATTTCCTAGTAGCAACAACAATACTAAACAGTTGTTCCAAAAACTTTGAGTTCCAGATTCTCCCTATCCCTCCCTCCCCACCCATTCCCTTTGGGAAGGCAGGCAATTCAATATAGGCCCTATCTGTGTAGTTTTGCAAATGACTTCGATAATAGTCGTGTTGTGTAAGACTAACTGTATTTTCCTCCATCCTATCCTGCCCCCCATTGTTTCTATTCTGTCTTTTGATCCTTTCCCTCCCCAAGACTGTTGACTTCAAATTGCTCCCTCCTCCCATTGCCTTCCCTTCCATCATCCCCCCCTTGTTTATCTCCTTCTCCCCCACTTTCCTGTATTGTAAGAGAGGTTTTCAAACCAAAGTGAGTGTGCATTTTATTCCTTCCTTTAGTTGAATGTGATGAGGGTAAACTTCTTGTTTTTTTCTCAGCTCTCCTCTTTTTCCCTCCACTAAAAAGTCTCCTGCTTGCCTCTTGAATGAGATATAATTTACCCCATTCCATTTCACCCTCTTTCCTCCCACTACATTTCTCTCTCACCATTTACCTTAATTTCTTTTAAGATATGGTCCCATCCTATTCAATTCACTTTGTGCTCTCTGTCTCTGTATGTGCATGCATGTATGTATGTGTGTGCGTGTGCATGTGTATACATGTGTGTGTGTATGTGTGTGTGTGATCCCACCAACTATCCAGATATTGAAAAGTGTTAAGAGTTACAAATATTGTCTTTCCATGTAGGAATGTAAACAGTTCACTTTTGGTAAGTCCCTTATGACTTCTCTTTGCTGTTTACTTTTTCATGCTTCTTCTCATTCTTGTCTTTGAAAGTCAAATTTTCTTTTCATCTCTGGTCTTTTCATCAAGAATGCTTGAAAGTCCTCTGTTTCATTGAAAGACCATATTTTCCCCTGAAGTATTATACTCAATTTTCCTGGGTAGGTGGTTCTTGGTTTTAGTCCTCGTTTCTTTGACTTCTGGAATATCCTATTCCATGCCTTTCGATCCCTTAATCTAGAAGCTGCTAGATCTTGAGTTATCCTGATTGTATTTCCACAGTACTGGAATTGTTTCTTTCTAGCTGCTTGCAAGATTTTCTCCTTGAGCTGGGAGTTCTGGAATTTGGCCACAATGTTCCTAGGAGTTTCTCTTTTTGGATCTCTTTCAGGCAGTGATCGATGGATTCTTTCAATACTTATTTTGCCTTCTGGTTGTGGAATATCAGGGCAGTTTTCCTGGATAATTTCATGGAAGATAATGTCTAGGCTCTTTTTTTGATCATGACTTTCAGGTAGTCCCATAATTTTTAAATTGTCTCTCCTGGATCTATTTTCCAGGTCAGTTGTTTTTCCAATGAGATATTTCACATTCTCTTCCATTTTTTCATTCTTTTGGTTTTCTTTGGTGATTTCTTGGTTTCTCAGAAAGTCATTAGCCTTCATCTGTTCCATTCTAATTTTGAGAGAACTATTCTCTTCAGTGAGCTTTTGAACCTCTTTTTCCATTTGGCTAATTCTGCTTTTCAAGGCATTCTTCTCCTCATTGGCTTTTTGAACCTCTTTTGACAATTGAGTGAGCCTATTTTTCAAGGTGTTATTTTCTTCAGCATTTTTTGGGTCTCCTTTTCCAAGATATTGACCCATTTTTCATGCGTTTCTTTCATCTCTCTCATTTTTCTTCTCAGTTCTTCCTCCACCTGTCTAACTTGCTTTTCAAAATCCTTTTTGAGCTCTTCCAAGGCCTGAGCCCACCGGACATCCACCTGGGATGTCTGGGATACAGAGGCTCTGACCTCCATGTCTTTCCCTGATGGTAAGAATATTTCCTCGTCATCAGAATTCAAAGGCAGGAACATTTGCACCCCCTCAAGGAAGCTCTCTATAGTCTTATTTTTCTTCCCTTTTCTGGGCATTTTCCCAGCCAGTTACTTGACTTCTGAGATTCCTCTGCACCCCTGCGTAGATCCGCCCAGCTAGTGCTTGGGGTCTGAGATTCAAATGGGCTTTCCACAGCAGGCGGGGCTGCTATTCAATGTGAGCTTAAGTTCTGGTGCTGGGGTGGGGGCTGGGCCACCTCCCTGGCTCAGCTCCCTCAGGGGGTTTATGCAGAGACCTGAGCTTCTGCCTACTGCTCTGGGAGTTCCGGGCCACCGCTGCTCCTGCCTCTGCCTCTGCCCCTGCCTCTGCCTCCCCTGCTTCCTCCCGAGGGGCCCAAGTCACAGAGACACTCCGCTCCCCTCTCGGCCAACGCAGATGTCTCTCTCACTGACCTGTGGCTTCTGTGGGAAGAGGGACCTTCCCGTCCGCCAGAGGTTCCGTCCATGAAGCCTGCTCAGATCAGCTCGTCTTGGGCTGCACGGCCAGGGCAGCACAGGGGTGGGCTCCATTTTCCGGGGCGCAACGGACCCTGGGGACAGCTCTCCAGGGCTCTCTGGAATGGAAGTCTTTTCCACTGTGTTTTTGCACACCTTGCAGTGATCCAGAATTTGTGGGGAGTTCTTCTTGCAGGAAATATATGGGCTGTGGGTTCGTAGCTAGCATACGTGAGTCTTTCTACTCCACCATCTTGGCTCCCCCCCCTGAAATTCTTTAAGGATATTTCCCAAACGCCCGCATGACTCATAATAGCAATATTAATTTGACTAGAACTATAATTAAATTTAATATTTATTAAGTCATATTTGATACTTTTAGGTAAACAAGAAAGCTTCTCCCTGTATTGATATCTGTCCCTCTTTCCCACCTCAGGACAAGTTCTTCTGAACTTGGTCTAGTGTTTAAAAATGTAAAAAATATTATTTTAAAATTTTATCATAAATTTTAATCAAATTTCACATCAGCCCAGATGTTTAAGATCTAAGTAAATCTTGAATCAATCAATCAATTAACTTAAGTCCCTACTATGTGCCAGGGACCGTGCTAGTTACTAGAGATGCAAAAGATGGTGCATGCTCTGAGGAACCTTATTATTTAATGGAGGAGGCAATATGCAGACAAATACATATGAAGCAAGCTTTATACAGGATAAATAGGAAATAATTAACAGAGGGAAGGCACTGGAACTGCAGAAATACAGACATAAGACAAGAAAGACCACTACTGCCCTTAATTAGTTTACAGTCTAAGAGGGGAAGACCAAACCAAAGGATGTTGAAAAGTGAGCAAAGTGGGAAAGTAGGGGTAGTTGGGAGGTATGATAGAAAAGTCAGAGAAGTTCAAAGGGTTGCAGCCAGATGAGAAATTAGGAAATGTTCTGAGCTGAGGTTTTATAGCTCATGGCTCTACCTTCCAATCAGAAGGGCAGAGAGTAGTTTTAAAGTGAAGTGCTAAGGCTGATGGGATCTTGGAGGCTGATGAGGTTTTCACAATAATGAGTTTCCTGGGACATGATGGAGAAGTCAGAGAAATCACAAAAGAGTGCAGTTAGGTGAGAAATGAATATAAATTGAAAATATAGCTTGTGTCTTATTTCCCATTAAGATTCTTATCTCCAGTAATTTGGAGCTATGCCCAAAGGGCTATAAAGCCATGCATATCCCTTGATCCAGCAATACCACTGCTAGCTTTGCTTCCCAAAGCGATTTCTTTTTTAAGAAAAGGTAAAGTATTTACTTATATAAAAATATTTGTAGCAACCCTTTTTGTTGTGGCTAAGAATTGGAAATAGAGGGGATGCCCATCAATTGGGGAATGGCTGAACAAGTTGTGGTATATGATTTTAATGGAATATTATTAAGCTATAATAAATGACAAGCAGGATGATTTAGAAAAACCTGGAAAGACTTAGGTAAACTGACAAGAAGTAAATTAAGCAGAACCAGGAGACCCTTGCATATATTAACAATAGGATTATAAGATGAAGAATTATGAATGACAGCTATTCTTAGCAATACAATGATCTAAGTCAATGCTATATTGACAAAATACAGCCTGAAACCTACTATTTTTTTGTGGTATATGAATATTATTGAGCTATATTGACAAAATACAGCTTGAAGTCTACTATTTTTCTCTTTCTTTTCCTTTCTTTCATGCAAGTCTTCTTGCACAAAATGACTAATACGGAAATATATTTTGTATAATTGCATATGTATGACCAACATTAGGTTTACTTACCATCTCAGGGAAGAGGGAGGAGAAGTGGAGAGAGAGAGAAATTGGAACTCAATTTTTTTTTAAAAAGTTAAAATTGTTTTTACATGTAATTGAGAAAAAAATAAAACATTATTTTAAGAAGTTTATTATCTCCAGATCCATTCTGTATTACCAATAAACAGTCACATTACAATTTAAGTACATATATTGCATGAAATAGAAAGATAATAAAACACAACCTTGAAACTCAGCAGATAGCTACTCATTGTGTGACAAAAGGGTCAGTTGTTTCTTTTTTCTCTCTTCTACTACAAGTGTTATTAGCATCTAGTTAGCAACACAGTCACAGTCTTGATGGAAAAGGATGTCAAATTCTTTCACCAACATCTGCCCAATTTCCTTCTGCCTAGGAGGGCATCCTATTTCTGAATCCCAGGCCTAGATTTCCTACCTAAGTGACTCCTCTGTCACTCTCACTAGCTATGGTGACTCAGTCCTAGAGGTGTTTCTCCATCATCTCCATTTTTTGGTGCTTCAAACCACAGATATCTGAGAAAAGGACAGGGGATCCATTACTTTGCAATACACTGCCACATCTCTCATGGTAAGTCATGATGTAGTCTGGCATGGAGGTCCCTTGGTGGCATGATTGTCATGCCAAGAATTCCAATCTTGTTTATCAAGTGCTTCACTCAAAACAAAAATACATGACATTCTTATGTATTTGTACTTCTCTTTTACTGTCAGCATTCATCTTGTCCACAAAGACCTCAAGAAAGGCTTTGTCAAATGTGGTGGATCTAGATTTTAGAAACGCGGTTGATATTTGAATGACAGGTAGCATGCAGATGTTAAAGACACACACACACACATATATATATATATATATATATATATATATATATATATTGAGTATATAGACTATACAATCTGAGAGATGTGGGTGAATATTGGATAGCATCAACAGGGCTCAAAAATAACTCAGTAAAATGAGGCAAAGTGCTAGGATTAAGGGCATGGTATTAAGTTCCAGTGAATCAGATCAGAACTAAAGAGACAATGTCATGCAGTAAGCCTTGGAATCAAGAATTTGGGTTTCAAATCCCACCTTGGACATTTGATGTCTGTGTGATTTGGACAAGACATTTAACCTCTTTACGCTTCAGTTTCCTCATTTGAAAATGAGAAATGAAGATGCCAGAATCATTAGCCACCAAGGTCACAGATCTAAATCTATTATCCTAGGAGTAATGGATGAAAATTATAAAAGGGCTTATTTGGGCCCATAATAAAAGGAGAGCATTCAAACAATTAGAGTTCTTTAAAACTGGAATGGTTTCCATTATAAAAACAAAGTAAATTTAGCAGGATTAAAAGTCTCATGGTAAAGGGTGAATGATCACCTGACAAGGATGTTACAGAGGAGATTTCTGTATTTAGGTAAGAGGTAAGAATGACCTTTATCATGCCTTCCAAGGTGAAGACTACATAAATTCCCTAACTTCATACATATGAACTTTATGATTTATCCAACTCCTTTAAAGAAGGAAAATGGAATACATTTATTTTCTTTTCTATTTAAATAATAATGAAGCTCTTTTTACTGACCAAATGTACCAAATTAAGGGGCAGATTATCAGAGCTTCCTTTTGTTTCCACAATTCCAAGGTGTTGTTTCCAAACTTTTCCTTAATCAACAGTGGTTGTATCTTAATGTCATTGGACTGACTTTACTTAGTAGAATGAAATTTCAGCAATTTTCAGTAATGCATAAAAGTCTAATTTACAACACCCCATAAGGACAATTTGCTCATTTTAAGCCTATAGGAACAACAGAACGGTCCCTAATGGCTATAGAGAAATCAATCACAGTTGTTCTGAATATTCATATAGGAAAATTCCCAACATTTAGGGAGAGGGTGGAATTCCTGCCTAACTTTATATACTGCCTATGCCAAGGTTAGGTGATTATAGAGAAAAAGACAAAGTATAATAAGTACTCTTGACTCCTTATTTGTATCAATGGTCATAATTCAGTGAAGAATTAAGCAAAACATGGTACTTCATTTCTCTAATTAACCCAGTCAGCGTTCACACCCCAAACAGAAGCTTAGATCATTGGCACATCTGATGCAGAGGATGATGGAAACTTTTCCCTTCCAGCTTTTAACATGCAGGTTTCCTGTGGATAATAGGTAGATGGATCTGCCACATAAGGATCCATAGCAATTACATCAAAATTATTTGGTTTAAAAATAAAGTGCAAATAGTCATACATATACCACTATGCACAGATATTACATCAAAGAGTTTAGTATTTGAAATGAGCTACTTTTGAAAATGTTTGAAAATTGCGACCTTTTCCTTTCAAAGCTTAGATTTTTAGTTAGGTGATATAATAGGCAAAATGCTAGATCTAGAACCAGGTAGACCTGACTTAAAATCTGGCCTCACATACTCACTCTATATGATCCTGGAAAGTCAGCCTCTGTTTTCCTCAGTTTCCTCATCCATTAAATATGAATAATAATAATGCCTGCCTCCCAGGGTTGCTGTGAAAATAAAACAAGATAGTATTTGTAAAAAGTGCTTGACAGTGATATCTAACACATAGTAGGTGTTTTTGTTGTGGTGGTGGTAATTGTTGTTGATGAAGATGATAATGATGATGTGATGAAACTGAATGCTTCAAGTACTTTCAAAGAGTCATCATTTTCACCTGTATGGGTAATCCCTTCATCAAGGCAGACACTGTCTTCCCCTTTCCAGACAAGCAGTTCACATCTTGGCCAGCTCTCTGGCAGTGAACCTCTCTGAATTTTCTTTGACTGATCACGTCATCACCAGCAAACAGTCTAGCACTCAGTTTATACAGGAAATCTTTCCAGCTTGATATACTTCTTAGAGTCCTGTATTCTCCTGTCACAGAGATTTAGGAGCCAAGCATCATCTTTATGCCTTGATAAAATAGAAGGATATAACTTGTGTGGCCTTTATTAATTTTATAGTCAAGGAGGAGAATGCAGAAAACACATTTAGAAAATGCATGTGCCCACATACCAAAATAACCTTTGTTAGCATGTGAGCTTTGGTTTTCCACCAACTTGGTCACTTTATCATGACACTGCCTGACCTTACTCTAACTGAAGCCTGCCCATTGCTCAAAAGAGACAATGGAAGCAGCAATCAGGGAAGGCATCCATGGCTAAAAAGCAGCAAACATTTTTGTGTGGTACACTGCACAAGACCAGTGGTCAGAAGTTTTTCTGTCATGCCCACAAGCAGAGGGCCTAATTGGCACTGTCAAAGAATAGGAGTAATAAGTTATGCTGACAAGACCATTGGAAGAATAGAAAGCTGAAAAGATGTCTAATTAAACACCATCTAATGCAGGATAACCTGAGGCTTACAAGCTATAAGTCCTTGAAGGAGAATGGTGTGTAATTTTCTTCTGACCTATAAAATTGCTAACAATTATCATTTTTCATAAAGAAACCTGGCAACTATGATCTCAGATGTACACGATATGACATGACCCACTATGGATACAGATATAAATTTCTCCTATGCCAGGAAGAAGGTACACAGGCACATACAGAGCTGCCAGCATTTTAAAATGAAATGATGACCTTTGTTTGTTCCTGACCCAATTCTATTGGCAGGAAAAGAGTCATTTTCCTTTTCAGTTCAGCCCCACCATAACCTCTACTGGGCATACATCTACTTAGCAAAGGCCCTCGGAAAAGGGATAGGGGTAAATGGAGCACTCTTTGAAAGTGGGGTGGGGTAGGGGTAAAAAATCACTCCTCATAACAATTGATGATCTATTTGACATCAACCTTTTTTTTAATTTTCCATACATGATGGTACTCAGAATAGATCTAATAACTTACAGCAATTTATAAATCTGAACAGGAACTGACTTCTTTGGTTTGGCTTTTGTTTGGTTTTTTTTCAAGAAACTGTCTCAGAAATTGTACTCAGATTCCAGATTTCTAACCTGACTATGACCTAGCAACTTGCTCCATAGAGTTTGTTGCAGTGATTCTCTGAGTAAATATAACCAGAAGCTCTACTTTAATCTCCAGAGTTTTTTCATATGCCAATATAATTTTAAAATCTCTATGTGGTCCTTCTGGTGGTGATAGTGGTAGAACTGGGGGAATCAGGAAATGTAGCAAGATTACAAACTGCAATCTTAGATTCTACATTCATAACTTTAATGTTTTGGATCCTAACCACAACAATTGCATTTTTCATTCAATTTTGTTCAACTTCATTCAGTTCATAATCGAAATAAATGTTAAATTTCAGTTTGATATTACTGAAAAAAATGTCATTTTTCCATTAATTCACTTATTCAACAATTATTTACTGAGTGATTTGCTTTAGAACAATATTTGCCTAATTCATTCATAGCAACAAAAATTTTTGCAAACTATGAAACTGTGCTAACAACTGTTGGAGAAGTAAAAATGTGTAGCATATAGTTCAAGTCCAACAATAATTCATATGATATGTGGATGATAGGGGGAGGAGCCAAGATGGCAGAGTAGAAAGACTCACATATGCTAGCTCTGAATCCACAGCCCATAAATTTTCTGTAAAAAGAACTCCCCACAAATTCTGGAGCAGAGCAAGCCATGCAGCAATGCAGTGGAGGAGATTTCTGTTCCAGAGAGCCCTGAAAAACTGGCACCAAAGGTCTGTCACACACCGGACAGCGGAGCCCACCCCTGCACTGCCCTGGCTGCACGGCCCCAAAGGAGGAGATCCGAGCAGGCTTCAGGGATGGAAGCTCCAGGGGCCGTGTAGGTCCCTCCACCCACAGGCACTATAGGTCAGTGAGAGAGACTTCTGGGTTGGCCGAGAGGGGAGCAGGGTGTCTCCACGACTCCGGCCCACTCAGGAGGCAGAGGCAGTGGTGGAGGCAGCAGCAGCCCGGGACTCCCAGAGCAGACAGGAGCTCCGCTCCATTACCGAAGGTCTCTGCATAAACTCCCTGAGGAAACTGAGCCTGGGAGGTTGCCCTGCCCCAACCCTAGCACCAGAACTTAAGCTCACATTGAATAGTAGCCCTGGCCACCACTGAAAGCCCTGAGGCTGGGGAGCAACATTTGAATCTCAGACCCCAAACACTAGCTGGGTGGATCTAGGCAGCGGTGGAGAGGAATCTTGGAAGTCAAGTAACTTGCTGGGAAAATGCCCAGAAAAGAGAAGAAAAATAAGACCATAGAAGGCTACTTTCTTGGGGAACAGATGTTTCTTCCTCCTTTCATTTCTGATGGGGAGGAACAATGCTTGCCATCAGGGAAAGATGTAGATGTCGGGGCCTCTGTATCCCAGACATCCCAGGTAGATGTCTGGTGGGCTCAGGCCATGGAAGACCTAAAAAAGGATTTGAAAATCAAGTTAGACAGGTGGAGGAAAAACTGGGAAGAGAAATGAGAGAGATGCAAGAAAAGCATGAAAAACGGGTCAATACCTTGGTAAAGGAGACCCAAAAAAATGTTGAAGAAAATAACACCTTGAAAAATAGGCTCACTCAATTAGCAAAAGAGGTTCAAAAAGCCAGTGAGGAGAAAAATGCTTTCAAAAGCAGAATTAGCCAAAATGGAAAAGGAGGTTCAAAAGCTCACTGAAGAAAATAGTTCTCTCAAAATGAGAATAGAACAGATGGAGTCTAATGACTTTATGAGAAACCAAGAAATCACAAAACAAAACCAAAAGAATGAAAAAATGGAAGAGAATGTGAAATATCTCATGGAAAAACAACTGACCTGGAAAATAGATCCAGGAGAAACAATTTAAAAATTATGGGACTACCTGAAAGCCAAGATCAAAAAAAGAGCCTAGACATCATCTTTCATGAAATTATCAAGGAAAACTGCCCTGAGATTCTAGAACCAGAGGGCAAAATAAGTATTCAAGGAATCCATCAATCACTGCCTGAAAGAGATCCAGAAAGAGAAACTCCTAGGAACATTGTGGCCAAATTCCAGAATTCCCAGGTCAAGGAGAAAATCTTGCAAGCAGCTAGAAAGAAACAATTCCAGTATTGTGGAAATACAATCAGGATAACACAAGATCTAGCAGCTTCTACATTAAGGGATCGAAGGGCATGGAATAGTATATTCCAGAAGTCAAAGAAACAAGGACTAAAGCCAAGAACCACCTACCCAGGAAAACTGAGTATAATACTTCAGGGGAAAATATGGTCTTTAAATGAAACAGAGGACTTTCAAGCATTCTTGATGAAAAG
The DNA here is from genome assembly GCA_023548195.1 of Bettongia penicillata ogilbyi. Taxonomy (NCBI): domain Eukaryota; kingdom Metazoa; phylum Chordata; class Mammalia; order Diprotodontia; family Potoroidae; genus Bettongia; species Bettongia penicillata. The sequence continues at coordinate 3,711,750 of JAJHZJ010000165.1, read as the reverse complement.
ACCAGAGCTGAAAAGAAAACTTGACTTTCAAACACAAGAATGAGAAGAAGCATGAAAAAGTAAACAGCAAAGAGAAGTCTTAAGGGACTTACCAAAGGTGGACTGTTTACATTCCTACATGGAAAGACAATATTTGTAGCTCTTAAAACTTTTCAGTATCTGGGTAGTTGGTGGGACTACACGTACACATACACACACACGCACACATGCACACACACATGTACACACGTGCATGCGCACACATACACACATACATGCACACACAGAGACAGAGAACACAGAGTGAATTGAATAGGGTGGGACCATATCTTAAAAGAAATTAAGGTAAATGGTGAGAGAGAAATGTAGTGCGAGGAGAGAGGGTGAAATGGAATGGGGTAAATTATCTCTCATTCAAGAGGCAAGCAGGAGACTTTTTAGTGGAGGGAAAAAGAGGAGAGCTGAGAAAAAAACAAGCAGTTTACCCTCATCACATTTGACTAAAGGAAGGAATAAAATGCACACTCATTTTGGTATGAAAACCTACCTTACAATACAGGAAAGTGGGGGAGAAGGGGATAAGCAAGGTGGGGAGGAGGATGGAAGGGAGGGCAATGGGAGGAGGGAGCAATTTAAAGTCAACACTCTTGGGGAGGGACAGGATCAAAAGACAGAATAGAAACAAGGGGGGACAGGATAGGATGGAGGGAAATACAGTCTTGCACAACACAACTATTACCGAAGTCATTTGCAAAACTACACAGATATGGCCTATATTGAATTGCCTGCCTTCCCAAAGGGAATGGGTGGGGAGGGAGGGATGGGGAGAATTTGGAACTCAAAGTTTTAGGAACAGTTGTTTAGTATTGTCCTTGCTACTTGGAAATAAGAAATACAGTTAATGGGGAATAGAAAGTCATCTGGCCCTACAGGACAAAAGAGAAGATGGGGACAAGAGAAGGGAGGGATGATAGAAGAGAAGGCAGATTGATGATAGGGAAAATTAGAATGCTCAGTGTATTGGGGTGGGGGAGGGGGCAAATGGGGAGAAAATTTGGAACCCAAAATTTTGTGAAAATGAATGTAAAAAGTTAAATAAATCAATTTATATTAAAAAAATAAGATATGTGGATATATATGTGAAAATTTAAAGCGTAAAGTAAAATAGGCAGTCCCCAGTTTTCCATGTTTTGAGTCACACCATAATGCCAAGGCAAAGGTACAAATTGTTACTTGTGTTTTCAAGCTGTGCTTTTGCCATTCTTTGAATCCCTCATCTCCTTAACCCTTAGTCCTATAGAACTCCTCTCCCATAGAACTCCCAGAATACAAGCCTAAGGTACAAGCTTATAGAATATTTTGACTTTTTTTCTTCAGAAATTTACAGCTGATCTTGACATGTTGAAGAACTGACTTAAAAAAAAACTATAAGTAAATAAAATATTCATTGGTTATTGCATTGTCTTTTTTTAACTGTTTTATGTACACTTTAAAAAGTTGTATTTCTATATAATGCAGGTACACTTAATTTGTCAAGAGGCAAAGCAACTGATGATGCTGCCTTGGCCTAGACTCTTATTGGGAGTTTATGTAGGACTGGAGAGGTATTAGTTTTCTTAGTGATTAGTGGGAATAGTGGGAAGGAGATCAAAGAAGGGAGGAAAAGTTGGCAGGGTATTTGAGTCCCCCCCCTCCCCATTCTCTAAAATACCTATTATAGTTCAGCAATTCAATTCAGTAAATATTTATTAATTATTATGTACTGGTGGTAGGAATGTGAAAATAATACAACCATTGCTTTCAAAGAACTTAAAATTTATTTTGGGGTGAAATATGATAAAGACATCTAAACAAATAGTCATAGCACAAGTTAAGCACATAGCAAAGGAAAGATAGAATCTCATGAGAGATTGTAGGAATGAGGGTAAAAAGTCTACCTGAGGGAACCAAGGAATATTGCACAAAGAAGATAGCCCCTGAATTAGACCTTAAAAGAAAAGTTTGTTAATCTGGGGTCCATGGAAAAATTTAAAAAATCTAACTAAATTTAAAAAAAATAAAGCTGATATATGAGCTTGAATGAGAAAATATATATATATATATAATATATATATATATATATATATATATATTTTCATCTTCCCCAATTTCTCAGTGAAAAGAGGAAATATTAAATTTAGCTTTTCTTTCATTTATAAATATGTGTCATAGAGCTCAGTATGTTAACAATGCCTATGACTTCTTCATCAGAAATCATACAGACATTCCCATGTGGTACTACAATTGTTTCATATATATATCTTAAAACAGCCTTATTGCTAGTAATGACTTCAATATTATTACAATTATTAGACTTGTGATTACATAACACATGATCAAAGTCTTTCTGTTTGCAGACTGTATTTCAATATATTTGATTTTCTTTATAATCCTATGTATTCTATTTTATACATTTAAAGACATTCATTCTGAGTTCACCAGACTATCAAAGGGTGTGTGTGAACACACACACACACACACACACACACAGAGGTGTATTCCCTACCTTAAAAGAATAAAAAGATTTCTTCTTTCAATTGCATTCTAAATTTGCAAGGTTGCAGGTTGCCATTTGTGAATACAAGGGAGAAATGCAGAACTGTACTAATAAATAGTGAGTATAGTCCCTCTAGAATGTAGAGTAGATAAAGATGAATTTTAAAAAAAAGACTGGAAAGATAACCTGTTGAATTTAGTTTGAAAGCTAAGGAGTTATATTTAATTTTTTAGAAATGGGGGACTGAAGATTTTAGAGCAGTTGACTGACATGTCAAACTTGTGTATTAGGATGATAACTTTAGCAATGGCATATTAGAAAGGGAAATATGTGATACAAGGAAGCTTATAACATCAATCTTTCAATTAATCAATCTACCAGCATATATTTAGCAGCTACTACAAGCAAAGTCCTAGGCAATATGTAACTCCCTTTGCTCTTAGGTTACTGTCTCCTATTGCTAATTAAGTTGTGGGAAGTTTCAGTATGAGTGAGCCAGAGACAAAGTGATTTAAATCAGGGCAACAGAGAGCTGTGAGGGGTTCAAAAAAAGGAAACGCAGATTTACTGCATTGTTCCTTGTCCTGGTGGGCTGTTAATTGCACTAACCCACTATAAAATGAGTCAGGTATAGACAGGCAAGGTTAGAAATCACTCTCAGTCAGAAGAAAATCCACCAAGCTTTCAGAATTTTTATTCCCATTGGATGCCATTTTCCATGTTTCCAAGCTTGTGAGTGAACAAGACCATTGCTTTAATTTTCATTCCAGAGATTCTGCATTTGTATCCATAACCTGAACTAAGAAAAGTATGTCAAATGTCCTATGTATCAGAAATGTGTTTCACTCCTTTGCCTAGGACATAAAAATAATACATCCTATTATTCATAAGTATAAATTGATGCTATATCTAGGGGATTCCTAGGATCTAGAAGAGATTTGGGATTGCTGTCATTTATTAGATATTTATTGTTTCTTAATCTATTATCTCCTTGTTATTAAATGCTGTATTTATTGGTTGATTTTATGCTGAATAAAACTGCTTTATGCAGCATTCTATTATGTGTAGCTTATTCCTTGGAAAACTGGTGTCATGTCAAAGTCATTTGACTAGCTCTCCTTGAAATATAACCTGTTCAAAAGTATGAAGGTTTAGTCAATGGATGGCCTCTGGGAGGTAGGTGCTGACTCTTAGATGTGCAAATCCACACCACTCTTAGTCATTAAAAAAAAAAAAAATGGTGCTGTGCTACAAAGAAAGATGGAGGTTAAGAAACAGAGCATAGCGCCTACCTTGTCACTTGAACCCCAGTGGAGCATATGCAAACCCCCAATGGGAAGTGCAAGATGCCCAGTGAGTATTTATTAGCACCACCTGGTGATTATAGTAATTCAAAAGATGCTATGATTGAAGATAAATAAACAAGGTTTTAATTGGAACGGTGGCCGTGGGAGTGGAAAGGAAGAAGATAGCTGTGAAATACATTATAAAAGAAGAATCAAAATAATTCCACAATTGATTACATTTGACAGAGTGAAAGGGATGAAAGAGTCAAAGTCAACTATAAACTAAGCAGCTAGATAAGTAATACCTGAAATCAGGAATTAGGAGAAGATACAGGGCTTTGGAGCGAAGATGGAGAGTTTAATTTGGGGTATGTTGAAACTGAGATATGAGAAAGATGAAGATGATCCTTAAGTAGCTGGCGAATCATAACTAGAGCACGTTGTAGAAGGAAAGCTGCTCTGAGAGATAGATTTGAATGTGCTCTGCATGGAAATGGTCATTGAAGACATAGAATGGAATGAAGATGCAGCCATTACTGAAAAGGGTGACCAGGGAGACTGTGCCATCATAGGACAGCCACATTTCAGTAATAATTAGAAGCTGAAAGGAGTATGAGAGGAAAAGATTCATGATGAAAGGAAATTTATTACCTATGAAACAGGAATTTCAGAGGTCATTGTAGAGGGGTAGATGGAGAGAGAATTCTGGGAAGATGATGGAGTAGGTCAGAAAATTCCAAGCTCTCAAGATTTCCTCCTACAAAAGAGTTAAAATAGCACCTTAATGTGAACAAAGTGTGGGTGGCAATAAATAAAAATAGGAGCACATCAGGTATTCCTGGGACAACTTGAAAAGATAGGAAGAAAAATTCCAGGATAGGGTTTGGCCTCTGAAAGAGTAAACACCTCCAGGGTAGGTTCTGTTTTAAAAGCAGCAAGTCTTGGGGTTAGCTGGTTTGAGAGGCTGCCTTGGACTCAACCACAGGAACTTTAATCCCCCAGGATAGTGAGGGGAGTTGGGAATTTGAGCCTGGGAAGATTGAGGGAAACTCTGATGATAAGGAATGCCAAACTCAGTTGTGTTGTGAAGGGCAGCAGGGGTGAGAAGGAACCAGAACACTATGGGTGAATGTAGAAGTAGTGGGGCAGAAAGCCCTTGGCTGTGGTCACTTTCAGGAGGCTGGAGGTTTCACTTTGGTTCCAAGCTAGAGGGGAGAACTGAAGATCTGGGGCAAGAGGCACAATTTCCAGGGCTAAAGGTGACTACAAAAATTAAGCTATCACCACAAAAAATGCACAAAGCAGAAAGAATCCAACTATAGAAAGTTATTATGACAACAGAGATGTCTGGGGTTCATCCTCAGAGGAGGATATTGAAGCAAAGAAACTCTGGAAGAGTAATCTCAAATAGTCACTTGCTCAAAAAGAAAATTCCTAGGAGATCTTAAAAAAGACTTTTAAAATCAAATCAAAGAGAAGCAGGAAAAATTTTTAAAAAGTAAGAATGATCCAAGAAAAAGAAGAAAGTTATGAAAGGAAAGTCAACCAGTTAGAAAAGGAAATCCAGATTCTTAAGGAAGAAAATGACACCTTGAAAATTAGAATTGGGAAAAGTACAGCCAGTGAAATTGTATGAAATCAAGAAATAATTAACCAAGCCATGAAAAATGAAAAAAATAGAAGCGAAAGTGAAACATCTTATAAGAAAAAAACCCACAGATTTGGAGAATAGATCAGGAAGAGAAAATACAAAAATAATCAGACTAACTGAAAGTTATGATCAAAAAAAGAATTTTGATACAATAATACAAACAATAATTAAAGACAATTGTCCTGAAGCATTAGAACGGGGCGGGGGGGAAGAAATGGAAAAAAAAATTAATTTATCAGCACATAAAAGAGATCCTATGAGGAAAACTCATCAGAATCTCATAGTCAAATTCTGAAACCTCCAGCTCAAGGATAAAATGTTAAAAGCATCAAGATTAAAGAAATTTAAATATGGTGGAGCCACAATTAGACTCACACAAGACCTAGAATCAGAGACATTAAAGGACCACGGGTCTTGGAATATAATATAAGAACTGGTTTTCTGGTCAAAAATGTCATACTTTGCAAGGCAAAGTATTACGCTGAATGAAAAGAAAATGGACATTTGATAAACTCTCATACCTTCAAGACTTAAAAATCCTGAACTTAATAGAAGATTTGGCATACAAGAATGAAGAGAAATTTAAGGTACACACCAAAGACTGATTATAAGAGATTCATAATGACAGACTGTTTGCTTTTTACTTTATAACATATGTGTATGTATAAAATGCATGTCTAAGATTCTTATTAATAATTGGGTAGCTCATAAGTAAGATTGGGGAAAACTTGAGTAGGATAGGAATTTAAAAAGTAAGACCATTTAGGAACAGCTAAAAAGAGTAATTTTTTATACAAAAGAAGTGCAAGAGGAAGAATTGATATAGAGGAATTAGATGGGGGAGGAGGGCTGGTAGTTCTGGTAACCTGCTTTCATCACGAATAGGTTTAAGAGGGAACAATATGTATATATTTAGAAGAGTGTAAAAGTCTTCTAAATTCAGGAGAAATAAAATGATAGGAGCATAGGGAGAGGGGAGAGGACAAGGGAGGGTTCCTTAGAGGGGAGAGGAAGGGAATAACTAAAAAAGGGCTATAGAAGGTGTTTAGATTTATGAAAATGGGAGGATAGGGGAGGGATCCTTGGAGGGGGCTAGGTGAGTAATGGGAGGGCAAGATAGTAAAGGAGGCAGGAGAGATAGGAAACAAGAAATATGTACTAGCATAAAAAACAAAGATCAGGATTAGAATATGTTTGGAAAAGTATATGCCTATAGATGTAAGTATATATGTATACATGTACATATCAAAAATTTATTATACCCTTCTGGGTGATGGGGGAAGGGGGAAAATAACAAAGTAAAAAAGTGCACAGCAGAGAACCAAAGAATTCACAACGAAGTAAAGAAAAGATGGACAATTTTCAACACAACAAATCTTATCTATCACATAGGCTTTCTTGAAATGAAAATTTATTGTTACATAATCTGAATCCTCTTATGTTATGCTATGCACCTGACATGATTTTTTTTCTTTTAAACTTTGTATTTAAGTTCCAATATTTAAGTTTATGATATTTGGGGTTCTTTTCTCTACTCTGTATTCTGGAGTTTGAGTTCAAAATAAAATTTAAAACAAAAGAAAGGGTAGATGGTGTTTGGTTGAAACTTTAAGGTGGGTTATGGAGGATAAGAATAAAGAATCAATTAGGGGTGGGTGGATATGGAGAATGATGACATATAGCGTTTCAGAATCAATAGAATATGTAGGGTATGACCAGGTGTAAGAATGGTCATCATTGACTGGAAGGTACTATTCATCCTAGAGGAAGCTAGAGATCAGGCTGGAAGCAAGCAAAGCCCTGACAGAAGGCAAATGGTTAGATGGTTGGCTTGTTTCACTATTCTTACCTCTGAAAATTGTTGATTAAACAAAAAATTGTGTAGTTTGAAATGGAAATTAAACATGCACAGAAGGAGAAAGAAGTCCCACTCACTGCTGACTTTCCTCTTCTTCCTCTTCCCTCAAGGGAAAGGGCCAACAGGAGATGGGAGGCCTGAGGTGAAACGTAAGATTTCATTTCTTCTCCCAGGTAGGAGCAAAGGCAAGTATCTGGAGATGGAAGTTACCTTGTACTGCCACAAATGGAGGTCACTCTGATAACCTGAGAGGGCATAAACATCAGGAGACGGAAGGCTCAGAATCTAGAGAATTCACTCCAATAAACTTTATTTAGACATCTAAAGTGGTCAAGGCACTGTAATGGACACTTCTCATCAATTATAGGTATATAATGTAGACTCTAACCACAAGGAAAGGGGCAATCTAAACCATATACACATAACATTAAGAGTTCAAGAGAGGCCAATGCAAAGAATCATGAAAAATTTGATGTGGGAGAAAACCATTCAGCTTCAGAGAAATGTGATCTACCAGGGGCACAAATTGAGTTGAGTCTTTTTTTTTTTTTTAACTTTTTACATTCATTTTCACAAAATTTTGGGTTTCAAATTTTCTCCCCTTTTATCCCCTCCCCCCACCCCAATACCCCAAGCAATCTAATTTTCCCTATCACCAATTTGTTTTCTCTTCTGTCATCCCTCCCTTCTCTTGTCTCCATCTTCTCTTTTCTCCTGTAGGGCCAGATGACTTTCTATTCCTCATTAACTGTATGTCTTCTTTCCTAGTAGCAAGAGCAATACTAGACAGTTGTTCCTAAAACTTTTCAGTTCCAAATTCTCCCCATCCCTCCCTCCCCACCCATTCCTTTTGGGACGGCAGGCAATTCAATATAGGCCATATCTGTGTAATTCTGCAAATGACTTCCCTGATAGTCATGTTGTGTAAGACTAACTGAATTACCCTCCATCCTATTCTGCCCCTCATTGTTTCTCTTCTGTCTTTTGATCCTGTCCCTCCCCAAGAGTGTTGACTTCAAATTGCTCCCTCCTCCCTTTGCCCTCCCTTCCATCATCCCCCCCTCCTTGCTTATCTCCTTCTCCCCCGCTTTCCTATACTGTAAGATAGGTTTTCATACCAAAATGAGTGTGCATTTTATTCCTTCCTTTAGTCAAATGTGATGAGGGTAAACTTCTTGTTTTTTTTTTTTCTCAGCTCTCCTCTTTCCCTCCACTAAAAAGTCTCCTACTTGCCTCTTAAATGACATATAATTTACCCCATTCCATTTCACCCTCTTTCCTCCCACTACATTTCTCTCTCACCATTTACCTTAATTTCTTTTAAGATATGGTCCCATCCTATTCAATTCACTCTGTGTTCTCTGTCTCTGTATGTGCATGCATGTGTGTATGTGTGTGTGCATGCACACGTGTACGTATGTGTGTGTATGTGTGTTTGTGGTCCCACCAACTACCCAGATACTGAAAAGTGTTAAGAGTTACAAATATTGTCTTTCCATGTAGGAATGTAAACAGTTCACTTCTGGTAAGTCCCTTAAGACTTCTCTTTGCTGTTTACTTTTTCATGCTTCTTCTCATTCTTGTGTTTGGAAGTCAAATTTTCTTTTCAGCTCTGGTCTTTTCATCAAGAATGCTTGAAAGTCCTCTGTTTCATTGAAAGACCATATTTTCCCCTGAAGTATTATACTCAGTTTAGCTGGGTAGGTGATTCTTGGTTTAAGTCCTAGTTCCTTTGCCTTCTGGAATATCCTATTCCACGCCCTTCGATCTCTTAATGTAGAAGCTGCTAGATCTTGAGTTATCCTGATTGTATTTCCACAGTACTGGAATTGTTTCTAGCTGCTTACAAGATTTTCTCCTTGAGCTGGGAGTTCTGGAATTTGGCCACAATGTTCCTAGAAGTTTCTCTTTTTGGATCTCTTTCAGGTGGTGATCGATGGATTTTTTCAATACTTATTTTGCCCTCTGGTTCTAGAATATCAGGGCAGTTTTCCTTGATAATTTCATGGAAGATGATGTCTAGGCTCTTTTTTTTGATCATGACGTTCAGGTAGTCCCATAATTTTTAAATTGTCTCTCCTAGATCTATTTTCCAGGTAAGTTGTTTTTCCCATGAGACATTTCACATTCTCTTCCATTTTTTCATTCTTTTGGTTTTGTTTGGTGATTTCTTGGTTTCTCGTGAAGTCATTAGACTCCATCTGTTCCATTCTAATTTTGAGAGAACTATTAAACTCAGTGAGCTTTTGAACCTCTTTTTCCATTTGGCTAATTCTGCTTTTGAAAGCATTTTTCTCCTCATTGGCTTTTTGAACCTCTTTTGCCAATTGAGTCAGCCTAGTCTTCAAGGTGTTATTTTCTTCAGCATTTTTTTGGGTCTCCTTAACCAAGGTATTGACCCGTTTTTCATACTTTTCTTGCATCTCTCTCATTTCTCTTCCCAGTTTTTCCTCCACCTGTCTAACTTGCTTTTCAAAATCCTTTTTTAGCTCTTCCAAGGCCTGAGCCCACCTGACATCCCCCTGGGGTGTCTGGGGTACCGAGGCCCCACCCTCCACATCTTTCCCCGATGTCAAAAATACATCCTCATCATCAGATCCGGATGCTGGGATCATTTGCATTTGTTGGAAAAAACTCTCTATAGTCTCATTTTTCTTCCCTTTTCTAGGCATTTTCCCAGCCAGTTACTTGACTTCTGAGATTCCTGACCACCCCCGCCTAGATCTGCCCAGCTAGTGCTTGGGGTCTGAGGTTCAAATGGGCTTTCCGCAGCAAGCTTTAGTTCTGGTGCTGGGGTGGGGGCAGGGCTGCCTCCCAGGCTCGGCCTCCTCAGGGGATTTATGCAGAGACCTTCAGGAATGGAGCGGGTGGGGGGGGGCTGCCTCCCAGGCTCAGCTCCCTCAGGGGCTTTATGCAGAGGCCTTGAGTAATAGAGCGGAGTGGGGCAGGGCTGTCTTGCAGGCTCAGCTCCCTCAGGTTGTTTATGCAGAGACCTTCCATAATGAAGATCCTACCTACTGCTGAGGGAGTCCGGGTGGCCACCGCCGCTGCTGCCTCCGCTGCTGCCCATGCCTCTGCCTCCGCCGCTCCCTGCCCCCGTCTCTGCCGCCCCCGCTTCCTCCCAAGGGGGCCCGAGTCCCAGAGACACTCCGCTCCCCTCCTCCAGCCAGCCGTCTCTCTCACTGACCTGTAGCTTCTGTGGGTGGAGGAACTTTCCCGGCTGCCGGAGCTTCCATCCCTGAAGCCTGCTCGGGTCAGCTTCTCTGGGGCCATGGCCAGGGCAGCGCTGGAGATGAGGTCCGCTTTCCGGGGTGCGACGGACCCTGGGGACGGGTCTCCAGGGCTCTCTGGCACGGAAATCTCTTCCACTATGGTTCTGCACACCTTTCAGTGATCCAGAATTTATGCGGATCTCTTTTTACATTAATTCTATGGGCTGTGAGTTGGAGCTCGTAAATGTGAGTCCTTCTACTCTGCCATCTTGGCTCCGCCCCCCTTGAGTTGAGTCTTGAAGGAAAGAAGGTACTTCAACATAAGAGTGGACAAAATTCTATTCCTCTCATGGGAAATGGAATGACCAAAGTCATGGAGATGGGAGGAGAGCAAAAGATAGTAAACAGGATCATTTTGTGGGAATATAGGGCAGATGAGGTGGAGAATTATGTAATAAGATCTGAAGTATAGTTTAGTTAAAGATTGCAGAGGATGAAAGTAGGATTGGGGGAGGATAGGCTCCCTAATGAGTTTCTTGGAAATCTTTTGTGTTTATTGCAATAAAATTGCAATAGTTCTCACTCAGATTGGAGCCCAGTACTTAAGAGAAATCTTTGGGCATAGTATACCTAGTTATTTCCATTCCAGAGACTTGAGTGCAGCCTCTCTAAGCCCCTGATTCTTCCATTCACCTGCTTTCTATCCTCCAGTCAAAAATACAACATTCTGAGCTATGGCTTTCTTTCCCTTTTATGCTATTCCCATGCCCCATTCCAGGTTTCGATCAGCCTCTTCAGATGAGTAATACAGAAGGAGAAAAACAGTTTTAAAAAACAAACAAACAAGAAGGAAAGTAGGAGAAAGACCTGACCCATTCATTTACTTTACCTTCAAACAAAGAAAGTGTTTCAAATTTTTGCCTGGGAGGTGATTGTGAGAGAGAGCAAAGTCCCTTCCCAAGGATTCCAGGAAAAGAAGTACTGGGAATTATGTGTGTGTTCGTCCTTCGTTGCCAAAGAAGACCATGCCATCAGAAAAATAATGACATGACTTGCACTTGACTTTGTTTTGAGTGAGGGAGGGCTGTGCAGGTCACCAGCCTCACTTCTCCTCCAGAGCCATCTGAATCCAGTGACCAGATATTCATCAGGATGAATAGACAAGACCCAGGATGAGGCAGTTGGGTTTAAGTGACTTGCCCAATGTCACACAGCTAGTGAGTGTCAAGTGTCTGAGGTGAGATTTGAACTCAGGTGCTCCTGACTCCTGCACTGGTGCTTTATCCACTGCACCACCTAGTTGCCCCACTGAGAATTAATAGCCTTGGAGACTGAGAAGCCCTGGGGGGGGTTGCCTTGTGACTTCCACAATCTTATTTACATTGTCACCTTTTTCTATTTCATTACTACCTTGTTGATGTCAACACATGTTTGTTTTGCTTACTCTGGCAAAGCATTGCTAAAAGACAATAATAACAAACCCAGTAACAATAATGTTATACTTTACAGATGAGGAAACTGAGGTTTCATGAAGTTAAGTGATATTCTATGACTCAGAGTCAGATCCAGACTTCAACTCAGGACTTGACATATTAAGGTCATGTAAAATATGAAGCAGCTGATGTGAGCAACCTCCTCCATGTCTAAGAAAGTCTTAGACTGTGAAAATAGTTCAGCTTTTCTTTATATATTAAAAGTTTTCATCAATCTATAGGGTGACTAAACAAGCTATGCAAGGAATACGGAATATGAAGGAAATTTTTAGGAGAAAAGATGGGGAGAAACTTGAAAACTTCCCAGCTTCGCAATCACATCTATGAATTATGACTTCATTATGCTGTTTGTAAGTCTTACGAATTTCTAAAACATAGTAATGAGCCATATTCAAGTATAGGCATAAAGGCACATTAGAAAGCAAATATGCCCTAAAATATTCATAAATGCACTCTTTGGATAACAAAGAGCTGGAAACAAAGTAGATGCTAACATTTAGAAGAATGTTTAAACTAATCGTGATACATGGATGTCCTGGAATATTACTCTTCTATAAGACAAAGACAAATATGAAGAACTTTAAAAAGTATGGGAAGAAATAGTAATTGAGAAAAAGTAAAGTACACAGAGTCAGGAAAACAGCACACCTAGAGACTGTAAACTGCTGTCTGCTTTACTCTTTGTTACAAGGGATAGCTTACTGGGAGGGAAGTCATGGGGTGTATGACATGTATCTGGAAGTGAAGTTTATGTAAAAACCAGAAGTGTTCATTAAAATGTTTTGCAAAACCATCTACACTATCCATTAAAGTAGATAATCCAGGACCAGCATAGTGACAATAATCTACTATTCCCCACAAGTTCTTTCAATGTTATTCTTTTAACATCAATTCAGTTGGTTAAAGGAAAAATTAAAGCCTTTACTTTTACCATAATACCATAAAACCATATTTACATAATACCATTATAGCGACATGAGTCTAATGTAGATTAGCATTTTCTCTGCAATTTAGAACGTTGCCTAGGTCACATGTGCCCCACAGTACCCATGATATTTCCAAGTACAACCCAAATCAGATTAAAATAAAATTGGAAAGTATTTAGTAAAATAAATGAAAATATAGTAAAACATAAATAAAGTTGCATTTTAAAAGTAAGTCAATAAGCCTACAGGGATCCTTAGGTAAACTTCAGTAACTCTTTCTCTGAGTTTGACATTCACTGATGCCTAGAGATATTAAGTGACTTTCACAGGGTCACATTTCTCTAGTTCATACAACTAGGACATGTCATAAGTGAAACTTGAATCCATGTTTTCAAAGCCTTTGAAGTCAACTCAGATGAAATTTCTTTCGTGTATCTTTTTCTTATCCCCCAGTACCTCTCATATATTGATATTCAGCCTTTGATTTCATAAATGAGTAACCCTTCCATAAATGTAGATTGTAACTCCTTTATTAGGAGATAGACACTGTGCAATAAAAAAAATGAGCAAATACATAAATGAATGAATGAATGACTAAAAACAAATAAACAGAGAGATGAAGTTTTTTTGAAGAATTTTTTAAATTGGGGGGAGGAGCCAAGATGGCGGAGTAGAAAGACTCATTGTATGCTAGCTCCAAACCCACAGCCCATATATTTTCAGTAAAAAGAACTCTCCACAAATTCTGGATCAGAGCAAGCTACGCAGAAACGCAGTGGAGGAGATTTCCATTCCGGAGAGCCCTGGAAAGCCATCCCCAGGTGTCCGTTGTCCACTGGACAGCAGAGCCCACCCCAGCCCTGCCCTGGCCATGTGGCCCCAGAGGAGCAGATCTGAGCAGGCTTCGGGGATGGAATCTCCAGGGGCTGCAAAGGTCCCTCCACCCACAGGTGCTACAGGTCAGTGAGAGAGACTTCTGGGCTGGCCGAGAGGGGAGCGGGGTGTCTCCATGACTCGGGCCACCTCGGAAGGCAGCAGCAGAAGCAGTGGTGGCCCAGGACTCCCAGAGCAAGCAGGAGCTCCTCTCCATTGCTGAAGGTCTCTGCATAAACCTCCTGAGGGATCTAAGCCTGGGAGGCAGCCCTGCCCCCACCTGAGCACCAGAACTTAAGCTCACATTGAATAGCAGCTGTGCCCACCACTGAAAGCCCTGAGACTGGGGGGCAGCATTTGATTATCAGCAGAAGTTAAGTAACTGTCTAGGAAAAGGCCTAGAAAAGGGAAGAAAAATAAGACCATAGAGAGCTACTTTCTTGGGGAACAGATATTTCTTCCTCCTTTCATTTCTGAAGGGGAGGAACAATGCTTACCATCAGGGAAAGATGTGGAGGTCGGGTCTCTGTATCCCAGACATCCGAGGTGGATGTCTGGTGGACTCAGGCCATGGAAGAGCCCACAAAGGATTTTGAAAATCAAGTTAGACAGGTGGAGGAAAAACTGGGAAGAGAAATGAGAGAGATGCAAGAAACACATGAAAAAACAGGTCAATACCTTGGTAAAGGAGACCCAAAAAAATGCTGAAGAAAATAACACCTTGAAAAATAGGCTCACTCAATTGGCAAAAGAGGTTCAAAAAGCCAGTGAGGAGAAGAATGCCTTCAAAAGCAGAATTAGCCAAATGGAAAAGGAGGTTCAAATCTCAATGAAGAAAATAGTTCTCTCAAAATGAGAATGGAACAGATGGAGGCTAATGACTTTATGAGAAACTAAGAAATCACAAAACAAAACCAAAAGGATGAAAAAATGCAAGAGAATGTGAAATGTCTCATTGGAAAAACAACTGACCTGGAAAATGGATCCAGGAGAGACAATTTAAAAATTATGGGACTACCTGAAAGCCAAGATCAAAAAAAGAGCCTAGACATCATCTTTCATGAAATTATCAAGGAAAACTGCCCTGAGATTCCAGAACCAGAGGGCAAAATAAGTATTCAAGGAATCCATCGATCACCGCCTGAAAGAGATCCAGAAAGAGAAACTCCTAGGAGCATTGTGGCCAAATTCCAGAACTCCCAGGTCAAGGAGAAAATATTGCAAGCAGCTAGAAAGAAACAATTCCAGTATTGTGGAAATACAATCAGGAAAACACAAGATCTAGCAGTTTCTACATTAAGGGATAGAAGGGCATGGAATAGCATATTCCAGAAGTCAAAGGAACTAGGACTCAAACCAAGAATCACCTACCCAGCTAAACTGAGTATAATACTTCAGGGGAAAATATGGTCTTTCAATGAAACAGAGGACTTTCAAGCATTCTTGATGAAAAGACCAGAGCTGAAAAGAAAACTTGACTTTCAAACACAAGAATGAGAAGAAGCATGAAAAAGTAAACAGCAAAGAGAAGTCTTAAGGGACTTACCAAAGGTGGACTGTTTACATTCCTACATGGAAAGACAATATTTGTAACTCTTAAAACTTTTCAGTATCTGGGTAGTTGGTAGGACCACACACACACAGATACACACACACACACATGCACACAGACATGTACACGTGTGCACACACACATACACACATGCATGCACACACAGAGACAGAGACCACAGACTGAACTGAATAGGATGGGACCATATCTTAAAAGAAATTAAGGTAAATGGTGAGGGAGGAGAGAGGGTGAAATGGAATGGGGTAAATTATCTCTCATTCAAGAGGCAAGCAGGAAACTTTTTAGTGGAGGGAAAAAGAGGAGAGCTGAGAAAAAAAAAACATCAAGTTTACCCTCATCACATTTGACTAAAGGTAGGAATAAAATGCACACTCATTTTGGTATGAAAACCTATCTTACAATACAGGAAAGCGGGGGAGAAGGGGATAAGCAGGGAGGGAGGGATGATGGAAGGGAGGGCAATGGGAGAAGGGAGCAATTTGTAGTCAACACTCAGGGAGGGACAGGATCAAAAGACAGAATAGAAACAATGGGGGGGGGCAGGATAGGATGGAGGGAATTACAGTTAGTCTTACACAACATGACTATCATCAAAGTCATTTGCAAAACTACACAAGTATAGCCTATATTGAATTGCCTGCTTTCCCAAAGGGAATGGGTGGGGAGGAAAGGATGGGGAGAATTTGGAACTCAAAGTTTTAGGAACAACTATTTAGTATTGTTCTTGCTACTAGGAAACAAGAAATACAGTTAATGGGGAATAGAAATTCATCTAGCCCTACAGGACAAAAGAGAAGATGGGGACAAGAGAAGGGAGGGATGATAGAAGAGAGGGCAGATTGGTGATAGGGAAAATTAGAATGCTTGGTGTATTGGGGTGGGGGGAGGTGATGAATGGGGAGAAAATTTGGAACCCAAAATTTTTTGAAAATGAATGTAAACAGTTAAATAAATAAATTTACTTAAACAAAAATAAAATGAGAAGGGATCTTAAAAAAAAAAAAAAAGAATTTTTTAAATCACCTAAGTCCAGTCTGGTGTTGAGGTTTTTCCCCCTAGGAGAAGGTGGGAAAAAAACATATGTGAAGTCTGTCATAGGGCCCAACATTTCTAGCTTTTTCAATTCAACATGAGTCACCTCTGTCACTTTGGTCATTGATAACCTAAAGTCACCTCCATTGTAATGACAAAGTATTATCTTGAATTTTTTTTCCTCTTTACTGCATTTGTATTATTCTGTGATATAGTTTTTTCTCTGTTATTGTTTCTGAATATATTGTGTTTTCTATGAAGGTTAGGGATATAGTTCATCTAAATTTTATATTGTTCTCAGTACCTAGAGAAGCGCTTTTCACAAGCTTGGTTGAATTGAATTGAACATCCTCATTTTCTATGTGAGGATATGTAGATACGTAACAGATACACATCTTCCTTTTCAAGACCTGGATCTAGAACCCAGAACTCCTTACTCTTAGTTCAAGGTTTTTTTTTTTACTTTTGATTGTTTTAAACCACACAACAGTTACTTCTTTAATTATTCAAACATTGTGTTACATTTATGTTCAACATTCTTATTTCTGCTTTCATTAACTCCAAGGATTCCTGAAAAAATCATAGCCAGGTCAATAAATGAAACCATTAGGTTATTTTCCCCCATTAGTCTGACCCTTAATGCTTTTCCATCAACTGGCTCATCTCTGTCTCTTTTTCATGGGTAATTTAACTTCATATCTGCTGCCACAGATACTACAGTTCATGCTGAGCCTGTACAGAAATGAAGGAGTTAGCACATTGCCAACCTCTACTGTGGTGTTCAGCTTGGGGCCTCTGAGTGGGATATCAATTTCCATTTTTGAAAAACAGAAAAACACACCTCTACTTTTATGAATAAAAAATGAAAACTTAAACATTTTTTTTTTGCTATTTTGGCATCAATGGAATACTAACTACTGTTTTCCAGTATCAGTTTGAGTAATAGAAATGTATTTGGTCCATTGGACAAAACTATCTGCATTTAAGCTTAAGAGGCACTGTTTACTATAGTATTTTCAACTTCTCACCATAAATCAAAAATACTTACCGTCTTGGTCCAGTTTTCCCTAGTGGATAGCCTGAGGCTAGTTTTTTCCTTCACAATGAAATGTAGCTTATGGATGCTGCTTAAATATTGGATTAGTATTTTATATGTGGATCTACAAGCCCTGAGGCAATGAGTGCATTTTAAGCAAATCAAAATAAAATTCAAAAGTATGGCTATTTCATAATTAGAAATAGCATGCTGACCTTTGCAAAGCACAGAAACAGAGGGGGGGAGGAGGAGAAAAAGACTAGAAACACAAACTGAATTCATTCTCAGCATTTGTTTCTCATTGTAATCCAACAGTTCAATTTCAGCCATCAAAACCGATGGTTAAAATTGTAGAGCCATATAAGCATAGATGGATTACTAGATGTGACTGCCACCCCTACTTCTGTCATCATTTTCCCTTTCCAAAGAATATACTTAACCTCAACCTCTACTACTAGAGCCATGAGACTATCCCACTATAATCGTTCCTATGTCATACCTATCCAATCTGGGAACCTCTATCATGTCAGGTCCTGGAATCCTTTGGAATGAGGAGCAGTGTATTCCAGTGTTCAGCTGTTTGTTTGTTTTTCCTTCCTCTAGTCTACAAATGAATTTGTCCTAGGTTCCTTAATTCCTAGTTAAAACTCTGTTCTTAGAAAACCAAGAGCTGACTACATGAGGTTGGTCATGTAGGAGTTAAGTGAAGGAGTTTGTAAACTTTATTCATGCATCTGCACAATGCTGTTGCTCAGAGACAATCTCAAGAGAGATAGGAGAGTGAGCTCCTGAGGCAGAGTAGTATGCCTCTCAAACCTGGTATCTTGCCTCATTTTTATCAGCATGGGCCAAGAGATAAGACACTAAATTAGGCTTCAGATGTGCTTGTGTCAGGCTGGGCACGTAATTTATCTTTCTCAAGTGAACACATCAGCAAGTTAAGCATCTATTAAGGGTCTACCATGGGCTTGGTTGATTGGTTCTTGGACCGAAATGACATCACTACGCTAGAGTCAAGTTTCAATGTATCTGAATGACCAACATGAGCCCAGAATGCTCTACCACAAGTCGGGCACAATTTCACTATGGATTTGGTACCGTACTGAAAATGGGCATACAAGCGTAATCATAGTTCTATTACTAAGAAGTTTACATTCTAATTCATAGAGGAAGACACTTTCTCAAAAAAGAAGCTGAAAAGCATGAGGGGCTGGGACATACCAAAGAACCTGACACAGAAAGTCCTTAAAATCCTGATTCTGGAGGGCCTCTTTAAATGGAAGTTCTGTGAAGAACCAGATAACAGAGGAAGAGCCCATAGGGCAAAGGATGTTTCCAGTGTGAGAAATCTAGGAATGGGGTGAATTTTAGAGTGAAAATGTCTCTGTGGTGTGGTAGAGGTAGTCCAGAGAATCAAGAGAGAAGTCTGGAATAGAATGCAGACATGACTCATTTAATCATCTTCTTTAAAATGAAGTTTGTCTCAGTCTGTTTCCTCGTATGTAAAATAGGCATGCTAATATTTCTATCACTTTTCATACATAGTTTTTGCAAGGAGAAAATAAAATAATGTTCATCAAAAATCTCAAAATATAAAACCTCATATAAATGTGTTATTTCTAGGATATAAAGATATTTCTAGGATACTATTGAAGTATGCCAGATGTGGAATTTGTACCTTCAACAGCTATACTTAGAGCCGTGACTCCTGTACTATTTTTCTCTCTGGTAGTGACAATAAAGTAAAACATTAAAGCCCATCATTTTCATTGATTAAGAGAGTCAAAGCTTGAGTCAATAGACACTTATTAACTGCTTACTATGTACTAAGCACCGTGACACAAAAGAAGGAGTGGGGAAGAAACAATTTCTGCCCTCAAGGAGTACACAATCTAAAAGGGAAAGCTGTTGTTAAGTCTTGTCTGAGATTCTTTGTGACCCTGTGGACCATATTGTCCAAGGATTTTCTTGGCTAAGATACTGGAGTAGTCTGTCATTTTCTTCTCCAATGAATCAAAGCAACCACGGTTCAGTGACTTGCCTATGGTCACATAATTGGTAAGTGTCTGAGGCCAGATTTGATGCCAGGCCCAGCGTTCTATCCACTGAGTCACCAAGCTGCCCCCTAGATGAATAGGGGAAGACAACAGGGTAAGAGATGCTGAAAAACAGGGAGGGAGGAGGGAGCTTATCTGATATTCAAGAGGCGGGAGGAGCTATGTTGATGTGCTATAGGAAGGGTGGAAAATGATCTGAGGTGAGAGTTGTAGAGCTGATTTCATCTTGCAGTTCAATAAGAATTTAGGGCCCAGGGGGCAGGAGGTGCTGAGAAGGTATGAGTTTCAGAGGGGATTTCATCTTACTGTATTATGAGTTCCTGGAGCATTTTCATTTATTTCTAACTTTGTTCAAGAACATGAAGCATTAAAATAATGGAAAAATTTAAAAATAGTAAGAGGTAACTTTCTTACATTGTTTTATTAAGTTCTTTCATTTCAACCCCCAATAACCTTTTAAGGTAGGTGCTATGATTACCCCTGTTCTGCAGATGAGGAAAATAAGGTTAAATGGGGTTAAATCATTTGCACAGGGTCACACAGCTAATAAGTGTCTGGGGCAGGATTTGAACTATGGTCTGTTTTTGACTCCAAATCCAGTGCTTTGTCTAGTAGTTGCCTATTATTGAAGGGTAACTTGAGTTTTCTTTGTATTGATAGATATTTGTATCCATTTCTCATTTTCATTATATGGTTATAGATGGGAGAGGTAAGACCACCACCAACACCATCATTTTATAGATGAGACAGTAGGAAAAGTGACATGCCCAAGATAACACAGGGGAAGAGATAGGATCTGAACCCAGATTCTGACTCCAAATTCAGCACTTTTTTTTCCTCCTCTACAGAACTGTACTAGCTATTGTTATAAGAAAAATATCAGTGACCACTAGAATCTATCCTCAAGGACAGTAGAACTGAATACATAGCTTTTTGTGCTCTTTCTTCATGTCAGAAAAGGTTTTAACAATTGATATTGGAGAGGAGGGCATCTCATAAGAGTAGCCTAGACATTCTCCTGTATTTCAAATCCTGATGGCATGCCATTTCTCTTGTTGGTTTGGCTTTAATGATGTTTCCTGCTGACCCTCTTGTGTGAAAGTCATGCTGGGAAGCGTGGCTTTGATAGCAGTGTTTACATGAATGTTTGATAAGCATCTGTCAGCCCTTAGCACTCTACAAGCCTAGGAACACAAAAGACAGCTATGGAGTCCCAGAGCTTTTGTCACCTGAAAACATAATCTGGTGTGTTTTCTGAATTTCAAATCAACAGAGAGATTGTTCTCTTTGTAGCCTCAATTGTAATTTATGTATTATTTACTCCAGGACTATAAGTAATGGGGGGAAAAGACAATTGCCTTTTCTTCCCCCCAAAACAGGTTTTTTGAGCATGGAGGGTTGAACTCTTTTAATGCCTACTTACTTCCCCTTGATTCCATTGGATACAAAACAACAAATAGATTACAGCAGATTTAATAGTCTCTCAGTTTAGAGAATGTCATTGTCTATTTCGGGAGTAATTCAATGTACTGTTGATCTTTCATTGGAAAAGTCTTACATAGAGATTGCCATATATATTTGCAGATAGAAATAATTGCATCTATTTTGCACATCTGAATTTAGGCAATATACAGAAATCCCCCTGTTAATGAACACTTGACAGGAACAAGTCACAGAGTCTGGTTTTGGCATCAGGAGACCTAGGTTTGAATACTGACTATATCACTAATTTCCTCTGTAACCTTGGGTAAATTATTTAATATATCTGGACTTTCCTTATCTATAAAATGTTGTAATTGCACCAGATAGTTGCTAAGGACTCTTGTAGTGCTAAATGTGTGTTAAATATATAATTGCAGAATTCTATATAAATGATGTTAGAGGCAATGATTCTAAAGAACACTCCTTCCTCTCAACCCTTGTAGAAGGCTGTGGCAGTCATCTAGATCCCTATTCTAGACCTTGGAATGGAATGTGGCAGACACATATTTCAAAGGGAAAAAAAAATCAAGAAAAAATATCAATATGATTTTCCCCATTATCCAGAAAGAGTGAGAGACTAAACGATTTACTCACAGTCACCCAGACTCTGACCTCTGGAAAATCACTTCCTTTCAGCTAACTGTCTCTGTTTCCTCATCCTGAAAAGAGGGTAAATGGAGAGGCACACCTCATCAAACACTAGACAGATTTAGTTTCCAAGACAAATGATGGATTTACCCTCTTCCTGGTGAGGTGGCAGACAAGAATCATATACCTACACCAAGTCAGAGCCAGGACTCAGGATAATTTGCAGGGAACAACTGAAGAAAGATTACAGTGGATGGCCTGTCATTAATTCTGTTTGGATTTTATGGTGTCACTCATTGTCTTCCCTAGTCACTCTTTACTGTTCTCAGTAGGAAGTCATCCGGCTTTGTATTTAAAAAAGAATACAGCCTACGTAAGACTCAAATCTAAATTACTCTCTGATATTAAATTGGAGATTAAGCAGACCATTCCTATAAACCACTGAAGGCCCTGTGGCTGTAATTAATAAACTTGTTTCCGAGTAGGAAACAAGGACCAACACACTTTCTTAAGAGTCTAATTTGCTTCTTGAAAGAAATGTTTACACCAGAAGAATATAGCTGAATATATGTTAAGGTTTTTGTTTGATTACAAGCCACTGCTGATTTGAACTAGTTAGTGTGGCAATCTATCTGAATTAATAATATTTTTGAATCATTTAAAAAATAAAGCTATTTTGTTTTAAAAGGCATTTGGGAGCTGAATAGCACCTTGGGATACATAATTTAGGAGGACAAATATTCTCTTTTTAACCTTGAAAGGCACTTAGGACAATCTTGATCTTTGAGCCAAAATACCCACTTGAGACATGCCTTGGAGTTCTTCAAGAGTCATCCGGTCTTCAAGGGGCAGAGTCAGAGGAAGAAGTTATAAAGAGGAGCTCAAGAGCAGAGCTGGCAAGAAACAGTAGCACCAGAAGAAGGGAAAGGGGAAAGAAAAAAATGAAATTTTACTTGCAGGAGAAAAGGGAGAGATCCAAGGAGAGTCATTTAACCCTATGGGCATCTCTAAACTAAGGATTTGGACTGAAGCTTAGAGCTTCATCCATTTATTCTCTATTTGGGAAAATTTTTTTTTCTACCTCTTTCTTCCCTATACTCCTCCCTCATTTTTTTCCCAACATCTCTCCATTAACAGGCACTATGAAAAACTTATCATTTATTTACTCCAAAATTTTTGGTAACTTCAAAATGTAGTTCATCTATAGGGAGGACAGAGATTAACTGGAAAGATAAAATAAATAAAGGCAGAAAGTCAAAACTCTGCCTAAATAGTAGGGGTTTTCCTAACTGAAGGTTCTGAGACATTGTGAAAGTACTTTTAACTTTTCATTTCCTATAAATTCCAGAAAGCTTCAGAGAAGAAAAGGACTTTGACTGAAAAGATCTTATTGCCCCTACATTAAAAACAAAAAACAAATAATCATTGTAACAGGATATGGCTGATTACATCTCCAAAGGCGAAGAGTTTAAGGAGAAATTTGGGGTATAAGCCCTACATCCATACCTTGTGCTACGATACCCACTTGTGTATTACTGACTATAGCATGTCTATCTTTGTGTACATATGAGACAGTATTGCATCATTGTTAAAGACTCAGCCTTGGAGTCAGGACTGTTTGGGTGAAATATAGCTTGTGAGACAGTTGACTTGATGATGAGGCAAATCATTTGACAACTCAATAACTTAAATACCTTTCTAAATTCAAGAAAATAAACAGCAGAAATATCGTGACTATACTGATAGAATTGGTAGGCCAGCTTCTTCTCAAGGGACCTCCCAACCTAGAGGAAATCACAGTGACTAGATCATAGTAGGTGCTTATATAGATGTATATTTTCCATTCTATCAACAAGCACTCAATTTAATAAATAATCATGCTTCATTTAAAATTGTCAAATAATTCAGAGTGACTGCTAATTCCCATTAATTAGTTCAACTCAGGAAGGATTGGAGAGGCATGAGGCAGTGCAGATATATGTAAGTCTGAGGTGAGGAGAGAGAAAGAAATACAGATACAAAAAGAAACAGAGCATTGCTAAGTCAAGGTCTTAACTTTATATAGGGATTAGTGACTTAAAAATGGTCTACTTCCAAGACAGCACAAAAATTGGTTACCAAGCCTGTGTGATTAAGAAATGGAGGCAGAGAGTCTTTAAGTAGTTTGCTGTAGGTAGCTTGGCTAGTAGTGATAAAGAACAGACTTGAATCCAGGTCTCTTGACTCTAAATACAAAAATCTTTAAGTTACAGATTTCTTAAATAATGAATTATTTGTAACTGGAACATAGTATTGCATGTCACTGGATTTTAAAAGCCTCTAAAGCATTTTGAAAGGTGAAAGAAAATGATTTGTTCTTGTAAATGGCATAGACATTTCAAATTCAATCATGTTTAAATCACAAATTTTCTTAACATTTCATATCAGATGGTGCAAAAGTATACAAGCTTTTGTCTGAATTAACAGAAATTATGGGGTCTGAATTCAAGAGCTTTTTTTGTTCTATTTGTATAATATTTAAGTACATAAGTGTTTTATAGGCATTATTTTATATCCAATATTTATCTCCCTGTAAATGTTCAAGGATGTCAATGAGTATTTTCAATTGAATATACAGAAGTCTAAAGAGTTAACTTACAATTTAAAAACTTCAGAGTTTGCTGTTTAAGGCATGTTTCTTTAATTTTTTTTAATCAGCTAAGAAAACGTTTGTTTCTAAACCCAAGGCTAATTTATGTATAAACTGTGTATTTTTCTAATACCAGTTCAAGGTTTTTTTTTTTTCACCCCTGTTCATTAAAGTACATTCAGATAAACACACAGGAGGAGATTTTCAATGGTTTGTATCCTTTTCCCTAAAGAAACAAAGAACAAAATGCTAAATGATATTTGCTATGCTTTTTTGCAAGCTGTGAAATAAATTGTGCATCATATACCATAAAACTTGCTTGGGGTAATACATTTTGGAAATGGATAACTTCTATTAATATGTGATTCTATATCTATGTAATCTGTCTCTACATGTGCTTAAGAGCAGTGGTAATCCCTTTCATGGGTCATCATAATATCCCTGCCTATATCATATTGAGGTCAACATCCTGGTCGTAAGTTTCTCTGACTCTACTAGGTTGTCTTTCTATTAGGGAAACTCCACCTCGTTTGTGGAGACCTAACATAACTTTTATCTCACAGGCAATGCAGCCTTTGGAATTAATAGGTTAATTTTGGGTTAATTCTGTACTACAATGGGGTAGGACTTTTGTGTTTATTCATATAAATATCTCATTTTATTGTATTTCACTTTATTGTGTTTTACAGATATTGCATTGCCGATTGAAGGTTTGTAACACCTTGAGTCAAGTAAGTCTATTTTTCCAACAACATGTGCTCACATCATGTTTCTATTTCATATTTTGGTGATTATTGCAATATTTCAAATTTTTTCATTATTATGACATCTGCTATGGAGATCTATGATCAGTGTTCTTTGACGTTATTATCATAATTGTTTTGGTGGTACCACCAACTGTGCCCATTTAAGACAATGAACTTAATAAATGTTGTGTGTTCTGGCTACTCCACAACCTGCAGTTCCCATGCCTCTCTCCCTCTCCGAGGATTTCCTTATTCCCTGATTTACAATATGGAACCTAGTCCAATTAACTAACCCTACTAGGGCCTCTAAGTGCTCAAGTGAAAGGAAGAGTCCATCAATGTGGCACCCTTCATTGCTGTTTTATTTTAAGTACCTGCCACAGCCACCTGAACCTTCAGTAGCCACCACCCTGATCATTCAGCTGCTGTCAACATTGAAGCAAGACCTTCCACCTGCAAAAAGATTGACTCACTAAAAATGCAGAGGATAACATTTTCAGCAATAAAGTATTTTTAGTTAAGGTGTATATTTTTTTAGATCTAATACTATTGAGCACTTAATGGACTCTAGTATAATGTAAAGATAACTTTTATATGGAAAACCAAAAAATTCTTGAAACTCACTTCATTGCCATATTCACTTTATTGTGATGGTCTGGAACTGAATGGTCAATATCTTTGATGTAGGCCTTTAATAAGCATTCCACGCTCTCTTAAAAATTAAATTGAGGACTGTTCAAAGATCAGTATTGAAACCCATGTTAAGCATATGCAGGCTAATTAAGAATTGAAAAATAGTTGTGTCATCCAAAAGCTGTATGATAGGAAAAGAAGGCAACTTGGTCATGTGACAAAATGAGGCATAAGTAATCAAAGTATGAAAGAATCAAATGTACTTAAAAGAAAGGATTTGATACTCTTAGTTTCTAACTCCAATGGTAACAGATAGACCTAGTAAGGCAGAAAGGAAAAGAGCATTTATTAAGCACCTGCTGTGTGCCAAGCACTCTAAGTGCTTTACAATCATCACACTTTGGAAAGTAGGTGCTGTTATTATTCCCAGTTTAAAACTGAGGAAACTGAGGCAAACAGATTAAATGACTCAGCCAGTTTCTGAATTCAGGTTTCTTACAACTCCAGGTCCAACAGTGCATTGATTGAGCCTGATGTACATATATTAGTAGGTTTAATTTAATTGGGGTTGAGTGAGATTATAAAAACTTGTAGGGTTAGGAAAGGCCTGCTGAGCTGACCTTTAAAAGAATCTGGGAAAGCTAAAAGACAAAGGTGAGAAGGAACTTTAATTCAGACACAGGAGACAGTCTGTGCAACAAGAAAAAGAGGCAGAATATGGACAAGTGACATTCTCAGTGAGAAAATGGTACAGATGGTGCATGAGTACTACCTATCCACACCGTCTTCTGATCCCCATTTTCTGACAATGCCTAGTCATATATACAAGTAGAACATTTATTCTCCAAATCAGCAGGAAATATTCTAATGCAATGATTTAATCCCTCTTTTCTATTGCTTTTTATAGACCTAATCCCATCTACTTTTCTTGTATGCTGGGAACATGACAGGACAGGAAAGATTTCTCTACACCCCAGGGAGTGGATACAGAGAATTTCATACAAATTATAGGCTATTCAAGTTGTGAGTAAAGGAAAATATGGAACCAACTGTCACATCATCATTGTGTGCAGTGCAGCAATGGGTGGCAGGGGGAAGAGATGCTCTGTGACTGTGGAACATGAGGCAGTCAGTGATAAGTAAGAGAAGTTGGAAAGCAGCACACCTGTATTCTAAATTTTTATTACTTGACAGATCTGATCTAATATTTGTCAACTCCTCTCTGTTCCTCATTTAATTGTGAACTCCATGAAGACCAGAACATTTATTTTTGGCCCATCTCTGTACCCCTAGCACTTAGCGCAGTGCCTCACATATAGCAGTCACTTACTAAATGTTAGCTGACTAACTGACTGACTGAATCTTTCTGCCCTGCTTCTATATCCTACTACCATCAACCTAATACAGACCCTCATTATCAATCTCCTGGAATTTCACATAATTTACACAAATGTCTTCTCATTGCCACATGGAAAAGGCAACATGACATTGTGGAAGAAATATTGTGTTTGGGATCAATGGGTCTTTAATCATTTCTGAATATATTTAATACTAGTTAGGTGCTCTTACACTAGACAAAAATCTTTCTGAGCCTTAGTTTCCCTAACTGCAAAGTAATGGAGACCTAGAAAGCCTCTAAGTTTCCCTCAAGGCCAATTGATTAAGTTCTTTTTACTCTCTCATGGGTGAATGTGTTTGAAGATACATTACATCCTAAATGACTTGGTCTGTTACCTTATTATGATGATTTTCTTTGCTAAAAATTATTTATTGCTTCTGTGATTTGTTCTTTGGCCCTCTCACTTTTTGCTGTTCATTCATATCTGACTAGGACTGTATTTGGGATCTTGACAAAGATACTGAAGTGATATGCTATTTTCTTTTCCACCTCATTTTGCAGGTGAGGAAACTGAAGTAAACAGTGTTAAGTGACTTGCTCATGTTCACACAGTTAGTAAGTGTCTGAGGTCATATTTGAATTCAGGATGATGAGTCTTCCTGACTCCAAGTCTGGCACCCTATTCACTTTACCATCTAGTTTTCCTCTCTCTTTCCTAATATTATATTATTTAGTATCCATGTAAAGCTGAATCCTTTTCTTCAAATGCCCTTGTTATGTGTATGTGTGTGTGTGTGTGTTGTGTGTGTGTACGTTTGTGGGGGGGTATGTGTTTATTTGACGTATTTTGTTGTATTTTGATGTATTTCTAGATCAAAATATGTGGATAGGTATATTCAACCCTCTTCTATCCATCTCGGAGACATGAAGTTCTGATATGCACTCACTCTGTGCTAGCCCTCTTTTCCTTTGTTTAACCACTTCAGTTCCCTTTCAGGGTATCAAGATTCTAAAATGATATTTATTTCTACCTCATCCCTCACCCCAACCCTCCATAGAAATCTTAGTATTACATCATCACACAGGTTTTCCCAGGTACTAAAATAAATTTACCTTTCTAAGTCACTTTTGACTCTCATGTTTATATTTCAGAATTCCTAATAGTCTTTTCATTAGAAATGTTTGAACATCCTCTTTTCCATTAACACTCTGTGTTTTCTGAAGTTTTGTGTTTTGTTTTTCTTTGTAGGATTATTTTTAACTTTGTAAAAATCTCTAATTGGAACTTGGTCCCAATCCTCTCCTCTCCATTCTTTACCTACACCAAACCAAGACGGTTGGGTCTTACCCTTCTCACTGTCCTTTCACTTTCTCCTTAATCATGCCTATATAATTACAATTTGATTCATTAACATTCTGTCCCCTCTCACTTAAACCCCACATTTTCCTCTGTACAAACCCAGTTCTTTATTTACTTCTTTCTTTGAATATATTACATACTTTTTCCTGGCTCAAATAAGAATGGAACATTTTACCCCATCTACATGCTACTACAACTTCCTTCTGCTGGGCTCTCATTTTGAGAAATAGTAAGATGTCCTCACATTCTCCTTATTTATTTCATAATGTATTCCTTCTCCATATTTTTCTTTATTTAAAATATATGTCATTGTTTTTGTTCAATCACTTTCAGTCATGTCCAACTTCCCATGACCCCCTTGGTTTTTTCTTGACATTTTCTTTTTCAGCTCATTTTACAGATGAGGAAACTGAGACAAACAGTGTCTCATACTGCTATCTAATGTCTGAATTTAGATTTGAAACGAAATCTTCCCGATTCCAGCCCCTGCAACTCTATCCACTGTGCCACCTCGCTGCCCATTAAAATAAATATAGGCTCTCAGTTTTTTTATAGTTCTTTCCCCCCTCAACCTATTTCTCATTTGTTCTGATTATAGGCAAAAACTTGACCCAGCTCTCATTTTCTCACTTCGAAGACTTTTTGTTATAATTTTTCAGTCATTTCTCAGTCTTGTCTGACCATGATCTCACTTGGGGTTTTCTTGACAAAGATATTGAAATGGTTTTCCATTTCCTTCTCCAATTCAGTTTTGCAGATAAGGAGACTGAGACAAACAGGATTAAATGACTTGCCCAGGGTCACATAGCTAATAAATATCTGAGGTAGGGTTTAAATTCAAGATGATCTTCCTGACTCCAGGCTGGGCACTCTATTCACTGCAGTACCTTGCTGCCCCTGAAGGCTTTCATGTTATCAATTCTTTTACCCTGTAATTGATTTAGCATTGCAGAATAAATAACTCCTCCATATAGGTCTTTTTATTTGACTCCTTGAATATCATATTTCAGACTTTCCATTCTCATATTTGCTGTATAATCTTATATAAACTTGACTATTATGACTTTGTACTCGATCACCTTATTCCTGATTTTGTAATAGCATTTTTCTCTGAATTAGATACTCTGGCATCTGGCAGTCACATTTCTAGATATGTTAGGTTTTCTTTCAGGTAGAGATTCCATCCATTTTTAATGTACATCTAATTTCAATACTTCAAAGAGATATCCAGCCAAAGGTAACCTGGAAGGCCTACAGGAAAGGTCTATCCCACGGGACTTGAGCAGAGTAGAGTCCAGCCCTGGCTGTGCAGCACAGAGAGAAACAGGACTAGAACAGGCCTCTAGGGCAGAATCCCCAGCAGGGACAGTCCCAGATCCCTCAACATATAAGCAACAAAGAAAGCTTCAAAGGTCAGTGTGGGAGGGCTTTCCCAGCTAGGCAAGAGGGGAGTGGGTCCCATCAGCACTGGGCCCAGGTGGTGGCAGAGGCTGCGGTAGCAGCAGCAGGCAGTAGGCAACTGTGGTGGCCACAGAAGCACTCTGGGTCCATTGTCCAAGCAGCTCAGTTTAAAGCTTCTGGGGGGGAATTGATAGGGGATCTGAACCTCAGCCCTCAGTGGCAGCCCTGCCCCCCACCCAAAGCCCCTGGGGAAATTGAGGAGATGATCTGAATCTCAGTCCTGAGCATGTTACTGCAAGGAGGAAGAGCACTAGGACCCTCCTCTTGACAAAGGATTCAGAAGCCAAGTAATTGGCTGGGAAAATGCCCAAAAAAGGGAAATACAATAAGACTACAGAAGGTTACTTTCTTGATAAACAAGTGTCTCCTTCCATCCTTTCAGATAAAGAAGAACAATGCCTATTTTCAGAGGAAGTCAAGTCTTTTGCCTCCAGTACTTCCAAAATGAATATGAAATGGGTTCAGGCCATAGAAGAGCTTGAAAAATGAGTCAGCAACTTGCTAAAGGAGAACCCCAAAAATGCTGAGGAAATAATGCCTTTAAAAAGAGGCTAACTCAATTGGAAAAAGAGGTCCAAAATGCCAATAAGGAAGAGAGGACTTTACAAAGGAGAATTAGCCACATGGAAAAGAAGATTCAAAAGCTCGCTGAACAAAATAATTTTTTAACAATGAGAGTGGAGTTCAGGGAAAATAATGACTTTGCAATAAACTAAGAAGTTGCAAAACAAAACCAAAAGAATTAAAAAATAGAAGATAATGCGAAACATCTCATTGGAAAAACAACTGACTTGGGAAATAGATCCAGAAGAGACAATTTAAAAATTATGAGACTGCCTGAAAGCCATGATCAAAACAAGAACCTAGACATTATCTTTCATGGAATTATCAAGGAAAACTGCCCTGATATTCTACAACCAGAGGGCAAAATAAATATTGAAAGAATCCACTGATCACCTCCTGAAAGGAACCCGAAAAGAAAACTCCTAGAATTGTGGCCAAATTTCAGAGATCCCAGGTCAAGGAAAAAAATCTTACAAGCAACTAGAAAGAAGGAATTTGAGTGTTGTGGAAATACAATCAGGATAATACAAGATCTAGCAGCTTCTACATTAACGGATCGAAGGGCTTGATGTAGGATATTTCACAATTCAAAGGAACTAGGATTAAAACCACGAATCACCTACCCAGCAAACTGGATAGTTTGGATATTTCAAGGGAATAAATGGTTATTCAATGGTATAGAGAACTTGCAAACATTCATGATGAAAAGACCAGAACTGAATAGAAAATTTGACTTTCAAACACAAGAATCAAGAGAAGCATAAAAAGGTAAACAGGAAAGAGAAATCATAAAGAACCTTCTAAAGCTGAACTGTTTACATTCCTACATGGAAAGATCATATTTGTAAGTCTTGAGACTTTTCTCAGTATTTGGGTAGGTGGAGGAATTACACACACACACACACACACACACACACACAGTATAGCTTGAACTGAATCAGAAGAGATAATATCTATAAAAAATAAAATCAAATTAAGGTGTGAGAGAGGAAAATATTGGGAGGAGGAAGGGAGAAATGGAATGGGACATATTATCACTCATAAAAAGGATAAGAAAAATCTTTTTCAATGGAGGAGAAAAGAGAGGAGGTGAGAGGGGAAAAGTAAAGCTTACTCTCTTCACGTTTGGCTTAAGGAGGGAATAACATGCTCACTAAATTTGGTATGAAACTCTATCTTACACTACAGAAAAGTAGAGGAGAAGGGGACAAGTGGGATGATAGAAGGGAGAGTAAATGGAAGAAGGGAGTAACTAGAAGTAAACACTTTTGGGAAGGGACAAGTCAAATGAGAGAATAGAAAAAAGGAAGGACAGGGTAGGATAGAAGGCAATATAGTTCGTCTTATACAATCTGACTTTTATGGAAGTCTTTTGTAAAACAAGACATATATACCCTGTATTGAATTGCTTGCCTTCTCACTGGGGATGGGTGAGGCAGGAGGGAGGAAGTGAGAGAAGCTGGAATTCAATTAGAAACAAATGTTGAAAATTGTTATTGCATATAACTTGGAAATAAGAAATACAGGTAATGGGATATAGAAATTTATCTTGCCTTTTAAAAAAAGAGAGAAGATGGGGATAAGGGAAAGGTGGGGTGTGATAGAAGGAAGAACACATTGAGAGAAGAGGTAATCAGAGTGCAAGGTGTTATGGGGTGGGAGGAGGGGAGAGATGGGGAGAAAAATGGGAACTCAAAATTTTGAGGAAATGAATGTCGAAATCTAAAAATAAATAAATAAAACTATTTTTTAAAAAAAGAAATCTCACCATTGATTAGACTCTCAAGCAATCTGAGCACCTTTATGGAAATGGGATAGATCTTATATACAGAAAGGGATCTAGGGAGAGCAAGTAGTGAGAGGGATCTAGGTTTGGCCAAGTAGTCTGGGTTGACTAGAGGAAGGTTTTAGGGAGGGTCTTGATGGGTGTGGTCAGTCACTGAGGTAACTAGAGGTCAGACACCAGAAACCAAGAAAATGGGACTTTGATGAGATCAAGGATCAGACATAGCAGAAACAATCCAGAGGCAAGAGGCAATGGAGGGATATGTTAAGTTAAGGGTAACAGATTTGGGCACAAAAAGTCAGATCAAGTGGAAAGATTCAAGGAGAGGTCAAGGTGGGGTTTTTCTGAGCCTCTAGACAAATGGGACTCAGATTCCAATAAGGGGCAAATATCTTGGCTCAGGCCTGTACCCCATCATTACCATTTTTTAGGTTTGTTTAGCCTTTTCTACTTTTCAAAATTTCTACTACTTATTTAAGTTAATTTTTAACTTTCTATTTTGATGGTTTTTTATCTCCAAGTTTCCATCCAAAGCTCTAATTTCATTCTTTACCTCTAAAATTCTTTCTTCATTTCTTTAATCTATTATTGGAAGGCTTGGGGTAAATTGGTTCTTTCTTCTTGATTTCTATTTGAAACTACTTGCAAAATTATTTTATTCTTCAGAAATTTTATCTGGAGATTCTCTTAACCCCTTGTATTTCTTTATAGTTTTATGGATTTTAATTTCTTTGTTTATGCCTTCAGTGACTCCACTACTTAAATGTTTAAAAAACAAAGAAACAAAACCCTCCCCCAACTGGTTTCTTGTTTTGTTTTTGTTTTTTTATTGTTTTATTTTGAGCTTCCATTGGTTCTAGAATTTCTGTGGTTATTTTTATTTCTCCAGCATGATAGAGGAGTTTGAAAGTAGTGGTATTTAACATTAATCTTCTTCCTAAGGGCCAGTTAGTAAGCCTGGGTGATAAGACTTGGCCTGATCTTTGTCTGGATTACCGGTTGGAGACAGTGATCTTGGATGGAATGACTGAACCTGGGAGCCTAGTCTCTGGGCCCTTTTCCCTCTTGCAGTCCTAGTATAGCTGAATTGGAATTATAGTGGTCACTTCAGCCCTGACATTTTCCTACATTAATAAACTGGGGGAAATGAACCACAGTGAGCCTAGAATGACCTGCTTTTGATGAACCCATGTTGTCTCTTCATAATCACTGTTTTCTTTCGTGGATGTTCATTAAGCATTTGTCGCATTATCTATTTTTTGTATTTTCATAGGAATCTAAATCAAGTCCCCTGGCTTTTCAAGTTCTGTTCTTTTCTTTTTCTTTGTAATTGGTACAAGAGTTACCTTTATTCCAGTTTTGTGGCATCTCTCCTATTTTCTACTATCTTTCTAATAAGACTGACAACGGCTCAGCAATTTGTTCTTTCAGTGACCAAGAATGCAATTCATTGAAACCAGGTCACTTGAATACATTAGAGGAAGGTGCTTTCTTACTACCTCCTTGCTTATCTCGGGTATAAATTCCTTGCTAAACCTTTTTTACCCTTTCCAATAGTAACATTATCTTTAGCAAAGAAAGCAAAAGCAAAATAATTAATTGAAAAACTTTGCCTTCTCTATGTTGTCAGTTATCATCATCTTATCCATCTGAAAAAGAGGTCTTATTTCTTATTTTAGCCTATATTTTTGCCACTATAGCTTTTTAAAGTCATTTATTTTGAGCTTAGTTTCCCTTGCCAGCCTCAGTTTATTCTGATAGCATTCCTACACTATGCTTATAGAAGCATGCTAAAATCTACTATTCATACTCTATTATCTATCATTACTTTTATCCTCTGTATATTTTTTAAATCTAATTTAGTTCCTGTGTTGCCCACGTATGCTTGTTGACCTCTCTAGACAACCCTCATTTTTCCTCATAAGTAGAAATTTTTTCATACATATGTTAAGAGTTTAATTCCCAAGTATCTCCTAGAGCTTCAGAATAGGTGTATATCTCCTGCAGAATTTAAATCCTTGAAAACCTACTCATCTCACCGATTAACCCTCTGAAATCTGCTTTTCTATCTAGAGTACATGTCAGACTACACTTAAATTTCCTTTCCTGGGTACGAGGGAAGGGAGGGATGATAGAAGAGAGGGCAGATTGGTGATAGGGGCAATTAGAATGCTTGGTGTTTTGGGGTGGGGGAGGGGAGAAATGGGGAGAAAATTTGGAACCCAAAATTTTGTGAAAATGAATGTCAAAAGTTAAATAAATAAATTTTAAAAAATTTCCTTTCCCTTTGTATCACAAATTCTAGGAGAAAATCACTGCTTCCTCCCAGGGCAGCCATCATTTCCACTCTCACAAGTTCCCACCTATTAGGGATAAATAGATTTAGAATAGAATTTATCCTTATTTGTTCATGAAGTTATATTTAAACAAGTAAAATAATTATTAACTTTTCTGATTTTGACCTTGAGAGAGCTGCAACAGTTATCTAAATAATCAAAGCTACCATCAATACCATATTGTGCTTTTGGCGGTGGTGGGTGTTGTCCTTTGTTCTAGAAGAGAATCAAAGTGATATCACTATGTTAGAGTCAAATTACATTGTGTTTGACTGTGGCTGATCAGACCAATATGAGCTTGGAACACTCTACCGCAAGTCTGGCACATATAGTCCATGTGAACATTGGTGGTGAATTCTCTAAATCTGTGCATCTCATACTTCTTTTGAGCTACTTCTACTCTGATTTGCTCATAATGCACAGCACCTTCCCTGAGAGAGCACATCACACCGGGTTGTCCTTTGGCAGCATCTCCCACGTCATGCAATCAATTCCAAAGTTCTTCAGAAAGATCTTGAGAGTGTCCTATTATCACTTCTTCTGACACCATGTGAGTGTTTGACTTATGTGAGTTCTCCATAAAATAATCTTTCAGGCAAGCATACATTTGGCATTTTAAAAATGTAGCCAGCCTATTGTAGTTACATCGTCAGAAGTAGAATTTGAATGCTTGGTAGCTGAGTTCCAGAAACAACCTCAGTGTCTGGTCACCTTATCCTGACAGGTGGAATTCAGAGTTTTCATAAAACAATTCAAATGGAATTGACTTAGTTTCCTGGTATGGCATTGACATACTCTTCAGATTTCACAAGCATACAACAATGCTTTTGTTCCAAGTTTGTAATACCGTATCTAGAGCCAAGCTTTCCCTCTTTCTGCAAACCCTCTCCTGAGATGGTGTGACTTAAGTCCAGGCCTTCCACCTTCTGGAAAAATCTTGGATGAGTTTGGGGAGTGAAACCTTCTGGATGGGCAAACTAATGACAGGATCATGTTCTTTGAATCTTGTGTTTTCTTACAGTTCTTTGCCGAAATACAGAGTAAAAGAAGGAAGACCCCTCTGGAGTTGCTCAGATCCAAAATTCAGAAAGATCTTTCCTCTTTTCCTCTCTTTTCTCCTCTCTTCTTTCCCTCTCCTCTCTTGTATCCTCTCCTTTCCTCTCCTACTCTCCTCTTGAGTATCTTCTTCTCTACTTTCCTCTCCTCACCTCTCCTTTACTTGGAATCTCCTTGCCTCCTCTTGCCTTCCCTCTCTGCTCTCCTTTAGGTAATTCTAGAAAGAGAGCCAAGATCCTTTCCCACTACCATTTTTTGCCAGAAGTTACACCCACAAAATCTTACAAACTTCTAGATATCTAAAAGAAAAGAATAAAGGACCCACATTTGTAGAAATATTTTCCCTAAAGTCTAGTGGAGGGCTAGGAAGAAGATAGTCAATAACAATCATTCTTTGATTATCACACAAATCAGCAAACAATGACATTCGGGAGCCAGGAAAAGACATCCCTTCAATTTCACATTTCTCTGTAACAGAATTATGCTCACTGTCAGGCACATAGTTTTTTGTACACATCTTGCCAGATAGAGGTTACTATTCAATTAGGAACAACATGAGATTGGGGAGTGAAGCAGGGCTGTTGTTTTCTTTACTTTCTAACAGAGCAACACTTAGAATATGGTAGTTAGCTAGTTTGTACCATTATATTTCCTACACTACCTTCTCTCTAAAGACAGCCTGATTCCTGGGGTACAAAATGTTTCCCTTTAAACCATCTCACCATTTATAGTGCTTATGAGGGGACTCACTATACTTAAGTCCTTCAAAAGAGTCGATTTCAATACCCCAGGGCCAGGTCAGCAACAAAGCTTCCCAAACCATCATCAGGGGCTTTTAAGGATGAAGAACTGCACTCCAGGAGGTGAAATGCGAATCCAGCCCTTTAAACTCATTTACTTTAATTGCATAACATTTTTAAATACCGCACACCAGTAAGAGGCAGGTGGAGCAGCAGGTGCAATGTGGCGTTCTGCCAATGACGGCATCAGAAAAACACAACTCCTCACGGAGGCAACGAGCAAAAGACAGGGCAAGAAGAACTCCTCTGAGTTGAATGTCTATTTCATCCTGTAATTGCAGTGGAGGACATATTTCCAAGACAAGCCAAATCAAATGGGTTTTATTCATTTTTAGCTACTGCCATTTTTTAACAAGGGAAAGAACTTCAGAAATAGGCTGTCAGTTCAAATGCAGCCAAGGCTTATCCCTGTTCTTACCTCTGCAAAATATTTCTGTATCAAGAGGTGAGAGGAAAAAGTGCATCATGAAGAAATTGTTTTGTATCCATCCTTCTACCAAGACATTACCTTAATGACCATGTTCAGTCTGACATGCCACATTTCAGTTATGGATGTTGATCTTTTAATATAGGGTGATAATTTCAAGGTAGAATATTAAATATAAGTTGGGACATAATGAACATAACTGAAATTATTTTTACACATCCAAACAAGATTTCTATGTTATCCTTTCACTATCTCTTTCCAGAACAGGGTAGACATTCTGAGGCAACAGTGGCTTAATATGAAACTAAACACTCACAGAATATGCATAGAGTCTAGGGCTTCTTCAACTTTTTCTGCTAGTCAGCTGTTGGCCTTGAGTGGCTGAGGGCATGTGCACTGCAAAGTGCGCATGCTGTGTGCTCAGAACCAAGGCTGCAGTGAAGTTGCATGATATGACACTGACAAGAACTGCCAGAAACACATCAGATTAATTACACGTTTGATTTTTATATAATTTTTGGCCTTGCGCTTTCAGAAACCTCTTACTGGTGCCAAATGTTTCACAATCCCACATGGGGTATGACCCACAGTTTAAGAAGCCCTGGTCATAGACCACAGAGGACTTTGGGGGTGATGTTTTGGATGCAAACTCCTTGAGCACAGGAATAGGATTGTGTTTTTATTGTTTTTATTGTTGCTCAAACTTTACATTCCCAGTGTTTACCACAGTGCATATAAACATAAAGTAAATGCTTGTAGATTTTTTTAAAATTTTAATAAATATTAAAATTACTGACAAATGTTATCTATTCCACTCCCAAAAGTAGGCACTAGCTTTGAAAATTTCAATGGGTCTGAAATCTTACCAGGATAGTCACTTCCTCAAAACCTGAATATATATATACATATATATATATACATATATATATATATATATATATATATATATGTATATATATATATATCCCTTCTGATCTATACTCTGTAGGTAGTTTCCTCAGTTGTAAAATGAGGAGGTTGGATTTTTATGACCTCTGAGATCTCATTGAGCTTTCCAGATTTAGATCTGTAATCTTACTTTTCTGTTCAATTCTTGTTCTTGTCTTTCAAAAGCTCCTTCTGAGAGGCTCTACCCCATGAAAATGAGGTTTTCTCATTTTTCTTTTAGTATTTATTGGGCACCAATGCAAGACTTGGATTGCCTGTCTGCTTCCCTCACTCACAATTCATGACTGACTTTATTTTTCTTTTGCAGCAAGTTGATATGTTAATCATACAAAAGAACTATTTCTATATGATTATTTTCCACATAAACAAGACAAGATGAATAAAAAAACTTGTAAGAAATACAAGGAAAAATGACCTATGGTTTCTTCTGGTAGAAGCGAACAGCAAGAATAATTATATCAGTGATATTGTCGTTGGGTCATTTTCTTTTGCATCCAACTCATTGTGACCCCATTTGGGGCTTTCTTGGCAAGGATGTTGGCATGGTTGTGTATTTCCTTCTCCGGCTCATTTTATAGATGAGAAAACTGAGGCAGACAGGCCTAAGTGACTTGTCCAGGGTCACAGAGCTATTAAGTATCTGAGGCTGTTTTTGAACTCAGGAAAATGGGTCTTTCTGACTCCAGGTCCATCATTCCATCCACTGCATCACCTGACTGCTCTGATATCAATAATAATTATTGTAATATTTAGCATTTATTTAGCACTTTAAGATTTGGAAAACACTTTACAAATATCTCATTTTATCTTCACCACAGCCAAAATAGGTAGGATCTATAATCTCTATCTGTATGTGTGTGTGTGTGTGTGTGTACATATATATATATATATACACACATATATATGTTTATTCATATATATTTATATGTGTATGTCTATATGTGTGTATGTATGTGTAAATACATATTATATACATATACACACACACACATACATATATGTATGTATAATGTTTCAATTCAGGTCCTCCTGACTCCAAACCAAACATTCCTTCTACTCTGCCACCTGACTGTTTTCACTCTATGAAAGAATTGGCACCATTAGTCATTTTACCTTGTAGTACTCATGACCATCATCTATATAATGGTTTTATATACATGAAAATTGATTGCACATTTAAAACAATAGGCAAGTTCAAAATAAATTTAAAATCTGATGTAGTTCCATAAAAACTTGGCCGAACTATGCCTGTTTTATTTTTCTTCATTTTGGGAGCCAAATTTTAGGGGCATAGATGCAGAGAATATCCTGAATAGAATAGTAAGTATGGTGAAGAGGTTAGAAATTGTAGAATACGAGTGTGACAGTCATGGCTGACCTGAGGAAAGACTATTTTTTCAAGAATGTAGGAACTCAGAATGCAATAAGTCAGTGAAAAAAAACAGGGATTCAAATTTTCCATGAAGTGGTCTTTCTGATCACAGTAGTGTCTGGTGAAGAGACTTTGGAGAGCACAAAGAATGGGAGAAGTACATGCTTTTTCTTCTTTTTCTTTTTTCAATTTATTTGTTTCTTTTTAATATCTTTCCTTTTCAAATGTTGAGTTCTAGATCTTCTCCCTTAATCCTACTATTCCACCACCCACTGGTGGTGATACAATATATCAATTATATGTATGAAATCATGCAAAAAAATTTCCATTTTAGCACTATTGCAAAACAAAGCAGAAATAAAGAAAGTGAGAAAATTATACTTCAATTTTCTCTTAGAGTTCATCAATGCTTTCTTTGGATGTGGATAGCATTTTTCATCATGATTCCTTTGGAACTGTCTTGGATCATTGTCTATTTTAATAATTAATATATTTGTCTTCAGTTTTCTGCAATCACTTCCGTAAGTCTTAGATTTTTTCCCCTCTCTCTTCCCTCCCTCCCTGAGACAATCTTATATGCGTTCTACACATACATTCTTATTAATCACATTTTTACTTTAGTCATGTTGCATACAAGAATTAAAATGAATGGGAGAAACCATGAGAAAAAACAAACCAAAACATAACACAAGAGAAAATACTCTGCTTCATTCTGCATTCCAGTTCCATAATTTTTTTCTCTTGATGGGGATGACATTTTGCCTCAATAGTCCTTTGGGAATGTTTTAGGTCTTTGCATTGCTGTGAAGGGTTAACTCTATCAGAAACAATCATCGCACACTGTGACTGATACTACATACAATTTTCTTCTGGTTCTGTGCATTTCACTCAGTATGAGTTCATATGAATCCTTCCAGGTCTCTCTGAAGTTCTCCTGTTCTTCATTTCTTATATCACAATAGTATTCCATTACATTCTTATATCACAACTTGTTCAGTCATTCCTCAATTGATGGGCATCCTTTCGATTTCCAGCTCTTGGCCACCACAAAGAGACCTGCTATAAATATTTTTTTATAAGTGGGAACTTTTCCCATTTTTATACTCTCTTTGGGATACAGTCCTAGAAGAGATATTGCTGGGTCAAAAAGTACGTACATTTTTGTAGCCCTTTGGTCATAGTTCTTGGATCACTGCAGGATCAGAGTAGCCAAGTCTTGGAGTTGATCATTATTACAACATTGCTGTTACTGTGCACAATGATATCCTAACTATTTTCACTTCACTTTGCATCAGTTCATATTAGATATTGCCATAGTTTTTTTTGTTTGTTTTTTGGAAAGCATCTTGCACACCATTTCTTTACAGTACAATAATACTCCATCACAATTATATACCACAATTTGTTTGGCCATTCCCCAGTTGAAGAGCATCCCTTCCAATTTCCAATTTTTTGCCACCATAAAGGGGACTGATGTAAATATTTTTGTACATTATAACTCCTTTTCTTTTTATTTTTTTTGACATTGGAGTGGTATTTGATGACTCAAAGGGTATACACAGTTTTGTAGCCCTTCAAGCTTAGCTACACATTATTCACCAGAATGAGTGGAACAGATCACTACTTCACCAAAAAATCTTTAATATTCCTCTTTTCCCTCATCCCCTCTAGCGTTTGTCATTTCTGATAGATGTGAGGAGGTGCCAGAGAATTGTTTCAATTTACATTTCTCTAACCAGTAGTAATTTAGAGTATTTTCTTCATATGATTATATATAGTTTTGGTTTATTCTTCTGAAAATTACCTGTTCAATATCCCTTACCAATTTGTCAGATGGGGAATGGCACTTATTTTTATGAAATCCTTATCAGAGAAACTTGCTATAATTTTTTAATATGTTATTTCATTGTCTACACTAACTTTTAGTAAAATGTAGTGTCTCTGATTATCTCTTTTAATTAACTTGATTTTTGCTTTTGCTTTCTCTGAGATCATGACTGCTAACCTTGCTTTTTTTACATCACCTAAAACATAATAGATTCTGCTCAAGCCCCTTATTTTAACTCTTTTTGTGTCTTTCTGTGTCTCTTGTAAGCAGCATATAGTAGGATTCTGGTTTCTAATCCATTCTGCTATCTGTTTCCATTTAAGAGTTAGTTCATCCCATTCACATTCAGAGTTATGTTTACTGTATATTCCCCTCTATTCTATTTTCTTCTGTTTGTCCTCTCTCTCTCTCTTTTTCTTTTTATCCTGTCCTTCTTCAAAAGTCTGTTTTGCTTCTCATCACTGATACTTTAAATCATATCTCTCTCTACATATCTCTTATTCCCTTCCCTTTTCCCTTCCCCTTTTTGGCAGAATGCCCCACACTCTCTGATGAAAGTGAGAGTCAAGCATTGCCCTCCCCCATTTTCTCTCTAAAAAGTTCCTGTGTGCTTCTTCCATGTGAAAAAATATTTCTTCTTTCTCTCTTTCCCTTCCCTCTTTTCTTATTGCATCCTTCTTTCTCACTTCTATTTTATTTTTTGGGGAGATCATCCAAACATATTCAACTATATCCATTCTCTCTGTCTATCTAGATTCCCAATAGTTTTAATAATGATAAAAGATTTTAGGAGTTACATGTATCATTTTCCCATATAGGTCAGTAAAAAGTTTAACTTTACTGAGTCCCTTATGACTACTCTTTCATATTTACCCTTTCAAGTTTTTCTTAGGTCTTATATTTGAAAGTCAAATTTTCTATTCAGCTCTAGTCTTTTCATCAGGAATGCTTGGAAGTTTTCTATTTCATTAAATAGCCACTTTTCCCAGGGAGAATTATATTCAGTTTTTCTGAGTAGGTGATTCTAGGTTGTAATCCTAGATCCTTTGACTTCAGAAACATCATATTCCAAACCCTCTGTGTCTTCAATGTAAAAGGCATTGTGTGATCCTAACTGTGGCTTTATGGTATTTGAATTTTTTCTTTCTGTTTGCTTTCAATATTTTCTCCTTAATCTGGAAGCTCTGGATTTGGCCATATTATTCCAGGGAGTTTTCATTTTGAGAGTTGGTGGGTTTTTTCAATTGTCATTTTACCCTCTGGATCTAAGGCATCAAAAGAGTTTCCTTATGAATATATGAATATAGCTTCAAAGCTTAGGTCAAGGCTCTTTTTAAAATTAATTCATTTGTTTTTAGTTTTCAACATTCACTTCAAGATTTTGAGTTCTAGATTTTTCTCCTCATCTCTCCCCTTCCCCCTCCCCAAGATGGTGTGCATTCTGGTTATTCTTTCCCCCAATCTGCCCTCCCTTCTATTATCCCCCCCTTTCTTTTACCCAATCTGTCTTCCCTTCTATTACCCCTCTCCCCTTTCTCTTATCCACTTCCCCTTTCATTTTCCAATAGGGCAAGACAGATTTCTATAACTCATTGTCTATATATCTCATTTCCTAGTTGCATGTGAAAACAATTTTTAGCATTCTTTTTAAAACTGTGAGTTTCAAATTCTCTCCCTTCATCCCTCTGCACCCACACTCATTGAGAAAGCAAGCAATTTGGTATAGGTTATATGTGTGTAGTCGTATAAAGGACTTCCATAATAGTCATGTTGTGAAAGATTTAACTATATTTCCCTCCATCTATCCTGCCCCCTGTTTATTCTATTCTCTCCTTTGACCTTGTTCCTCCTCAAAAGTGTTTGCTTCTTATTACCCCATCCTCCAATCTATCTTCCTTTCTATCATCCCCCCCCCTCTTATTCCCTTTCCCCCTACTTTCCTGTAGGGTAACACAGA
This sequence comes from Bettongia penicillata ogilbyi, assembly GCA_023548195.1. Taxonomy (NCBI): domain Eukaryota; kingdom Metazoa; phylum Chordata; class Mammalia; order Diprotodontia; family Potoroidae; genus Bettongia; species Bettongia penicillata. The sequence continues at coordinate 3,668,926 of JAJHZJ010000165.1, read as the reverse complement.
TTTCCATAACTAATTGAGTGTGTATATTATTCCCTCCTTAAGTCAAATCGGATGAGGGTAAAGTTTCTAGGCTCCCTTTTTCATCATGACTTTTGGGGGGTCAATTCTTAAATTATCTTTCTTCCATTCATTTTCCATATCATTTTTTTTTTTTTGCCAATGAGATGTTTCACATTTTCTATTTTTTTGATTTTTGTTTTGTTGGGTTTTTTTTAGATCTCATAGAGGCATTATCTTTTACTACCCCAATTCTAATTTTTAAGGAATTATTTTCTTCAGTGAATGTTTGTACTTCTTTTTCCATTAGGTCAGTTCTATTTTTCTAAAGAGTTCTTTTCTTCAAGAAATTTTTGTGCCTCTTTTACTATTAGGTCAATTCTTATTTTCACAGTATTATTTTCTTCAGTATCTTTATGCTTCTTTTACCAAGGTATTAATACTCTTTTTTGTAACTTTTTCCCCCATTACTATCATTTCTTTTCCCAATATTTTTTTTCTGCCACTCATCTCTGTTTTTTTCCACTTGTCCAGAAATTCTTGTTGGCCTTGGGTCCAATTAGCAGTTTACTTTTGGGCTTTATTTGTAAATGTTTTTGCACTGTTGTCTTCTAAGTTGATGTCTTGCTCTTCCCAGCCACCATAGTAGCTTTTTATGATCAGGTTCTTTTTTGTTGTTGCTGTTATTTCCTTTTTTACTAGCATATTTCTTGACTTTGAACTTTATGTTAGAGTTAGACTCTGCTCACCTGAGGGTAGAAAAGCCCTGCAACAAGCTTCAGGCTTTTTCATACTGCTATTTTCAGAACTAGTTCTGGGATCTATAAGTTTCTGGTGTTTTCAATGAGATGTTATCCTGGAAGAAGTGTGGTGATTGCTCTCCAGGATGTGATCTGGTCTTTATTCAGGAAGGGCCTCTCCTCCCCTGCAACCTCAAGTACTAGTGAATCCCTTGGCTCTGAAACTGTGACTAGGGCCCTGCTTCTTTGTGATTTATCACAAGTACTCCTCTCTGACCTGGCATTGTTACCCAGAAGTGCTTATGGGTAGTAGAGTTGCTAACCAGTTGCACCCAAAGTCAGCAAACAGCCCCCCCATAATCTCTTTCTCTTACCGACTCTGGCCTGAGAGCTCCCAAAGCTGCTGCTGCTACTACTGTTACCACCACTACTGCTGGTGCTGTCAGTGCCACCTTCAAGGCCCAGCTCTTACCATACTCTGTGACTATATCCACTCCACTAGACCTTTTCTTTGGATCTCATAAGTTGTCTTAGAATGGACAAATTTCTCCCTCTGACCTTTTGTGGGCTCAGCAGCTCCAAAATTTGATTTGAGAAGTTACTTTAAAGTTGTTTGGAGGAGATTTTTAAAGACTTCCATGGGGTACCAGTCTCTACTCTTACTCTTGGCTGCCATTACATGCTTTCTCATGGCCGCACAGAGCTATGGAGACTTCCAATAATGAACACTTACAGCAGTAGGGTTACTTTTTGTCATTGAACCATGCATAGTGAGTCTTCCTTGAAAGAATGTGAAGACATGAGATATCCCAGTTATAGAAAATCTGACAAATAGTAAACATGACCAGGAATGGCTCATATTATTTAAGGCAAGGCAGGCCTGAAATTTGTAAAGAAGTGAGAGAGACAGCTGGAAGACACAGCTACCAAGGCAAGCTAAGACCCATAAGACAATATACTTAAACAGCTGAAACTATGTCAATGGCTTTCTGTAGGAACCACAAGTTTTGACATAGCTTGATCTCTAAACCCAAGGGGAGAAAGGAAATCAAACTATACTCTTTAAGGAATGTGACTGAGGTGTTGGAGCAGGGGTGGTTTGCTTGTTTTTTGTTACTTACACTTAATTTCTGCCATAATTACATGTTTTATGTTATTTGATGTTATTCCTTGCCTAGGTTTGTTCAAATGGTGATCAAATAAATATTAAGACCTGAAAAGACTTCAGAAGTCACCTGGTTTCAAATTAGGTGAAAGCAAAATCAAGTCAGAGCAATGAACTAACATGGAAAATTCCTATGATTTGTATTTTAGTCTTAGAGGCTCTAGAATTGTTTGGGTCACAGGTTACATTAACTTGTGTGGGAATATTCAAGATACAGAAGAAAAAAATACTTAAAAGGACATGATAGATGTCTTCAAATATGTATAAGACAAAGAATTGTGTTATTATTTAGGGTACTATAGGATAACTTCAGAATTGATTAATAAAATTGGCAGACATGCAAACTTCAAACCAACTTAAGAAAAATAGGTCTTTCAAACAATTAAAATTTTCTCAAAATTGAAAAAGCTAGTTTATTAAATAGTGAAATCCTAGTGTTTTAGGTTTTAAAGACTAGTTCAAAATAGTTGACCATATCATAAAAGGAATTCATAATTCTAGTAGAAAATTAAATTAAATGACCTCAAATGTCTTTTTTTCCAACTGAATTTTTCTGTATTAGTCAGTGTCATTTATTCATATTCATTCTTCTGCTTTACTCAAAAGATAGAGTTCATCTGAAATGAACTCTTTTGACTATCTTAACTCCTCAAGACCCTCAACATCCATTCCCTCTCTCTATTTCTCTTTTCTAGTTTAGAAGAAATAGATGCGCCTTCTCCTTATTAATATTAAGTACTCCACCTGTACCTTCAATTCTATTCTATCCTCTTCTTCTTTATGAGATTGTTTCAGTAGTCAACTCCTCTCTGTCATACATCTTCAAAGTCAATATCTCTTTCTCCTTGCTTAAATAAACTCAGGAAAAATAAATTCTTTATCATGTATTATCCTCCAGTAAGATACCTTATCTCATTCTTCTCCTATATCCTTGCTTAATAGGTATTTATTGATAAGTGAATAATTTTCATATAAAATTATAAGCTCATGAGTCCAGGGCACAATACAACTTTTTCATTTTCCAAATAAATAAACTCAGGCTCAGGAAGTTAAGGGTCTTATCTAAGGTTATTCAAGTAATAAAATATCAGAGGACTTTTGATTCCAGAGGAAGCACTGGTTCACAGAAGAAAGAGAACTAGTCAATTTCTACCTGAAAATTGCTTATCATCAAAACAAGGATAGGGTAAAGCCCCTTTGCTTTTTTCCTTAACACTCTGCACTGATTAAAACAAGGTTTCCTTTCTCTCTGCTCTCTCAGGACCTTAACTAATCTCAAGCTAACCTGGGCATCAAACTAAGTTTGGAAGAGCCAGAATTAGAGCATTCATTCACTCACTCACTCACTCACTCACTCATTCATTCATTCATTCATTCATTCATTCATTCATTTATTCTTTCATTCATTCATTCCTATGAAACTGATCCCTAAAGCAATATCCCCAGGAATCACTAATCTTTTTTCATGGTGATTATGAGCTTCTTGTTTTGTATCTGTTGAAAGCAGATGACTGGCTTAAATGCTTAACTATGACTCATTCTCAGTAATTGCAGGGACAATTAATTCTGTTTGTCATTTATTCTGGCTTTTGCCCTTGTTTAACCACAGCTCTTTACCACAATACTAATTTAACTTTTACTAGACAAAAAGGAAGAGAAGGATGAGGAGGAGAAACAAATGAGTACACTGGCTCCTTGCTAACATTCCTTATGAAGTCTAAAAGCATTACATGATCTGTGCATTCAATTTATCCATGCCACTTGTGTAGTACTGAGATGTAGGTGATATAGTGGCTACAGTAGTATCCTTAAAATCAAGAATCCTTGAGTTCAGGCCCTGCCTCTGCCACATACTAGTTTTTGTTCCAAGGGAAAGTCACTTAAACTTTTAGTGACCCAGCCATCTTTCTGAGACTACAAGTTACATTGGAATTGTCTATTTGCATAAGTAGAGGGAGTTCCCTCACTGGAGAAGATATCCTAGGTCCGGACTAACCAAAAATCAAAGCAAGATATATAAATATATATATATATATATATATATATATATATATATATAGCCTATTATGCCATGTGATAGTATGTGGATTTCATTATGCATATTATTATGCTTAGCGACATGGTTAATATCTTTTATGAATAACTTCATTTGTAATGGGCTTTAAGCTTGAAATGTGCTCTTCTCACAATATCCCTTTGAGACAAGCAGTATGAATATATTTATTTCCATTTATCACATAAGGAAACTGAGGCTCAGAGAGGCTAATTGGTATGTCCAATATCACATAGTTTGTTAAGAAGCAGACCTAGCACTTGAACCCAGTTATTTTGACTCTAAACACAGTATTCACAAAGTCATCCTAATAACCTAGTCCAAAATAAGTACTTAATAATTGCTTTTTCTACCTGTCTTTACTTACCATTCTATTATACTGTGCTGCCTCTTCAATTGTATATCATCCTGCTGAGAGTAGAGACTTTAGTTAATACACAGTGGTTTGACTTTTCTTCCTGTCCCAAAGAATTTAAAATTCCTGTCAAAATCAATGTGTCTGGTGAACTCGACAAAAATTCTGTCAACGTCCATGACTTCTAAACAAATATGTTTCGTGACAGATTAAAACCAAAAATAACAACAAATTCATTGAATACTCAGTGTTCCTTTAGAGGAATTCATCAAGGTTGCTCTGGAAAAGGTTTCTGATAAAAATCTTCAGCAGAAGTCTTAAAAGGGAGGCATTAAGCCTGGTAGAGAATTGCATTCTGCTTTCCAGGTCATATTGAATCAGTGTTCAACACCCAGACTTATCTGTTCCAATCCCTTGTTTCAAACTCCCCCACAAAAAATCATTTACAAATAATTATAAATATAGAAAAATAATAATACCAAGAGAATTGTCTTAAACTCTCTTCTCAGTAAAATAATCAGAAAAAAAAATTGAAACATATCCTACCAATGTTGTACAGAGAAGACATTTGTTTCTGGGGAGCACCCCACAAACTAACTCTATTCGTGATAGCTATAAACACAGCAGAGTCCCTCAAATTAACAGCAAAACAGTATCACCAGACCATTTTTTACTGTTATCTATTGCCACTCTGAAATAAAATAAATAAGTTGGTATTAAACACCAAAAGCTTTAGTCACCAGGGACTCACCATTGATTTTTTTCTACATTACTCTGATCAGACATGCCACAGCCAATGACAGAAAAGCATTTTCCAGGCTTTTTTCCCAAAGTTGATTTAAATTAGAAGTTTGATAGCTCAGCTGAGACAAATTGAAGTGTATTCCCTCAAGTACCATGGAGTACTTAGCTAGGGAAAATGAAATGTCTAGATATGGGCAATCTGTTGATTTGGGTGGGCATTTCAAACAATGTTTTGTCACTTTCAAAGAGTAAGCTGAACAGTTTTGTAAGGGATTGGCCCCAAAGTGCCTTTGAGATTTTGGATGGCATTTTCAGTATATGAAAATTGCATATGAGACTGTTAGCAGAGATTAGAAACTTTGTCTTTGGCAAGTTTATCTAAAGAGGAGGGACTGAGAATTTGAAAACTGGGGAACCCTGAATCCTTAAAGTATTTAGTAATTAAGCAAATAATTATAATAGGATGTTGTGGGTTACCGCTCCATGTTTTTGATATTATTACACACTTCAAAGTCTTATTATTAGAGCATTTTAATTGTAGTAGAAAATTAAAAGATGGTGAATACCATTCTAGAGAAGAAACTGTTTATTCCTTTCAGGTGAAACTCTGGACACGACCCAGATCTAAGCCTAAGATATTTTCCTTTAGTGTTCTACCCCTGGAACAAAAAGAGGAAGAAGTCATGAAATAAAGAAACAAGAAATAATCTGAATTCCCTCTCTTTTAAATTATACTTCTCCAAGATGGATTCTAGTCTATTTGATTTCAGAGATGGAATTCTTTTGTGGGAAGAGGCATATTTAGGGGCATGAAGAGTGCCATCTTGGAGTTCTATCTGAGATGTGAGGGGTTGATTCTCATTAACTCAAAATCTTTACTCCCTTTTTTTAGAAGCCTTTCTCATGCTTTGGGTATATCTGAGTGGGTTTGATTTATTTTTGAGCTAACCTTCTTATTTCTTGTCAGAAAAGTTCAGACCTCCATTTGGAATTTCTGTGTTACAGAAATCCAGTGTAGAAAAGTGGTATGCCTATATGTTTCTATAACCTCAGGAAAGATTTGTTGTCAAGGAACAGTAGAGAAAAGTATGGTTTGTACCATATTGAGCAGTTTCCCTAATTTATGTCGGGAGAGTTATAGTTCCTCTGGGAGCTCATTTGGTGCTATTGGACTTTGTTTTTAAAAGGGGAAGCTCATTTCCCCTTTACTTTTTCTTTTTAAACTTTAGTTTAATTTCATTTATTTTTATTTTGCTAGTTGTGGGGAATTAAGACAGACGCTTGCAAGTACCACATAAATGATCTGTGAGGACATTACACAATACTATTTCTTGCTGAATTCATATAATTGTGTTGCAATCTCCAGGTCTATCAGCTATGGTAGGTCTGGGTCCTCAAAATATAGTTAATTTGGGCATTGTCTAAGGAATATACTGAATAGATTGTTGGGAGAACAGTCTCACCACAACATTCAGGAAATCATTAATGATTGTGACATGTTGATTTTGTTAAGACTCTTTAACTCAAGGCATTGAGGAGAAACTCATGAAATAATTGCTTCCCTATGTCCTGAGAGAAATAACAAGAAATTAGGAATGTGGATATGTGTGTCAAAAGCTTCCCTATTGATGTACCAAGAACCAGAGGTTATAGTGAAGAATTGAACTGCAGCATCTTCCATGAAGTTAGGTATACCTGCTTTGGCTTCATGTGGATGGACATAAAGTCTAGCCCCTTTCAAAAGTTCCTGTTTTATCAAAGTTCCTTTTGGTTTTCTAGGTCCCTTTGTCAGAAAACTATGTTAAAGATAACTAATGGTTAAGCCAGGAAGATACTCATTCTTTAGGCAATAAGAAGTTATAAAAAAGGGCTTATACATTTGAATTAATTCTCCATGTATTTTAGAAAGATGGCTTTTATTAGAGAAACTTGCAGTAAAGTTAATTTCCCCAGGTTTTTGCTTTTCTCCTAATCTTAGATAAATTGGTTTTCTTTTCAATTTCATATAGTCAAAATTATCCATTTTGCATTCCATAATGCTCTTGTTTTGTCATTAATTTTTTGTCATTAATTTTCCCTTCTCCATAGATCTGACAGGTAAATTATTCCATGCTCCCCTAATTAGCCAAAGGTGTCACCTTTTATATCTAAATCCTGTACCCATTTGGCTTTGTCTTGAAATCAGGTGTGAAATGTTGGTCTGTATCTAGTTTCTGCCAAATTGCTTCCCTGTTTTTCAATTAATTGTTGTCAAATAGTGAGATCTTGTCCCTAAAACTTGACCCTTTGGATTTGTCAAACACTAGACAGCTATGGTCATTTACTAGTTTGCACTGCATACCAAATTTAATCTATTGATAAACAACTTTCTTAGCTGGTACCAGATGTTTTGCTAATTATCTTTTTGTCATAAAGTTTTAGATCACATACTTCTATGCCATGTTCTTTCATATATTTTCATTACTTCCCTTGATATCCTTGACCTTTTGTTCTTCCAGATGAACTTTGTTACTATTTCTCTGGATCCGTAAAATATTTTTTGATAGTTTGATTGGTATGTTACTGAATATACAAATTACTTTAAAGTAGAATTGTCTATTTTGTTATATTGGTACCACCTACCTATGAGCAATTAATCTTTTAGAATTGTTTTGATCTGACTATGTATAAAAAAACCATTTTGCAATTATATTAATATAGTTCCTGGATTTGTTTTCATACGGAGATGCTCAAGTATTTTATATTGTCTATGGTTATTTTAAATGGAATTTCTCTTTCTATCTCTCACTGCTGTACTTTGTTGGTAATATGTACAAATGCTGATGATTTATGTGGTCTATTTTATATCCTGCAACTTTGCTAAGGTTAGTTATTTCAACTACTTTTTTTAGTAGATTCTCTAGAATTCTCTAAGTATACCATCATATTATCTGCAAATAGTGGTAGTTTTGTTTTCTCATTAGCTCTTCTAATTCCTTCAATTTCTTTTCCTTCTCTTATTGCTATAGCTGGCATTTCTAGTACAATATTGAATAACATTGGTGATAATGGACATCCTTGCTTCAACTGTGACCTTATTGGGAAGGTTTCAAACTTATCCCCATTACAAATAATGCTCACTGATTGTTTTAGATAGATTCTACTACCTGCTCTCAAGTAGGTCACATTAAAATGGGGGAAACAACACTTAGTTGAAAAATCAGATGGAAAACTTTCGTAGTAGTACAATGTCTGGATCGTAGTAGGCACTTACTTGCTTATTGTACATATTGACTGACAGACTGATTGATTCCAGTGGCAAAGTGGATGTTAATGTCTAATCTTTGTGGTTACTTCCACTTAAGAAGTGATGTTTCTGATGTTGAAAAATTTTATAATGCCAAGGACGTTGATGGCAAGAACACTCAATAAAATAAAAAGTATTTCTTTTCCTCTTATCTCCTCTTCTCCACTTAAAAAAAATAAGGAACTAGAAAACTTTTGTAACAAATATTCATAATCAAGAAAAACAAATTTCCACAATGGCAATAAACAAGGGTATGCCTTATTCTGCCTATTTAGTCCATTACATCTCTGTTAGGATGTGGATAATATCCTTAATCATCTTTTCTGTGGAATAAAAGATTTTCATTGGATTGATCCTTGTTGAGTCTTTCAGAATTGTTTGTTTTTAGTGTCGTTGGTGTCTAAGTTGCTCTCCCTCTTTTAACATGTTTTTCTTTTTTGCTTTCTTTTTTTAGATTTTTTCCTCTAAAGTTCCACTATTGGGTGGGAGGGTGAATGTGGAAAACGCCTGAATATCCTCTCTTTAGTATCAGAGGCCCTCAGAACTGAACCTAGGTTGATGAATCCAGAGCTAGAGTCCCCATCATCCCTTTTCTAAACATCTTCTGTTGATTAAATGATAATCACGACTCTACTTTTATGTAGCTGTCAAAGATGACAACTTGAGAAGTATATTGGAAGCTCACCATAAGTTAGGGTGCAATATCTTACTAAGAGATCCAAGGCCTTTACTAGGTAGAGGACTCCAAAGAAAAGTCAAAGCCTAGTACCTAGCTTGCTGGGATGACCCTAAACTTTGGTCTAAACAACTTGGTACCTGATGCTGAGAATCTCATGTTATAGAGATGAGAAATCTCTGGAGCTAAAATATTGAGAGAATAAGTCAGGGAAGGCTTTTTGCTGGCCCACTTAATCTAAGGATTTTCAGTCTTTTCTAAAATGATTAGGGAAAATTCTACAGGCTTTAAATTGGCTAAAAGAGCATAGAGGCATGTGCTTTTTCCTGATGTGAGAAATTATTATTAATAACCAATATTTTGGGGAGATTCAAAGGCTTTTTCATTCTTCTAAATTCCTCATTTTAAAAAGTTCAGTTTTTCTTCAGAAAGACATTACTGATGATGAGATTGCTTTAACAGTCCTTTATCTTATTAAAGGTTCCATCCAGGTGGAAGCAATTATACTCTGATCAAGCTTGGGTGGGGAATACATTCTTTGAATTGATAGTGGTCTAATATAGAGACACTTTCCTTATCCAAGAGATATTCAGCCTTTATTTTAACATAGCCCACCTCCAATCACATTAACCAATTTGATTTGATTGCTGCTTCATGGCCAACCTACTGTTTTGAAGGATTTATACACTGTAAGTCCACCACCATAATTATCTTTGGTCTAAGAGAAATGACCAAATGACCATCCTTTTATTAACAACCCACTGGCCTTATTAATAAAATGATTAAATTGCCCAGAAATTATTTCTCCTTTTTAAATGTCACACTTAAGAATATCTAGACATGGCTTTTCCCAGAGTTTGGAGGTGGTAGAGATAGTAACTTAGCAGTCTCCTGCAACAGAGATGATGAATTCATGAGTTAGGTGTTGAGTAGCAGAGCCTGTCTGTCCAAAAGAGCGTTCAGTACTCAGTGGAGACTATAAAAACCGCAGGGATTTAGAAGATAGCAAAAGTCTTCCACTGTAAAAGACACATGCCATAACTACAAATATTCAATAGATGTGTGCCTTGAACATAGGCAACTCTAAACATGTATATACTAATTACATGTTCCCTTTGTGTGTACTTCTCCATGTGTGTTCGTTATATATGCTTATTCTTTCCATTAATATTATGTTATTTGTGGGACAGCAACAGTCAAAGTATGTAAGAAATTTTTCTGGTAGACTTAGTACTTCATTGAAATGCATGAACTTAAAAAATTTCTGATGGATACTTGAGGCAAAATGCCTTCCGCATTCAAAGAACTATGGAATTGGACTGTAAATAGAAACAGACCATTTTCTTTTGTGTTATGTTTTGTTTTATGATTTCTCCCATTCATTTTAATTCTTCTATGCAATATGTATTTAATAAGAAAGTACATGTAGAACCTATATAAGATTGTATGCTGTCTCAGGGAGGGAGTGGGGAGGGAGGGGGAATGAGAGGGAAAGAAGGGAAAAAAATTTAAGATATATTAAAGTGATTGTCGAGTAGGGACAATAAATAAAATTAATTTTTCAAAAATGTTATTAGTGGGAGAGAACAATCCAGGAATTGAGGGAGAACAGTTTATTGCTAACTTGGTCATTGACAAAATGCTTTAAAATGACTCTGTCCTCTGCCTTAGTCTTAAAACAGTGTGGGTTCATGGAGCTATGGTTTTAGGGAATGTAAACAAATAAGTGCTTTGAACTTTTCCATATGAAATACTCCCTGCAAGCATGAGGGTGCTCCTAGGAGATGCATTCAAGATTGCATCATGTTTTCAGACATTCAGGTTCAGAATCGAGATATCATCCTTGCCTTTTCACTCTTTGTCATCCTTCTCTGCCTTCCATATCTAGGTCTGGTTGATTCTATATTCTCCATGTATGCCTGCTTCTCTCCTCTGACAATGCCAATACTCTGGTGCAGGCCCACATCACCTCACCCTATTGAAATAGTCTTCTGGTTGAACATTTCTCAGCCAAAAGTCTCTCTATATTCCACCCTGTCCTTGGCTTAGCTAGTAAACTGATCTTCCAAATCTGATCAGACACAGATATGACCATATAACTTATTTAATAAGCCCCATTTCATAATAAATTCTATTTAATAAAGCACATTATCTTCTCCATTACCCCCAGGATCAAATATAAAATCACATTTTACTATTAAGACCCTTCATTTTAATAATGCAATGTTCATCTTCTTCTCATAGGATAAAACAAATAGACCAAGATCCTTAAGCTTTCCTGTAGTGGTTTCCAATTTCAGGAAATTTTTAAACAGTAAGTGATTTTTGCATCATATATGCCCTAGAGACTAAAGTGTATATTTTGAAGTACAGCAAAAATCAGATTTAACTCTTTGCTCCTACATATTAGGCTATTGATAGTTGAAATTCTTTTTCAAGCCTTTTTATATTAAGTAGCTTGAGCAACTGAATGGCACAGGAGATAGAGTACCGGGTATGGAGTCAGGAAGACTCTTCTTCCTGAGTTCAAATCTGTCCTCAGATATCTGATAGCTATGTGATCCTAGGCAAGTCACTTGAGGCTGTTAGCCTCAGTCATCTGTAAAATGAACTGGAGAAGAAAATGGTAAAATATCCCAGTATCTTTGTCAAGAAAACCATAAAAAGAGGTTACAAGGACTCAGATGACAGAAATGACTTAAAACAAGAAGAAATAAGTAGTTAATAGGAAGCTCTTTTAATTTCTTGATCTTAATAAAAAATTGAATGAAAAATGTTTAGGGTGGACTTACACCACTTTGCTATTTCTGATACTCCAAAATACTCATTAAATATGTTCCATTTCATCATATTAGATTATTTCTTGATGAGAACTTCTAGTGCTTAATGAATAATGTATTAGCTAACATTTTAATATGTCATAAGTGACCATTTGTCATAGAGTGACCACATTCACAAGTTTCTAGAAATATTTTACATAATTCAATACTTTAAAGATCCATGGTTTTACTGTTGAGGACAGTAGTCAGTCAATACACATTTATTGAGTGCCTATTATTTCCCAGATACTTTACTTAGCACAAGACATACCAACACAAAAATGAAATAATATTTGCCTTTGAGGAGCTTGTATTCAATGGTGATAATAACACGACAGGTTTTATAAGTATACAGAAAATATACTTAAAACTGTGTATATACACATATATGTATATACACATGTGTATGTGTATGTTTCTTGTTAGTAGGATTTATTCAGCTTATATTCTGCTGGCAAAGTCATGCCAGAGCATTAGCATGAGTCTTTAGTACTGGTTTTACTGCAATGTTAAAGCTAATTTGAAAAAAAAAATAACTTTGAATTCAATTCATGGTAAGGATCCCGGGAACAGCTCCCTTGATCATTTAGGGAAGGATCTGGGGTTAAAGGAAAAGTGAAAGTGTGCTTTTGACAACAAATATTGAATCATGGGACTAAGTCTATAGACACATAGTTACATTATTAGACACAATATGATGAGTTATGTATGAGAGGTAGCACAAAGAGCTCTAAAAGATCATTTCTTGTGGGGAAAGGATCATAGAATAAATAAAAGAAACAAAAAACAATAACTTCAATTTTAATTTGCTTTTAAAAGTTGCTTAGATTCACTATACATATAAAAAGAAAAAATCGTTTTTGGTCTAGTATTCTCATTGGAATCAAAATGACTTTTTTTGGACTTTCTAAAGTGTAAAGTTGAGACTGTGTTTTTTCATTTAACTGTTATAATACCTATGCCACTGAGCCTTTAGGCAAGAACTATATTTTTTAATAAATAAGTAATCATCCATTTCAAGAAGATGCAAAGCGAAATGGACTAGATTTTTCTCAACAGTGACACACAAGACAAAGGGAAACTCTAAAGTTAGCACAGCTACAGCTATAGATGCTGTCATTTTCATAAGTAGTAAGAGATCATTCCTATTTCATCATTTACTGTAAAATTCTACTTATCTTTCCTACATATATACTCCAGACTTCCTCAGAATGGACACTTTGAGGCATCTGTCATCATCTCATCAGGGACAAGCACAACAATCCAGAATCTCAATATTGTATGTTAAATATTTTGCAGAGAAACTGCATGTCATTCAGAGAAAATGGAAATGCCATATCTTTCAATTTGAAGTATTTGTGTTTGAAGAGAGGGAAAGACAAGAGAGAGAGGGGAAGAGAGAGACAGACAGACAGACAGAGACAGAGACAGAGAGAGGGAGGGAATTATACAAGACTATTGAATACCTCCAGGAGAACCTAACATTCATTAGCTTTTTAAAAATTATAACCATATTTTAATACAATTGAGTTTTTTGGTAATCTTTTATATTTTATTTTATACATTTAAAACATTATGGGTCCATAAGAGAGAAAAATTTAAGAACTACCACTCAGCATAAGAATACAAGTGGTACTGTTGGATACAATAGTGATTTTGGCCAGGAAAATGTAGATTAGATCCTTAGGAAAAGTGACTGGAGTACGAGGGTGGGGAACAGGAAGGAAGAGTCATATCACCTGCTTATTGAACTTAGAGAATTATTTCTCACAAAGGCATCCTTTGCTCTTGGTGAGAGGATTCTGACTTGACATACTCTCATTCACACATTCGCTTGGTCTTTACACTAATAATAATGTAAAGCAATATGATGTTTGTTGATAGAGGACTTTTCTTCAAGTCAAAAAAGTACAGATTCAAATTCTGCTTCTGATACTCATTGTCCATGTGACCATGAGTAAGTTACCCAAATCTCTGTAGTGTCAATGTGATATATACAGCACCTATGGTGGCTATGAATATGCCAGCACAGATCTGAATCGCAAAATACAACAGACTCTCCACATGGAAGACCAGAAAGTGGAATCCCAACGCCAGAAAACCAAATCCATCATACCAACAAAGAAATCCATACACAATAACAATGCTGGAGGCAACACCATCCCAAAGCCTTCCCTCTGTTAGGCTTCCCCAAAACCAGCTCCCTTAAATAAAATCACAAACAAGCTCTCTCACTCACACTAGTTGCTGCCTTAGCTGCCTGCTTTCTCTGTCCTTCCCAGCTCTGACTAATCAGACCAACTTCCTCTCAGCTCTGCTCCAGCTCTGTGTCTTCCTGTTGCACCTTTTTTAGAAAACTCCTCCCACCACAGGCTTCATGTGACTCAAACTCCTGTGACTTAGGTTTCCATGTCACTTAAGCAGGTCACACAGGCCTATTAATGTATGGGAAAGTTTTTCCCATTCCATTCAAAATACATGAATTCCATTAAGAATGCCTTAACAATACATTCAGACCCAAGATCTTTCATATCCATTATACAGGTCAATGGGGCAAGTGGTATCAACAGAACTTTAGCAGGGATAACAGAAAATAAGCATATAAAACAATATCTCAGGGTGGGAATTGGCACAAGCACCCCATCACTCCCTCCTTGAATGAAAGGGACCCAAAATCCCATAGGGTAAGGGGCAAAGGGCTCTTCTTCCATAGTTGCTTCCTGCTGAAATCGAACATAGAGCTGTCTCTGCCCCAAGAGGTCTCATTTGAGGGGCCAGTTCCTCAGATGGCATCTAGTGCTTGTCTGCAAATATAACCTTGCCAGGTGCAGAACTGACATAGTGCACCAGACAGGGGTGACATCCGGCTTAAGCAGTCAGGCATCTAGAGGTGGAGGATATTAAGTGTACAGGAAACAAATCTGACAAATAAAGTGAACAGACAAAAAAACCAAAAAGAAAAAAAGAGACAATAATCAGAAGCAGCATAGATATAGGATCAGCCATGCTTCTGGAGTCCATGAACCCACTATCACAGCCTCATTCCGTTTTGAGGTCATCATTCTGCTTAGAGGTATATTTTCATTAATATCATCTGGGGCCTGGTCAGTTTCATATTCTCCCTTGCAGGTGTGACAAACTCAGACACAATGTTTCAGGAGAGTCTGTAGGGGCAGTTCTTCTTTTCCTGCTCAGTCTAATATCAAGCCCCCTTCCTCAGTACATTTTGTATAATTCTTTAGTTGAAATGCCACCTGTTCTTCCAAAATCTGCCCCTGCTCTCAATAAAGAACAGTAAGCAAATCTTTTCTTGTCAGTCTATTCTGACTTTGAACCCACTGGCTATTTACTCTTCTCTGTCTCTCAAGGAAATTTATCTTTTTCACTGATTCCTACCATCCAATATAGCAATGATTCACCCATCCTTTGGGAGAATCCTAAGTAAAGTGAATGGGGTAGGAGGGTAGGGAAAAGGAAAGAACAGGATGTCACTTGCTCATTGAACTTGGAGAATTATTTCTCACAAAGGGACCCTTTGCTCTTGGTAAGAGGATTCTGACTTGATATACTTTCATTCACACATTTCCTTGGTGTTTAGACTAATA
Organism: Bettongia penicillata ogilbyi; assembly: GCA_023548195.1. Lineage (NCBI taxonomy): Eukaryota > Metazoa > Chordata > Mammalia > Diprotodontia > Potoroidae > Bettongia > Bettongia penicillata. Next base: position 3,653,486 of record JAJHZJ010000165.1, on the reverse strand, counting down.
ACTCAAAATATTTGCCATCTCCTGCTGAGAAAAATTCTCAGTTACATCCCCAAACACTGTGTGGTCCTGATTCTCCTGCTTTCTTTTGGTATGGGACAAACTTCAGTCTCCTCATCTAACTTGGTTTCATTCTCCTCCCCTGCATGCATCCTGTTGGCAGGTGTTTGGTCCCCCATCAAGCCCAACCTGTGCAAGGTCTGTGTGCACCTTCCTCTTGTTACTTTTTTTGCTTTTTTTTGTGAACTAAACTAACAGCAGCTTTTTCTTCTACCACCTGAAACTCTCTAGCTGGCTCTTTTAAAGGAGAGTTTGAACAGTGCAGCATAAAAAACTTCTTCTGCAAACCATCCAAATCCCTTTTCATCTGAGTTTTCTCTTACAGAAGCTTGCCTCTGCTTTTACACATAAGAAGATAACTTGTTAGCACTGTTATATTGTTTTAAAGTGCTATTGATATCAGTTGCCTCATTAACCTATGTAATGGATACAAAAGATCTTGGAGCTGAATGTATTGTTAATGTATTTTTAATGGATTAATGTATTTTTAATGAAATGGGAAGATTTTTCCTATACATTAATAAGCCTGTGTGACCTCCTTAAGTCATATGGAAATCTAAGTCACATGAAACCTGTGGTGGGAGGAACTTGCTGAATAGGGGGAACAGAAAGGGTGGAACAAGAAGAGGCAGAGCTGGAGCAGAGTTGAGAGGAAGTTGGTCCAACTAGTCAGAGCTGGGAAGGACAAAATAAGCAGGCAGCTGGGGTAGCAACTAGGGTGAATGGGAGAGCTTGTTTGTGGAGCTGGTTTGTGGGAAGCCTAACAGAGGGAGGGTTTGGGTATAGTGTTGCCCTCTGCATTGCTATTAAGTATAAATTTCTTTGTTACTATGATGGATTTGGTTTTCTGGTGTTGGGATTCAGCTTTCTGATGTTTGAATAAATGTTTGGTTTTATTTTCCCTATGAAGACTCTGGTACATTTTGCAATTCAGAAATATACTGGCATATTCAGTCACTGTCGGCACTGTCAATATTGCATTGGTGGTACAATCTCTCAAATTCTCAGGCAATTATGGCAGTCTGTATTGTGTACTGGTAGAAGGGGTTGCCATAAGTTTGAAATAAATCTCCATTGAAGTGATAAAATTCTAGTACAGGCTTTGAGGTTGCTTTCCCAACCCAAAGTACACAGGCAGATGGGGTCATCAGAAACAAAATTATTTCTCCCATGAGCATTCTAGGGATAATCCTAAGGGGTTTTTCTCTTGTACTGTCACTCACTAGCCCCCAACAAGTGGGTTTCCTTCCAACATCAGCTAACCAGTTAACATCTCTCCAATAATCTGTCTATTAACATATTAGTTTTTACAAAGGACAATTTACTGAGAAGGCAAATAAAGAACTGAAGTACAATTCTTTTCCCTAAATGAGTACAACACTTCCCCCTCCATATGTCCACATAGTCATGGGAGCCAGTTACATCAAATAGTGGTGCTGAACAATTAAATACATTACATTTGTAAGTAGTGTATTTTCCATCACTGTAGCTAGAAAAGTTTAACCTGAATGACCGTCTCTCAAGAATGCCAGGGAATGTCTTCTTTTGTAGACTTAGTTGGGTTAGGTGATAAACTCTAAGGTTTTATATTTCTAGCATGAAGTAGTAAGGATTTTTCTTTTCAGTCAGATCATAAATGATAAATTATGTGCAGATGGGGATGTTTGAAGTACTGGATTCTTGTCTTTGAAATGCCTGTATTATCATTATAATTATATATTGGGGAGACTGGCAATTGAGGGTTCCATCATTAAAGAATATACAATGTACTCTGTCTACTCTCAATTTACATGGGGGCTTGGTTTGTCTTCTCCCAAAAATGTGTGATCAAAAGAGTTTTCCCTTCCAGACATAATTGAGTAAGCGATGGAATGAACAAATTCTTTGTTTTCCAGAAGGGTGAGCAAGGCAAGAAGAGCTATGGGCCTCCAAGTGAGAGAGAGACATTGGACTTTTCCACATTCTGGAAACATGAGCATGAATTTATAGACCTTTGTTTATTTTTAAAAATTCTTACCTGATCTTAGGTACCTATCAGAGATGGAACCAAGTATATTGTGTTTTGTGACCTTTGCAAGGTCAGAAGGACTGTATGATGTTTTCAGCAACTGGAGTTGTTAACAGAATCTGCTTATGGTTGAAACAGCCTAGGTGTCTGAGAAGTCTGGCTAGGAGGATTTGAATAACCAACATTTTGTCTGACCAAGCCCAGCATGGAGAAAGCAGAAATAGCTATTAACTCCCTCACTTTGGTCTCATCTTTGATGAGAAAAGTTAATGACCTTGTGTAATCATATAGTCTACTTTCCGTCTTTGCAATTCATTCCATTCTAACAAATGTTTATGATTTGCCTATGTGCAAGAAATTGTGTTGTTGTGGGTGTTTACAAATATGTTAAGCAACTTTTTCTGTGCTCATGTAGCTTTAAGGCTAATGGGATAAAAGAGAAATAGCTATAATGCAAGTTACAATAGAAATATAAAAATAAAAAGGACTTTAGAAAACTGTAGTTCAAAGGGGGTAAAATTACATACACTGGAACAAATCAGGAAGTTTTCATAGAGGTAGCATTTAAGTTGAGCCTGGAAATATCAGAGGACTTTTAGATAAGCAATGATGGAGTACAGGGCATTCCAGGACAAAAAGAGTCACCATATACAGGCAGAAAAGCATACAGGAGTTTTCTGGGAATGATAAGTAGTTGAGTTTGCCTGTGCCATAGAATTCCAGAGAGACAAGACAATTTACTAGAAAATGCACTAGCTTTGACTTTGAGAAGACCTACATCTGAATCCTTTTTTGGCTACTCAAGGCCTGTTTTTCATCTGGAAAATGAGGGGATTGGATCAAGTACTACCCAAGTTACCTTTCAGTTATAGACCACATGCTTCTATGGAGGGCAGTATTTGGAGATAGGGCTGAAAAATGAAATTGGAACCAAACCATGTAGTCCCTTGAATGCCATGTTGCGTGGCCTTTATTCTGTAAGCAATGGAAATTCAGTGATGTTCATTAGTGCCCAAACGTCGCAGTTTCCCATGCATGAAGTATTAACAATGGCTGAAATCTTTCCACAACTGAAGCTCATTCAGAACAAGTATGAATTTTTTAAAAATGCAAACAAATCTGATGTCCAGTTTCTTTAAAACCCTGAATGACAGTTTCCTGGTTGACAGTCACTTAGGAGAACGGGATTCAGCAGAACTCACTTAGGATACAGAAAGACTCTAGGATCCTCTTTTGTTGCACCCTAATTTTTACCTTCACTTGCGCATAAATGGTTACTTTTAGTTGGGTACATTTACACTGGAGGAGGGATGGTTTAACCTTTAGGGAATTTAGCTGTTCTCACCCACAATGTAAACAATATCTCTTAATCCTATGCACGCATAAAAATGTCTGGACTGACTTGCCATCTCGCTTTACCATGAGATGGAATTGGAACATATGTTAATTCCTGGGGGTTCCAGATCACCAGAATGGAAAGTTAATCCACTCTTATGAGTGTGCCCAGAAAGGCTTGCTTGCCATGGAACAGGGAGGGAAAGGATCAGTTGATATTTATTTGAGGTCACTTGGCAGAAGGAAGTTGAAGAGCTTTAGAAGTTAATGTTATACAATATGTGCTTCTGGTCCTCAGTTTCCCTGCACTCCAAACACTTTTGACTATGTTGCACTACAAATACATAATTCTTTGGCCAAATATAGCTTATTCTGAAGCTTTTCAAATTATTCTTGAAATTCTCCACTATATCGCCATAAAGCTTAGGAGCTGAGTGTCTAGAAAGATCTCACCCATCCATCTGTCTATCTGTCCATCCATTAATTAATTAATTTATTTTTTCACTTATTTATTGGTCTATATGTATACTCATTTATTTACTTTGTTTATGTTTATACATAACAGGCACCTGGGCTTTGCCTTTGGGATTGATTGTTACGAGCCAAGTCAAAGGGTACCTTAAACTGACATTTGGATACCTTGGAAGGCTCTAATTTTTTACAAGTAAAACATTATCTGATTCAAAGAATCCAGTTGTAAACTAAAGCACAGAATCTTTAGAGGAGTTAACTTGCCACATAAATGCAAATTTCTATTTTAAGGAGCTTGAAGACATTTTAACTCATAAAAATTATTTGTTGTGAGATTTATGTATAAACAGGGATGGGTTTTTTGGGAGGGGGAGGGGAAGTTTGTTGTTAGAGTGGAGGAGTAGAAAAAAATAGCTTCAAATGTATTCACAGCAGAAGCAATGAAAGCCAAACTGGAAGAGTCCCAATCAGCATTTTGTAAGTGGTCTGAGGGGAAAAAAAGACTCTGTTCTTGGTGTCCACTTTATTTAAAGCTAATGTCAATAGCTAAATTGTCTGTTAGTCTGTCTAGAGAAAGAAGTTTGCATTTCTCTAAATTTCAGCACCTAGAGAAAATTCATAGTCTCCATCCTAGTTCCATTTCTGCTTCTTGGGTATTTTTTATCCATCCAGAAAATAGACAAAGAAGCCCTGCAGGTGTTAGTGGAAATTTAAGTATCCTGTGGTGAAGGAGACCCTGTCAGAAACAAAACCTTTACATTCAGAGATGAGTCCAGGATTCTGTATGGGAAAATGTGAAGTAGGTGACATAATGATTGTGCTTTAGGAAGCTTATTTTGGCAGCAGCACATAAAATCGATTGGACAGAGAAACAACTAGAAAAAAAGTCATATTTAAAATAGAGTTGATTATTTTGAGATGAGAAAGAACAAAATTTTCCTAATAGTGCCTTCTCAGGGAATTGATTATCTGTGAAATCAATACCTAAGAAAGCTTCTATTTGTGTAGGTTAATACCTAAAGTAATGATAATGGGCACAGAACCATTTCTCTCTCTCTTATACTTAGACTATGTATGGCAATATAGTGATGTAATGGACACAGTACTGGACTCAAATCAGGAGAGATCTAGGTTTAAATCTCAGCTCTGAAATTTACTGGCAATGTCTTGTAAACTCTCTGAGGCCTCGGTTTTTTCATCTACAAAAAAAGCAGACAGTAATACTCATATGGCGAGACAGTATCATATAGTAGGTACAGGACTTTTTCTGGAGTCAGGAATACTTGTTAGGTCTGGCCTCTGACACATAATAACTGCATGAGCATCATTTCACCTGTATGTGATCTCAGACAGCTTTCTAAGAGTAAAAGTTACAGCCAACTGACTTGCTGAGCTTCATTGGTGGAGGGAGTTTCTACCCTGGAGTTTATCATACTGATGAAATTACAAGTATAGAAATTCTCCCACCTTTATAGCCCAAGCAAACAGCCAGAACTTCTACCTCAGAGGTTTGATAGGTATGTAAAATAAAGTTATATATTCACTAAAATGAGATTGTGCATTGTCTATGTATATTAAATATTTTCCAAGCCTTAAACTTTACAAAGCAATAATAACTAGTATTTATATGGTGCTTTAAGATTTGCAAAGTGCTTAACAATTATTACCTAACTTTCTCCTTTCCATTTTATAGTTGAGGAAACTGAGGAAGACATATGGTAAATGATTTACACAAGGTCATAAAGCTAGAAAGCATCTGAGGCCAGATTTAAACTTAGGTTTTCATGATATCATGTCCAGTGTTTTTTTAAACTGGGCCACTTAACTGTCATTCATTAGTAGCCAGAAGAATTCAGTGGGATGAGCACTGATCCCAGAGTCACAGTACCTTGCTCTTGGCACTCATCCCCTGTGTAACCCTTGGGCAAATCAAAAAACCTCTCTATGCCTCCCTTTCCATTAAATATAGATACAGATGAAGGTATTGCCCTAACATCCCTCCTAGAAATATGATTCTATAGACTGATGACAGAAATAAGCAGTCTTTTCCATCACTGGACCATTAGTTGCTTACTTAAGTTAGCTAGAATTAAACTTAAAATAGTCAATGAAATTTATGCTAACTGCCAAATTAATTGAAGAATTATTCAGACTGGCAAATAAATGCCTATCATTTCATTTGGAGTTAAAAAAAAAAAAAACTTCCTTGGGGAAAGCTGCTGATATTTTAAAATGAAAATAGGGATATTAACATAGAGCTACATTAGAAGATACTGGAAATTCATAGCACAGTAACCTAAGATTTCCAGTTTAAAATGCTGATTATAATGTCATACTTCTGGTGCCTAAGTAAGAAGATATGACTTCCTTGGAGTGTGCAAGTAGAGTACAGCTCAAGTCACTGTTTTATTTGAATGGACATTTTATGTGAAATTGTCAGTGATTGGGCAACACCTGAAAATAATCTTTGGAGAAAGTATTGAATATCCAGATAGCATCTACCTCCCAATCATATGACCTGGTTCAGGCCTTCTGTTTTGATCAGGGGATGCAATTGTGGTCCATTTGAGATAGCATACGTTGGAAAGGGAAAGAACACAATAATGGCAAGGGAGTTTGTGGGTTTTTTCCTCCATTAGAAAGAATACAAAAGAAGACATTTTATATATAATTTTCCTTCCTGAGTGAGACTGAAAGAAATTTTATAGATAATGGTGCTTCACAATGATTATGTTCTTGGTGGGAGATGAGGCTTCCCTGTCTGAAAATAGTGTAAGTAAGCAGCAGAAAAGTTTTACACATCTAGAAACAGTCAATATTAATTCTGTCATTGTACTCATTTTTGAGGGCTATATTTAGGCTCTCCCATCTCTCACAGTGTTAAGGTAATACTGAACTTTATCTTTCATGTTGCAAAGTAGGGGAGATTCCTCAGAGATATATTCTTAAAATGAGCATTTCAAACCCTAAACTTTCTTATGTTGTTCCTGGATTCAGGTTAACATTCTGTGTCATTATCCAATGGCTTAAATGTCATGAGAATGGGGATGTTCAACTCTTTTAAAGATTTTGTCCTTGGCTTCCACTTTTTCCTGCTCTTCTTTTCTTCTGTAGCAGTACTATTTGTCTTTATTTTTCCATATATATCCAGAATGTGCAGTAAATTTGAATACACAGTTTACTTTGGTATAATGAAATTCAAGGAGATTTGAATGATTGAAAGAGATTGAAATGAAATCACAGATCCAATCTTTTCCCTACCCAATGGATGAACATTAGAGTCCCCTAAAATGACCATGGGCAATTTCCTCCTTGTTCTAAATCTTTAGTCTCAAGATCATCCCAGTTTAAGGCATTCTTTATGCTGGATAATAAGAATCAATATTCCAAAAGTTCATGACAAATTAGAAAACGGGTCAAATCTAAATAAGAGAATTTTTTTAAAAAGAAAAATGAAAAACCCTAGGTTCAGAAAAATCAACTTGCATAGGCAAGTGATGGGGCAAATAGGAATAAACAGAAGTTTATAGGAAAAGGAAGTAAGAATTTTACCAGACTTCAAGCTCAAAATGAGTCAACTATGTGACAGTTTCCAAAAAAAGCCAAACAAACCCTAAAGCAATCTTATTCTATGTTAAGTGTAGCAGTATGATAGTATAAATAGTAAAAGTAATTTTAAAAAGAAATTTAGGAATATTGTTTATCTGTAGTTGGAGACTCTCAAAAGAATATCCTATTATTGGCTTGGATTTTTTGGTGGGTGGGTGTGTGCAATGTTAGGAATGGTGATGGAGTATAAACTTATAATGTTTTTCCCCCATTTTGTAGATGTGAGAATTGCACAAGACTTTGAGGGGTATTAAATTGCCAATAGTCATATTAAGGCAGAACTTGAATCTTGCAGAAAATCTTCATGATTCCAAAGATGGTCCTATAAACACTAAGCCAAGCTACCTCTCTTGACATGAGATTAAAAATTAATCATTCCTTTCAAAGTTCCCCCGTCTTCATTGTTACATTCTGTTCATCAGAAATCTCCTTATTTTCAAGATTTGTTGGAGGATTTCTTTCAGTTTCTGTAGGAATTTGATTCATTACTGTTCTGCAATCTAGGACATACATTTTAATTATGGGTAAACAAATAAAAACCACACACACAAAACAAAACAAAATAAACAAAACCACTATTTTCTCCATAAGAACCTGCTTCCTGAACTTTACAAGCACTGATTCCTTGGTTCTGGTCTTAGTAATCCTGCAACTAGCTTCTCCGCTGATAATGGGAACTTTGATTTTACTAGCATTCCTTAACCTATCTTAATTAGCATATCCTCTATTTCATTCTCCCTTCCCAAATCCTTGAATCTGACCTTCCTCTATCTTTTCTATCTTACCTCTCTCTCAGGAATGTGATTGTAAGCTCTTCTTATAGACCATTTCCTCATACTTTTAAATTTAGATTAACTAAGTTAAATTTCTCAATTGCCATTTTTGTTTGGTCTAGAACAATAATTTAACCAAAAATCACCATTATCTTTTCATGACTATTTCTTGGCATCTTTCACCTATATCAGTTAGGTTGGAGGTCTCTTTGGTCTACGATGTTTCTCTACATTCCCTTTTGTATGCATGCAGAGCACATACTAGGATGATTTGCACACTGTAAATGCATGGTATTTTTTCATTCTATTCATTTCATTCTATTCTATTCATTTTCATTCTATTGTCACTTAATGACAACCGTCATCTTACCTAGGATGTTTATCACTGTCATCCTAGACATATTTTAGGATACTTGAGAACTTCTGTCTGCAACGCTTAATGGCAATATGAAGATAACACTTAGTTATCAAAGGCCAACATAGTGGGGCACAAGACTTGAAACATCCTACCAATATGGAAAGACTTTGAGTATGGTTCCAGTGACATACTACATACATGTAAGTATGGACATGCATATGCTTATGTATATGCTTATACATATACATGTTTATGTGTATGTCTATGCTGTCTGAGATCAGTCTAGTTTAGTGCAAAGGGTTTTGTCATCAGGTTGCCCATAAATGATGATTAAAAAAATCAGGGTCACTCATGAAAACAGTTTGCTAAAATGTAGAAGACTTGTGATCTGTACCAGTGAAAAAAGGATCAAAACCCATAGAATCATAGATTCTTGAAAAATTATGACTTCACATTTATATATTTACCCCATTTATCTGAGCTCTTTGTTTAAAATACAATCACTTTGGAAGGATGGGATATTTTTGTGATCATACCCTCAATGAAAAAAGAGAAAATGTATCATGTGTATTTGTATCCCTAGGAGAGAACTCAGTGCTTAGCAGGTATTATATGTTTACTAATAGCTTTTTTCATTCATTCAACTGAGAGAATCACTCCTTTATAAGATCAGAGAAATACTACTCTTGCCAATTCTGTGAATGCCTCTGTTAGACCATAAGGTCCGTGAGACCAAGGAGTAGATTTATCTTTTCGCCTTTTTTTTTTGTATCCCTAGTATTTAGCACAGTGTCTGGCCCATGGCAAGTGCTTGTTAACTTGAATATTCTAGATAATACTGTCATCTGCATCAGTATATTGAAGATGTCTTTGGGTTCCATTCAAGTATATGTATGTATGTGTGTTATATATGTGCATATAAACATCTACACACATATTCATATATAAATTCATGCATATACATACATAGATATGTGTATGTATATAGGGATAAAAAAAACCACATACTCTATGATGTTGATTGCAGAGTTTTTCAGGATTGAAAATTGTGTTTGGAATTTATGGCATTACTAATAGAATTAATTCCAACTCTACCTTCTGGGGAAAGTAAATGACAAGACTTAATTCTTTGAAATGAGATGCCAGTGAGAAATTGACAAAATTTCACAGGTCTACCAGTGTGAAGACTAAGTTTTGGCACTCAGTCTTAATGCTATTTATCACCTTTTGGCAGACATTGCTGACTACAAGGAGAAATTCAGTTTTTCCTTTTAAAAGCTTTGTGTAGAATTTCCACTTTCTGTAAGGAAGCTGTATGTGAAATATAAAGCAGAGAGGTCACTGTCAGATTACATCACCTCTAAAAGAGAGCTACCATGGTGATGTAAACAAAGGAGAACAAACCAAACTTACATTGGTTGAAGAAACTGGGGTTGCTTATACTGAATGAGGAAAAATTCAAGTTGGTACAAGATACGCATCTTCAAGCATTTTAAAAGGCTACCCAGTGAAGTAGATTGGACTCATTTTGTTTGTCCCACAAAGATAAAAATAAGATCAACAAATGATGGGCAAACATCATAACAGACAAATTTCCTCTGGAAAAAAAAATGGCTATTAATCACAGCTTTTCAAAAATGAAATAAGTTCACTCAGAAAGGAGTTTATTACTTTTTCCTAGAGTTCTTCAAATGCGAGTGGAATGACCATTTGTCAGGTATGTGGTAAAAGAGGAAATTTTCTTTTTCAGGTATGATTTGAGCTATTTTGCATTTAGTGTACATTTTCAACTCCAAAATTCAGTGATAATGAAAAAGCAAAATGATCTTAAAATTCAGTAATAGAAATATTACCTCTGCAATAAGGGATAGAGCAGTGTAGATAATTGTTCCATTATATTTTTCTTTAATCACATACATCTGAAGTTTTATGTGTGTGTAAACATCCCCTATTCTCAATACCATATTTTAGAAGATATAGACAAGCTAAAACAGACAAAGAAACAGTTATCTAGAATGGTGAGGATCTTGAAATACCGCTATTCAAGAATGGATTAAAGGAAATGAGAATGTTTATCCTAAAGTAGAGAAGACTTATGAGACTTGATGGGAATATTCAAATCTTAAGGATTACCATAGAGAAGCAGAAATAAACTCATCCTGCTTGATCCCAGAAGGGAGAACTAGAACAAAGGGGTCTAAATCAGAAGGAGTCAATGCAACGTAATAGTGTTGGACTTGGAATTGGGAAGACGAATTCAAATCCCCTCAATCATTTATTGGAACCTGGATGAATCCCTCAACTTCTCTAAACCTTAGTGTCTTCATCTGTAAAATGGGAACAATAAAAACAGTTATGTACCTCAAAGATTTTTAGTATATCAAATCAAGAAATATATTTAAAATGCTTTACAAACCTTAAAGTGCTATATAAATGTTAGGTATCACAATTAATTATTATTTCATTTATTTGTTTATAAGAAAATTTTTGTTAATAACTAGAACTGCCCAAAAATGGAAAGGTCTACTGGGGAAGTGAAGGAGCAAAATGACCTTTCAGCAAGGGCTTAATGATGCCTTGTTTACTGGATATGTTATAGAAAGGATCCATGATTCTGCAACAGGCATTGGACTTGGTCTTGACTCTATAACTCTTCTATCTCTGCTAAATATTTCATTTCTACTTTAAAATATAATTCCTTTCATTTCAAATTCTTTTGGCTTTATAGAGCTAAAGTAACTAAGCATTTTGTTAACTAATTAGTATGGAAGCTTTTTTTTTTCCTTAGGCATTAAAAAAAAATAAGGTTAATTGATTGTTCAGAAGTGAAATCTATTCTGTCTTCCCAATTGATTACTTGTCTCAGTTTTATCCAGGAGACGGGAATGCTGAATTGCTCTTACTTGGATGGTAAAAGTCTTGACTTTAACAACCTTTCTTTGTTTCTAATGTAAGAAGCAGGATCTCTTTCTGACCTTTAGATTTCAAATCCCACATCCTGCATGAGTTCTAGGTTACAGATTCCTAAGACAATTGTCAATACAATATTTTTAGCATCTATACTTTCAAAATACCTTATTATAAGACCATGGTTGTGAGTTCCCTTAGGTCTGAAAGTAACTGAATCTCCTTGGATGGAAACTGAGTGGAATTCCCTATATTTTGGGTCAGTCCTAATTGAGGATAGTCTAGTGGTTCAGGCTCAGAGTTAGAGAGCAAAAAGACATTGGTGGGCCATAAAAATTCCTTTCCACTCATATGACTTCATGCAAAACTCTCCCCACCTGCCCTCATTCTAAACTCCAGGGAACAAAACTAAAAGAGGACAAGTAGAACTGGAAACCTTTTATCCCATTTCTTTGTCAGTAACAAAATCATAATATGGTATAGGGGAACTTGTCATTCATATTTGAAAACTGTGTTACTGGAAGATCAGTGTATGGGAATATAGTTATAGCCAAATTTTGAAGTGAAAGGCAAACAGAATGCTTTATATTATATATCAATATACAAACTAGCTCCAATAACTATAGGACAAATGATCGTTTACGAAACACCATTCTTACTGTAATTCAGTGGAAAGAAAACTTCATTCAGAGAACCTCGACTTGATTTTTACATTTTCCTCTGACTACCATAAATCATCCAAAATAATCCATAATCCAATAAATAATCCATAAACTATCCATCCATAAATTAGTCTCCCTCAGCCTCAGTTTCCTTATCTGTAAAATAAGGAAGGAAAACTAGATCCTTTCCAGATATAACCCTATGATCCATCAAATAATCTTAACCATACAAATTAGGTGAATATTCTGTTCTAAAATCCTCTTGAGAAGAAGATTCCAATCTCCCCCAGAAGCCTATTACAAAGTTCTTCCCTATACTTAATTTAAACTCATTTCTCCTTGTCCTGTCTTTAGTCTCTTGGCATTGTCTTTTTTTTCTGCTGGGAAAAACTATATTCCCTGTTCATGAGGTTATTTTTCATTTACATTTTTCTCAATATGAAGTTTCTAATGAAAAATGCCTTGGCTTGAGTAACCTTTCCTTTTTCTTCCCCACAAGGAGAAAAAACTCAAAACATGAATTAAAATATTATTTCTCATTTCTTTATAACCAAAGATTCTTAATACTGCATTCAAATTAAATTTCACTTATTAATCTATATTTTTGATTTCCTCTAAAACTGGAAGTGGTAGTTTAAGTTCAAACCACTTACTTGAATATTTCAATTATGATTCAAGACTAATGGGCACGAAATATGCTTGCCTTGGTGAATTTCAAAATAAATATCTCGAGGAATATTTTATATGCAGAGCAGAAGTATTAATTTGATCATAGGAACTCTGCCACATTGTATTAAAATAAAATGCTAGTCTGTCTGCCAGGGAGAGATGTCAGTTAGATATTTGCTGAAAACTTAAATTTAAATTAAGGCTTAGTCATTTTAATATTTATATTCCTGTATTTCTTGTTCTGTGTGCTGTGAGAAGGGAGTTTTTAAAAAAAGTCCTTCTGTATAACAGAATCTTACTCTGAGTCACTGAAGGCAAATAACTATTTTAATTCATTTCCTTTATGGAAACTGAAAATAGTTTGAGGTAGTGTTCATATCTCTGAACTGGCAAGCTACTTCTGAATGACGTATATATGAACATGAATAATGGCTGATATTTATATATCACTTGGAAGTCTGCAAAGTTCTTTATATATAATTCTCACAATAAGCTCTTGAAGTAGATGTTGCTGATATTTTTCTCTCCATTTTATAGGAGAAGATACTACCTCTAGAGAACAATGATTTGCCCATGGTCATATAGTTGCTAAGGGTCGTAAGCAGGATTTGGAGTTACATAATCACAATGAGTATTTCTACTCGGAAGATATCTAGCAAAATTCAGAATACTTTAATGTTCAGAGTATTCAAATTCTTGTTGAAGAAACATAAATATTGGTTGAATGGCCAAGTATGATGGAACTGAAAGTCGTCAATTACTTCAGGTAAGGAGGTCTGAGCTGCATCAAGGATAAAACCAGTTGGGTGTTCACACTAACTGGCATAGATATGGGAGAGGAAGGCCACCAGGCTATGAAATGTCCCAAGTTAGAAAGAAATGGAGTAGGTTAACACTTCTCTATGGACCAGTAGTGGGACTTGAACTGTGAGTTCTGCTCTGCTTCCATTCTGAGCAGCATACAGAGACCTAGTTTAGAAAGAAAAGGCTGAACAAGTTAGTTTTCACTTCCCAAAATACTCTCTTCTTATTCTTACCCTCTCTTTTTAAATATATTATATTTAAAATGGGATTTTGATATTTGATTAATATACATAATGAATATATGACTTTTTTCAAAAATCACAGTCAAGAGCGCTTGCCCACAGGCAATAGGACTTTCACATCAGGTCCTCTCATCACCTTGGGCTTTTCTTCTCCCTCCACATTTCCTTTTCCTCCTTCAAACAGACAATGCAATCAGTCCAGTGGCTCAGGTTCTAAATTAGAATGAAACGAAACATTCACAATCTTTCAATTAGCAAAAGGAGATCTACTTAATAAATAGTATGGAAAGTAAAATCAGAATGCATATAACATTGATTCAATTGGACAAAATTGCCCTGTCTCTGAATGTGCACTAGTACAGAAGTATGTGTCAAGATTGAGGAAGGATTCATTATCAAATCTCTGCAAATGGTTGCCACATCTGTAAATCCAGTCCTAGTCTCTCTCCTGAGTTCCAGCATCACATCCCCATCAGGTTATCAGACATACTACTGGGATGTACTGTAGGTTTCTCAAACTCAACATGTAGTAAAAAGAATGCATTTCTATCTCCCTATATCCACCTTCTTCTGAACTCTCTTGTTTCTATCAAGGGTGCCACTATCCTTCCTGTCACCCAGATTGGCCATGTTAGCCTGATGTTCCACTCTATTCTCTCTCCCTCCACATGCCAATCAATTGATAAGTTGAGTTGATTAAGTCTCAACGAAATTTCTCACATCTGCCCCCTTCTATACTTATTTGAGCACCAGCTCAGTCCAGACCATCAATACCTCTTGTGTAGATTATTTCAATACCTTCTAATTGGTCTTTCTGCCTTAAGTCTCTACCCTCTGTCCAATTCATCTTCCTCTCAGATGCCAAAGTGATTTTTCTACAGCATAGTTCTGGCCATGTCATTCCTTAACTGAGTAAATGCCAGGATAAAACACAGAGCATTCTGTTTGGCACTACAAACCCATCACAACATGGCTCCCCTCTCCCCTTCTGGGCTTGTTATATATTACTTCTCGTCATATTCCTCACAGATCATACTGCATCTCCCAACTATGGGACTTCGTGGGTTTTTTTTTCCTGCATGTGTTCTCCTTTTCATCACTTCTTAATATCCACAGTATTCTTCAAAGCTCAACATAAAGGCTACCTTCTATATCAAGCCTTTCCTGAATTTCCAAGCAAACTAGGGTCTTCTGTATCAAAATTACTCTGCAACATGTATTTTGTGAATGTTTTGTATAAATACTGATGCGTGATGAATGAGTAATAGGTACCTGTTGATTGATCAAGAAATTCATATGTGAAGGAACAGACTTATCCAATGACATGATTTGTCCAGCACCACAAATCTAGTGTCAGAATCAGAAGAGCTATGTCTCCTTTCTCCAGCCTCAATGTTCTTTCCTCTATATCATGCTGCTTGTCAACTTGACATGGCACCTTTATTACATCAAGTATATCTGACAGAAAGAAAGTGTCCTGCTGTACCTAAATAGTATTGCTGTGAATTCTGTCAAAATATAGATTGCCAAACTGTTTTTGAATTTTCTGTGGGATCAATTTGAACAGTAAACCAACCTATCTGGTAGACTGCTGATGGGAGCTTGGGTTTGGTTTTTTTTTTTTTTTTTTGCATGATTTTTGGCTATCTTATAAGAATATTTAGGGACTTATTATTAGAAAGTGATTTCACATACATTACCATATTTGATGCACATAAGACTATGGAAAAGATAGTGTAATTATATCAATATCATCATCTTATAGAGAAGGAAAATTAGACTCACAGGATTTAAATGAATTGCCCAAGATTATTTACCTATTAAGTCGTGGATTTCAGAACTTGTATATGTAATATAGAAGGTTTCTACTTTAATTCCAGAGACAGCAACAGAGCTATAGAATGCCGGAAATACATAAAAAGACTTTCTTTTTTTCCTGCTACAGACTATGTGCAACAGCCATTTTATAAGAAGTGATCTTTATTACAAGATGACATGATTTTTACAGGTGCTAAAAGGTATTAGGAGTCACACTCTAGGTAACTGTCCTTAGATACAATCTGTTCAACAGCTTTATAAATGACTTGGAAGGAAGGAATAAATAGAAAATTTATCAAATGTGTGGATTACATGAAGTAGGGAGGGATGCTTATAGCACTGAATGAAAGAATTAGAATCACAAAGGTTCTTGACTGGATAAAAAATGGGTCAAGTCTAGTGAGATGAAATATTTTCAAGATTCAATCAATCATCAACCCTTCATGAAGTATATACTTTGTTTTAGATAATGTCCTAAATGTTGGGAATACAAAGGCAAAAGTAACATAGCCTCTGCCCTCCAGATGCATTCTGTTAGGAAAGAAAACAAATGTACATATATAAAGACACGCAGAATATATATACCCATACACATATATGTGTGTATGTATGCATGCATGTATGTATGTATGTAGGCATGTATATAGTGAAGTCCAAGGAATGCTCATTCTAATTCCTACTAACACTGGCAAGTTGGATTCCTAGACCCAACACCCCCCTTTGGGATTCTAGGAGTAATCTTGAGGGCTAGTGGGATTCTATTGTGGAACAGAAAATAAGCCAATATGGAAGAATTGTAGAGTATATGGAGCAAGGTAAGATGTAACAAAAAAGAAGGAATGGTTGTGAAGAACTTTAAATACTAGAGGACTGTATATTAGATTCTATAGGAAATAGGAAGCCACTGACATTTAGCAGGGTAAGAACTGACATGGTCAGATCAGAGCTTTAGGAAAAATCACTTTGGAAATTATGTGGAGGCTAGATTAGAGGAAGAAAGGAATGAAACAAGCATTTTTAAAGTCCCTAGGCACCAGGCACTGTGCTAAGTGCTTTACAAATATTATCTCATTCAACGCACGCAACAATCCTGGGAGGTGGGTGCTATTTTACTCATTTTACAGTTGAGAAAACTGAGGCAGGATGAGCTTATGTGACTTACTCAGGGTCACATAGCTGATTAAATATTTAAGGCCATATTTGAGCTCAGGTCTTCCTGATACCAAGCTTAATGCTCTATACACTGTGCCACCTAGCTGCCTGCTAAAGGGGTAGAGACCTAAGATAGAAAAACCAAATAGGAGGCTATTGTAATTGCAGTTGTAATATTATAGTTGAGAGGTGACGGGAGCCAGAACTAGGGTTCAGAGAGTAGAGAGAAAGGAACATATTCAAGAAATCGTGGAGGCAGATTCTATCAGACTTGGTAAGTGATTAGAAATGAGGGGCGATGAAAAGAAGGTGTTCCCAAGTAATGACCTTATTAAAAGTAATGATATTTGTTAAAGTATCAGGTGACTTCTTCAACTTACAGGATGGGAGAGTGTGTGCTGTGCGACACTTGGCGAATAAAATGAGTGTCTCAAACAGTTGCTGTGGCAAGTGAGATAGACAGTCATTTAGCAGGGACTAAGAGAATTGTCTTGTTGCAATGTGAACCTAGTTGAGACTGGAGAATATAAAATGTAGAGAACCCAGTCAACAGGGTTGGGTGACTTCCTTTAGATCCATTTGGATAGTCTCCCTTATGGAATGTCTTCAAGACACTGCCATATGGTTATTAAAAACGCAGTGGTCATTTGCAGAATTCTTTCTCATGTAGTATATCCCAACTTTGATGAAAAAGAAAGTTTGTAAAAATTGTTAGAAGAGATGAAAAATTGTACATCTTTTAACAATTACTTGAAGTATAGTTGGTGAAACTTCCCTATGATGTGTTATAGTACAGATTCTCAAACTTCTTGTTTATAGTAACTATGTTGAACTGTTTTATACCAATTACTTATTCTTCTGGACTTCTGTGGCATTTTGCTTTCTCTCTTAGTGATCTACCTCAATGTTCCCCAAATTATGGTTACCCATCTGCATGTGTAATTTGTCTTTTATGATAATATGGGAGTAATCTTGAAGCAGGAGATGAAGCTGAAAGGGAAAAAAATACTCCCTCCTTTGTCAACTACCTTTGGAATGTGGCCATGCTGGACAAGTCCAACAATACCTTTTCTTCTCTCATTGGGCAGTTCCTACTTCCCTAATCACCATCCTCGGCTACTGTTATTTTGTTCTTTTAGTCATGTCTGACTCTTTATGATATCATTTGATGTTTTCTTGGCAAGAACACTGGAGTGCTTTCCCATTTCTTTCTCAGCTTTTTTCACAGATGAGGAAACTGAGGCAAACAGGTTTAAGTGATTTGCTCAGGGTCACCCAGCTAGGAGGTATCTGAAGCTGGATTTAAACTCAGGAGAAGGAGTCTTCTTTTAGGCTTAGCACTCTCTCCACTGTGCCACCTCATTGCAGAAAGCTTTCTTTATATGCATGAAGGGAGCAGGGAAGGATGAAAAAGTAAAGTCATGTGACTCAGATCGTCGACTTTTAGCCTACACAATAAAAATGGCATTCTAATTCATTTGCAAAAGTTATATACATCTAATTTCATTTTATCTTTTGAGAAGTTTAACAAAAAACTCTTAATCATTAAAACCATAAAATTTGCCTATCTTCTCTGGTATATTTGGACCAGGGTTTGAAACCTAATCCTTTCTGTGTTTATGTAGTCCAGTACCCAAAGATTGTTTCTCTCTACTGCAATCACATTTTTCTCAAATAAAGCAACATATACTAATCAGTAGTAAATCAATTTATAAGATGTTTCTAGCCTATAAAAGAAATCTAAATTAGTTAAGCAGAAATTAGAAATTTAACTTTACGGAATAGAATAAACTTTGGAATTAGTTTCTGTTTTACTTGGACAGAGGACAGGGAAGAGAAGGGGAAACCATACTTTGGTTTATTACCTTACCAATCAGCCCAAATGGAATCCACCATGGCATTCTGGTGGCAGTGCCCTGGAGGGTGACAAGGAGGGAAGACAAAGGAATAAGCCTTTCTGTAGCACCTACTATGTGAGAAGAATTTTGTAGCAATGGCTATGAAGACTAGGAAGGGAATTGAAGCAGGCAGTGTGGAGTGCTTAGAACTTGGTCAGACATAGAAGACACCAAGGTCATCCACTGCATTCCTGGCCATCAACAGTTGTCTTGACTTCTCTGTCTTGCCACTGGAGTGCAGTGACTGGAAGACAGCTTGAGGATGAGGACTTTATACAACTCTGCCTAAGAAATGAGCAAGTCAAGACATTCCCCATTATTCACTACTTAACCCATCTTAAAGTTCTGCTGTGATAATTCAGTGACAAAGCAGTAGGTGCGAATACACTGGTTGCTGTAGCCACAGCCCTGCACCCAGGTAGCACAGGGTTTGTCTTTTCACCAAAGCAGAAGTGGGGTTAGGGCAGCTTCATGGGTGTCTGAGCAGCTCTAAGGACTGCACTCTCACCTCATGTTGGGAGGAAGGGTCTATAAAAGGCACCCTAAAAATTGTTTGCTTCATCCAACTCTGGTCTACTTATCATGGCACGCAGGGATCCTACCCTGTGGTTGAAAAACAAAAAGAAAGCCTTCTAATCTCACACTAGATTGCTCAGATCCTGACCCCAATATTTCATTGCCATTTGTCTCTTTTGAAAATGGACAAACAACTATGTACCAAGTACTTCTCTAAGTACTTTACAAATACTATTTCATTTGAACTTCACAACAATCCTGCGGGGTAAAATGCTAAGTCCCCATTTCACTTTTGAAAAAACTGAGGCAAAGGAAGTTTAGGTGATTTCCCCAGGGTCACACAGTAAGTAAGGGTCTGAGGCTGGATTTAAACTTAAGTCTTCCTGACTCCAGCTACAGTACTCTATCCAAAGTACCACCAAGCTGCTCTTAAACTCCTGTTATGGCTTCACAGTCTGTAGTGCTCAGCTCCAAAGCCCTTTCTTTGTCTTCCACTTCCAATGTATTTGAAATAGGCACTACTACTGCTGGTGGTGCTGCTACCAAAAAATTCAGAGACTATGAAAATCCTTTCTACTGCTCAAATTACCTCATTTCCACCTTGCTGAGGGCTCAAGTTAGTCTCAGTGTCTCCAAGAATGGGAAGAAAATTTCTGACTGCCTGAAATAACATCTCCCAGAAATCTACACAGCCAAATTCCAAATACTCTTACCTTTTTTAAGGTATCTATTTCAAAATGAGGTTATATATATTTTCTCTCCACTAATATATGTTTAGCTCCAGGCTATGTGAAGTTAGAAAGGGAAGGCCATTACTGAATCAGGAGATAAAGAAGAGATTTTGGAGTATGAAGGCCACAGTGATAGGTGGCCTTCAAGTTTGAATTTAGAAGGTAGGTAAGAATGTAATAGTTGAAGAAACAAATAAATGAGAAAAGCCCAAGTAAAGACAAGTTCAGCGAATGTTTATGAAGCAGAGGAATGCCCCGTTTGGCAGAGTAGAAATGTTTGTATATAGTAGTAGTTCTGCATGAAGTAGAAACAGGATATCAGGAGGAAAAGGTAAGTGATGCCAGCTTGTGAAAGTCCAGCCATCAGTGAGGAGAACTTGAATTTTATTTGATAAGCAATGGGGGACAATTCAAGATTTGTAACTAACCCTCAGTTTAAGAAAGGTTACTGTGGCAGTGATATGAAGAATGGGTTGTAGAAGGGGAGAGAATACTCTTGAGGTGAACTGTTTGCAGGTTAAAATATTTCAAGAAATTGATAATCAAGGTATTTACCATGGTGATTATTAGAGGACAGGAAAGATGATTTAATAGATATTAAAGAGATGGAATCTATAGGACCTGGTAACTAATAGAATATGAAAATCAAAGAGAAAAAAAAGAAAAGGATGGAAGGGAAGGGGATATTAAGAGGTTAACCAAAGGTTACAAGTATGAGTATCTGGGGGGAGGGATGATAGTGCCACAGAGAGAAATGGCAGAAGAAGTGGGTTTAGCATTAAGGATAATTAGCTGTTTTTCGAATATACTGGACTTAGGATAATGGTTGAATATTCAGATAAAGATGTCTTGTAAGTTGTTAGAGACATAGGTTTAGATCCTGGAAGTGATGTTGAATTGGAGATGGAGATTTTGGAGTTATATGCAGGTAAGTGGTCATCAAAGTCATGGTATTTCATGAAATTCCTGAGGGGAAAAGCATAGACAAAGAAGAGGGCCAATGACAAACCTATGGGGGAAACACTCACACTAAGATTTCAGGAAAAGGATGCAGAAATAACAAAGGAGACAGAAGCAAAGAAACAGGAAAGTCATGGTCCTAGAGGTGGAGAGGTCTTCTTTGGCCTTCTAGTACAATCCTCTCTTTTTACAGATGAAGAGACTGAGACTCAGATAAGTTAAGTGAATTTCTCAAAATCACACAGGTAGTAAGTGCCACAAGAAAGAATTAAACCCAAGTCACATGACCCTAATAGCTTCCTGTGTGTGTGTGTGTGTGTGTGTTCATCCTTCATTGCCGAAGAAGACCATGCCATCAGAGAAATAATGACATGACTTGCACTTGACTTTGTTTTGAGTGAGGGAGGGCTGTGCAGGTCACCAGTCTCACTTCTCCTCCAGAGCCATCTGAACCCAGTGACCAGATATTCCTCAGAATAACTGGAGATGACCCAGGATGAGGCAATTGGGGTTAAGTGACTTGCCCAGGGTCACACATCTAGTGAGTGTCAAGTGTCTGAGGTGAGATTTGAACTCAGATCTTCCTGAGTCCTGCACTGGTGCACTATCCACTGCACCACCTAGCTGTCCCAATAGCTCCCTAGGGTCAAATACAATCTCCTTTTCTTATCATTTAGAGCCCTTTTCCATTTGTCTCCAACTTCCTTTTTGTATTCTGTATTATCTCCCTTAATGCAATTGATGGTCCTGTCTACTCCCATTCCTACTGCTTCTCATGTGTGACCCCCGGCTTCCAAATCTGTTCCTTTGAACTGCTTCTTACCCAGCCTAAAATACACTCTCTACTCATCTCTACTTTTTATAGCATTCGGTTTCCTTCAAAAGTGAGAATAAGGAAAACATCACAAATTTCTACAGATATTGATGTTTTATGCCAATCCCCCTTATATTCCCCCTCATTAATTATTTTATATTTACATATGTCCATGCTGTCATCATCAATAGAATATGAGATCGTAGACAGATTGTTTTATTTTTGTCCTCCGGTGCCTTTTACAATGCCTGGCAGGTAGTAGGTATCTAGTAAATTATTATTAACTGATCGTTGACTGATGGATAGACAGCCTGAAGAAGGTGAAGAAAAGCCTGCCAGTAGAGCTGAGAAAACCAGGGAAAAAAGAAGCTTTTGCTTTCATCAGACATGAGAAATGTCATGAAAAGAGTGAAGGACCCCATAGGGACTCATCCCAGTCTGGCCTGAAAAATGAGAGCGCTGTTCCGTACAGCCATGAGGAATGCTTAAGAAGTAGGCAAAGGAAAGAGAAAATGCTCTTTCTCTCCTTACTTGAGCATCAGAAAACATTCAGGAAGCAGGGAGTGTATGGGGGAAG
Organism: Bettongia penicillata ogilbyi; assembly: GCA_023548195.1. NCBI lineage: Eukaryota > Metazoa > Chordata > Mammalia > Diprotodontia > Potoroidae > Bettongia > Bettongia penicillata. The sequence goes on along the minus strand of JAJHZJ010000165.1, from coordinate 3,631,125 downwards.
TAAGGACTACATTTTAAGGAAGGAATTCCAATGGAAAAGTATTACTCTTTGGATCTACATGGCACTAAGGAGTTATATAAATCTTTAGGATTGATGACTGCTCATTTTCACATTGTAAGTTTGTATTTCTAATTTTAATATGGCATTCATCTGGAATATTGTAAATTATGTGTTTACAGGGAGGCTTTATCTCAGTGAATTTTGTGGTTGTATTCATGTATTCTCTGAGGTGCCTTAGTTATGAACTTAGAAAGTAAGAGAATCCCTCATCGTAATTGCATCCCCTGTATTATGAGACAGGGTCTGACATAAGGCTTGCTGTAGAAGCACATGGACAAATAAGTGATTCATGCAAAGTGTTCTAAGAAAATTGGAGAGGAGGAATTTAGTCTTTGAGGAGGGATTTTACTTGGTATTATAGAACAGTGATTTAGTTGGAGCCAGGAAGTCCTGGTTTCAAATCTTGCCCTTAGCACTTACTAGGAGTATAACCATGTACAAACAAATTAAACTCTTTGAGGTTCATTTTTCTTATCTGCAAAGTGAAGATAATATCTATGTCATACTACCTTGCATGGCTTTGGTGAGTATCAAATTTTAAACATGGAAAAACTAGACCCTATCAAAATATACATTATTATTCTCAGCACCTTGTAGTAGGCCTGTCTTGGAAAGTCTTGCATGCAGAAAATGTGTCAGTATCTGGAATTTTCAGGTACCAATCATCCATCAAATGGAAAAAAGTGCTTTTCCTCTCCCTTTGTGTCAGGGAAAATTATTTGGGGAGAAGGGAAGATGAATATGTAAAGGACAGATTTAAAATAGATTGAACAGTGAAACATTTACAAGGTTCTTCCCTTTAAGAATTGAGTTGATGAATCCCTTAGTTTCGGGTGGTAGTAGTTGAAATGTGGCAGCTGGATGGCACAACAGATGAAGCACTGGACCTGAAGACAAGAAGACTCATCTTTCTGAGATCAAATTCACCCTCAGGTACTTACCATCTGTGTCATCTTAGACAAGTCACTTAAACCTGTTTACCTTGGTTTCCTTATGTTGAAATGGCTAACCATTCTAACGTGTTTGTCAAGAAAACATCAAATGGGGTCATGAAGACTCAGACAAGACTGAAAAGTGATTACACAACTGCAGTCTAAGTCTAACCCTCTAGGTCCTCAAGTGTGAAGCTTTGACTGAATCCAAACTTCATCTTTTTTTGTGTAGTTCGGATTCAGTCGAAGGGCCACATTTAAGGACCTAGAGGCTACATATGGTACGAAGGCCGCAGGTTCCCTACCCCTGCCAGTGGAGTGGAGATGAACACTAACGCGTATATTGTGGAGAAGGAATTAACTGACCAGATGCAGAGAGTGAAGGAAATGAAGGAGTAAGAGATGAATTTAATGCAGGCCTGCACAACATAGGGCCCAAAATCTTTTAGTGGGCTGTAGCAGCCTGTACGCCATATGCTGTGCAGGCCTGCTCTAAAATCATCCAAAGTGACTCTAGATTTGCTGAATTAATGCATGGAGAAATTATCCAGCTACTCATTGGACACTTCCAAAAGTGTCCTCAAGGTATGTTAAAATCAGTATGTCCTAAATGGAATTTATCTTCTACACTAATCCAATATCTCCTCCAAATTTCCCTGTTTTATTAAGGTCATGATATATAAATTCCAAAACTTTAGGTCATCCCTGACTCCTTGACAAGCAGTATAGATTCTATGTCCACAAGATCTCTTCTGTCTTTGCCCTTTCCTTCACTTATGTATGTACTACCCTAGTGCAAGACCTAATCTCCTCTTGCTTTGACTGTTGAAATCAGTTCCTAACTGGACTTGTGGATTTCAGTCTCTTTCCTCTCAATCCCTTACCCACTTAGGTGTGAAAATAATCTTCTTGAACCACAAAATTGATTATCATTTACTTGCTCAAGAACTATTAATGGTTCCATTATCTTTAGGATAAAACATTAACTCAGTTTGACATTTAAAGCTTTTCAAAAACTAGCACCAATCTACTTTTAGAATTTATGATATACCACTTCATGTATTTATTTACCTTTCATCCAAATGGGCCTGACTGGTATTTTCTGAAATCAAAAATCCCTCTCCAACATGCACCCCTTGGCACAGGCTTTCCCTGATGTCCAGAATGTACTTTCTCCCCTTATTCCATTAATCAGTTCTTCTCAGTATCTCTATTTTAAAAATTATCCAGGTCAGTCATTCTTCATTCTTCTCCAGGCTCTACTTCCAGTCCCCTAAATTTTGTTACCAGGCCCCTCTACTTTTCAGCTTCCCTTTATGTATTATGTTCCCCCATTAGAAAGTAAGCTCCTAGAGGCAGGGACTGTCTGTCTTCTGTTATTTGTATCCTCAGAACTTAGCACAGAGCCTGGCACATGGTAAATGCTTAATACATCTTTCTACTAGATTAAAATTGCCTTGAGTAGATTCTCCACACTTCTTCCTCTGAGAATCCATCATTTCCTTCTAAGCTCAGTTCATATGTCATTCATTCCCTATGGCAAATTTTTCCAAATCTCTTAATACTTAGTGCTCTCTCCCTTCTCGGATTATCCTGGTTTGTTTTTTGTCTTATCTGTTTCTTGTCATTTGTAGTGGGCCCTGTCAGCATGGTCTCTTGACAGTTTCACAAAATTATGGAAACCAATGAATTACAAGATCCTTAGATGTCATCTAGTCGAATTCTCTCATTTATCAAATGAGATTAAATCACTTACTTTCTCTAGGTCACATAGTGATGGGGCAACAATATATATACACACACACCTATATGTGCATATATATGTATATATGTGCATGTATGTGTATATATGTGCACATATATGTATGTGCATGTGCATGTGTATGCATGCATACAAATATACACTAATGCAGATATACCTATATCTATATCTCCATATACCTATATCTATCTAGATATCTCTGTGTATATATACATAAGTATGTATATGTATATATGTGTATACACACATATTAAAATTGCCTTGAGTAGATTCTCCACACTTCTTCCTCTGAGAATCCATCATTTCCTTCTAAGCTCAGTTCATATGTCATTCATTCCCTATGGCAAATTTTTCCAAATCTCTTAATACTTAGTGCTCTCTCCCTTCTCGGATTATCCTGGTTTGTTTTTTGTCTTATCTGTTTCTTGTCATTTGTAGTGGGCCCTGTCAGCATGGTCTCTTGACAGTTTCACAAAATTATGGAAACCAATGAATTACAAAGGCTAGTTTCTCAGCTACACCAATTTGCTTAACAAAAGGAGAGGCTATGGATATGGGTATCTTAAATAAACAAGTGAAGTTATTTACCAAATAGAAGAATTTTTGGTCCTTGTTGAATTGGTTTTCATATGCATACGAAATACAATGGAAAACAATGAATTAGATGTCATCTAGTTGAATTCTCTCATTTATCAAATGAGATTAAATCACTTACTTTCTCTAGGTCACATAGTGATGGGGCAACAATATATATACACACACACCTATATGTGCATATATATGATATATGTGCATGTATGTGTATATATGTGCACATATATGTATGTACATGTGCATATGTATGCATGCATACAAATATACACTAATGCAGATATACCTATATCTATATCGCCATATACCTATATCTATCTAGATATCTCTGTGTATATATACATAAGTATGTATATGTATATATGTGTATACACACATATTAAAATTGCCTTGAGTAGATTCTCCACACTTCTTCCTCTGAGAATCCATCATTTCCTTCTAAGCTCAGTTCATATGTCATTCATTCCCTATGGCAAATTTTTCCAAATCTCTTAATACTTAGTGCTTAGATTTAATAAGTCCGGGAATCAAATCTATGTTCATGATATCATGTTTTATAGCAATGCCTGATAACTCTAGAATAGGTGAGGAGAAGGAAGATGGAGAGATTCATAAGGAATAAGCAGCAGGAAAAAGAGGCAAGGCATTCAAAGATAGAGCAACATGATTTGCTGAAGTAACTTACCATAGAATTGGCTTTGAAGGAGGCAGAATAGTTAGGGATAATGGACAGGATGTTCCCCTATGCAGTCTTGTATCGTGGGGAGAGAAGGGAAAGACAAGCATCTATTAAGTATTTGATGAGTGCCAGGCACTGTACTGTGTTGTACAAATTTTATCTCATTTCATCCTCACAACAATTCTGTTACTGTCACCATATTATGGATGAGGAAACTGAGACAGGCAGTGGATAAGTAACTTGCCTGGGGTTATACAGCCAGTAAGTGTCTAAGGCTGACTTTGCACTCAGTTTGTCCAGACTCAAGGCTCAGTGCTCTCTCCACATGGCGGCCTCTAGGGAAAAGAGTCATGAATTGGAATTATTCTGTCTTGATTAGTTACACATTTTAACCTTTACCAGAAGATCTCTTTAGTTAAAAACATTACCCCTGACTCTCCAGTTCCTCAAAGGAGTTGGTGAAGGAGTTTGGCAGGCTTTTGGAATCTGGAAACCTTTCATTTAGTTTAAGTTCAAAGTCCACAAAGGCTAGTTTCTCAGCTACACCAATTTGCTTAACAAAAGGAGAGGCTATGGATATGGGTATCTTAAATAAACAAGTGAAGTTATTTACCAAATAGAAGAATTTTTGGTCCTTGTTGAATTGGTTTTCATATGCATCCCATTTAGAAATAGCCATTTTTGGCAGAAAACTTAATTTACATTATATGTAGTTCACAAGGTGCCACTTTCTACTTGGGGCTTTTTATCATTGGAAAATGATGCTATCTTCCTTACTCTTTTTAATTTTTTGCTTTTATTTGAGAGAGCCTCAAATGATCATCTTTTGAATGTAGGGTGGATAATCACTTGTCTTTGTTTCTTCCATAGACAACTTCCCACCAGTCAAGAGAGTTTTCTGCTTGACATCAATGGCTCTTCTTCATATTGTTCTATGATAGGTGTGATGGCAGCTATAAAATTGTGAAGGTGCTTGATTGGAGTAGAGTGTAGTCTTTGAAGTAGTATTACATCTTTGATTTCAAAGTGTTACTTCACCTCTCAAGCATGACAGCCTTAACTTCATTATCAGTACCAAAGTGATGAATTCCATATTGCTTCACTAACTTCTATATTGCATTATTTTCAGTTCTTTTTCTGGCCCATCCTTACCTTTGACACTGTGGAGATATAAAAAGGAAACTTCAAGGAACTGGTGATCTAGGAAACTATGCAAGCATATCTAGCCCATTATTTGACTAGGGTCAATCCCAGTCCCTAATCAGTAGCACAGAAAATCATGAGGGAGAGAGACACAGGGACAGAGAGACCTTTGATTCCATTGTCCCATGACCTCCCAGGGAGGAAATATCTTCTACCAAAGCATATCAGTAAATATTCTGCCATTTATAATCTTAGACTTACCTGGAGTCCTGAGAAGCTAAGTTTGCCCAGTCATATAACTAGTATATGTCAGAGGCAAAGTGTTATTATCAGAGACAGCTATGGTGCAGTGAGTTACTTACTACTTTGGACAAAGAACTGGTCCTACAATCAGTAACTTCTGAGTTCAAATACTACCTCAGACACCTACTAAGTGCGCAACTCTGGGCTAACCACTTAAGAAGTATCTGCTGCGGTTTTCTCAGATGTAAAGTAAGGATAATAATTGTACCTACTTCTTATTGTAAAGCATTTAGTAAACAATATCTGGTGCATAGTAGGTCCTATGTAAATGTTCACTCTTACTTCTAACTATTATTATAATGGATTAAGAGCTGGACTTTAGATCAGGAAATCGTGGATTCAGCCATCATCTCTGAAACTTCATGAGTGAATGTTCATTTGATTTAATTAAATTAAAGCATATTTATAACATATTCCAATAGTATCTGTTTCCAATTTATATTGACTATTCCCCAATCTGATCCTGCCTTCTACTACTCCCCCGAATTTTCACTCATATTTTTCTATAGACTTTGAATTGATTTTCTCTGAATTTCTACCTGGAAGTCCTTCTATGCCTTCAAGACCTAGTTAATATGCCCTTTTTTTGGATGAAGTCTTCCCAATCCTTGTCCATCCGTTACTCACTTAATGTTTTCCTGATCTCTTTGTTTTTTTTTTTTTTTTAATATCTCAGTCACTTCCCAGTATTACTTCCCCAAACATCCCTTTTAACAAAGAAATATATTTAAGGAAAACAAAATGATACATTGGTCATATTTAACAATATCCAATGCCTTTTTTTATACAAATAGACTACTTTCTCTATTAAGAAGATGGAAGTTTCATCATTACCTATTTTATAGTTATTTTTACAATTCAACTTTTATAGCTAACATTGTGTATGTGTGTGTGTGTGTGTGTGTGTGTAGCTAACATTTAATGTAATGTGTACTATGTGTTAGGCACCATTCTAAGCACTTCACAATCAGGATTTCATTTGATTTTTACAACAGTAAAAGTTATTATTATCGTCCTTTTATAGATGAAGAAACTGTGGTAGATAGAGGTTAATGGCTTACTCAGGATCACACAGCTGAGACCTATTTTGAACTCAGGTCTTCCTGACTCCAGGATCAGCACTTCATCTACTGAACCATTTCATGCTATTTAGTTGCTATTTGCATTAATATGAAATTTCCTGTCTCTTTCCCCCATTACATTACTGTGGTTTTGTTTACTTCGATTCATATCACTTCAAGCAAGTTTTGCTAAATTTCTCTGAATTCTTCATACTCAACATTTTTTTTTGCACAACATTCATATATCACAGCTTGTTCAGTCATTCTCTAACTGTGAACATCCAATTTATTTCTAGTCGCCTGCTACTACAAAAGCACTATGAATATTTTGGGATATATAGGACTTTTTGCTCTGTTTTTGTACTCTTTCTGATATCACTGGATCAAAGTACATAAAAAAGTAATTTTTCTAAGATAATTGCAAACTATTTTTCAGAATTAATCAACAATTCCACCAATAAAATGTGTTACTGGTGTGCCTGTCTTTACATAACATCCCCAGTCATTAACTATTTTATCAGTTTGACAATTTGCATGGTATCAAGTGAAACTAGAGCTATTTTACTTTTATTTATAAATTATTTGTAATCATTTTTTCACATGGCATTTTATAGTTTAAAATTTTTCTTTTGAGAAATTTTGTTCATATCTTTCAAATATTCTTGGTGAATGGATTTTGGCCTTACAAATTTGCATAAATTCCATTTTGATACTTCATATAGAGTTTTATTAGCACCAAGTGACAAGTTTTTTTCCTTCATTGAAAATTTTCTTCCTATTTTAGTACAATGATTTTACTTATGCAATAGCTTTTTAAAATCTAAATAATCCAAACTTTTATTTTAGGTTTTATGATATTCTCTATCACTTATTTGGTCATGAATTTCCTCCAAAACAATTTTTCTGAAAGGATATGTTCATCTGATCTCTAGATCTTTTTTTTAATAATGTGTTCCTTTATAATAAGATTTTATCCATTTTGAATCGTTTTGATAGAAGATTTAAAATGTTGCACTAAATCTAATTTCTGCCAAACTGTTTCCCGTTTTATTTAAGAACTTCTACCAAGCATTTTTTCTTCCATTTTTCTATACTTAATTGCTATTGTTTATTAATTATTTAGCTTATTCCAGTGATTTATTTTAATATTTCTTTTGATTAATACCAAAGAATTTTGAGAATTACTGAATTGTATCATATACTTAGTTCAGATAATGTAAGGTCTTTATTAATACTCTATTTTTCCATTTTTCCTCTTTAGCTTCCTCTAAATAAGCTATTAAGCTTTTTGGCTGCTTCTGTAAATAATTAATCTCCTTGATAGATTTTTTTTTTTGTTTATGAAGAAACAAAGAAATCTTTTCAATAAGAGTATCAGAAAAGCTTCTAGTGTTTCTTTACTTTAAATAGATAGTTTGAGGTCTTAGATAATGTTTGTCATGTTATGGAATTCTTTTAAAAATTTCTATGCCTTATAATAGCTTAATATAAATAAGTTTTGTACTTGGTTGAAGCCTTCTTTGTCTGTTGATATTATTATTTTTTAATATTATTTTTCTTAGTATTATGATTATTAAGTGAATACTCAAATGTATATGCCATTGAATTTAGGTACCTATTCCCTTTAATAATGCAGATCAACCCAGGTAACCCGGATCCCACCCAATGTGCTTGGGGTTGTATTCACTTTATCCAAACATTGTAAGGCTGTGTGCTGAAAAAAAAAAAAAAAGTTATTCTTCTCTTAATCTTGCCACATGAATAGCTCACCTTTTTATTTAAATCACACATTCACAGTTTTCTTTCTATCAAATCATATATTCTTAATATAAATCTAATATCATCATTCTAACTTAGATTTGTCAACAAATTTCTACTTTGATGTCTCTTCCTGGCATAGAAATGACCCTGTCCATTAACTCTGAAATATCCTAGTAAAAAGGAATGTCTTCAGGTATGGGCAAGTTAGAAAAAACTGAGCTCAAATTTTGTTTCTGATACTGGACTAGCTATATGGGAAAGTCAATCCATTATTGTGAGTTTCCTTATTCTTGCGTGTAAAATGAGAAAAATATTATCTAAATTAGCTTTCTCACAGGTTTTTTGTTTTGTTTGCTTTTAAAGGCATGGATGAGATGACTTAAATGAAGCATCCTGGAAACTTTAAAATGTTATGTGTCATATTGAATGATTGACCAACTGAGTGACTTTAAGGACATCTGGTAAGGCTCAGCAAGGATCATCAACAGTGTGTTGGCCATCAGACAAGGACAATTTTTGTTTTCATTTTTTATTTGTTTTGTCTGTAGTAACTCCTTAAACTACCTACTAAATTAGAGAAGTTTGCAGTTTATATTGATGGTATATGAGTGAAATAACAAATCTTTGAATGAAGAAATAACTTGTATTAGGTAACTTGGTGCTACAGCACATAGACCACCAGACCTAGAGTCAGGGAGACCTGAACTCAAATCCCAACCTCAGACACTTCCAAATCACGTGACCCAGGACATGTCATTTAACCTCTGCTTCAGTTGCTTCATCTGTAAAATGGTGATAATGATAGCACTTAATTCCAAGGATAGTTGTGAGGATAAAATGAAATATTACAAACTTTTTAGTTTATTTCAAAATGCTATATAAATACTGGCTACAATTATTATCAACCATATTGCTACCACCACCCCAACAGTTTATGTTTTCCTAGGTTCTGTCTTGGGTCCTTCTCTCTTCTCCCATTGTATTCTTTCCCTCTAGTTAGCTGTATTAGTTCCCATGGGTTTAATTATTGTTTCTGTGTATATAATGTTCAGGTCTAACTGCAGTATTTCTCCTGAGCTTCAGTCCCACATTACCAATAGCTTAATATATATTTCAGATTGGATATTCCAAAGATACTGTAACCCAACACATGTAAAACAGAACATATTATACTTCAAAACATTCTCTCTTCCAAATTCCACTAATTTTGTTGAATATGCCATTATCCTTCATGCTTCTCAACTTTCTAATTTAAGTGTAATCCTAGAATTTTCATTCTCCCTTACCCCACATCTACTTAGTTTCCAAGTCTTGCTACCTTCACAAAATCTCTTGAGCATGATCACTTATTTCCACTTACAGTTACCACCTTACTTCAGGTCCACATTGTTTCTCCCCTAGATAATCACAACAGTCTGTCTCCTAACTGGTCTCCTTACCTCAAGATTTTCACCATTCTAACTTCTCCTATATAATTCTGCCAAAGCAATTTCCTTTAAGTTTACATATGATCGAGTGACGTTCAACTAACTACATGACTTCCCACTGACTGTAGAATAAAATATAAACTCTTCTACTTAGCTTTTTAATCGTATGTAACAGGGGTCCAAATAATTGTTTCAGACTCACTTGACATTTCTCTCTCTGATGCATTCTGTGATCCTTCCATAATAACTTTCTGTTTCTCACCCATGACATTTCATCTCTGTATTTGGTCTTTTGTATTGGCCATTCTCTATGACTGGAATGCATTCCTTGTTTATTTCTGCCTCATAAAATTCCTCTTTTCCTTCAAGTTTAGCTAAGCCACCATTTTCTGAAGTAAGCCTTGACTGACTGTCCTCAACCTACAGCTCCAAGTGCTCTCCCTTCCAGATTCCACTGTATTTAACTACTTTGTACATATATGTGATGTGGATAGAAACTGTGTCCTAAGAGTTAAAATAATATTGATTGACTTTTGTGAAGCCCTTGGTGCCCTAAAGTCTCCCCTTATCACAAAACTTCCCCTTATTCTGGGCCATAAAATTCCCTGGCCCCACCCCTCACCCTGGGGAATGGGATTTCCTTATCGTGTGTCATTCATAGTCCTCACCCTGTGCCTTTTATCTTGCAAGACTTACCCTAGATCTCCACCCCCATATGAAAAGCCTAAAATCATCCTATATAAGTCTGTTCCTTTTCCTATATCACTGCCTTTATTTAGCTCCTTGCTGAATCTCAGGCTTGCTGCTTTTGCATCAATAAAGCTCCCAGTGGTTACAGAGAAGGTCTAAGTGAATTCATTAGCAACTCTCCCATCTCTCTCTTCAACATATGTTTATATGTATAATTATCTTCACACACACACACACACACACACACACACACACACACTTTCAAAGCTTAAAACTGTTAGGATACACTCTGATTATACATATATATATATATATATCACACACACATACACGCATGATGGCAAGTAAAGTAGGATCTTTTGCTGTTTTTGTCTTAGTATAATGTACCTCTGTATAATGTGATTAGGGAAGATCTTCCCCACCTATTAATGCGCCTGAGAAGATTTGTAGGAAGGCCCACACCTTTTGTTAATTTTCTAATGAAGCACTGGCTCTCAAGGGTTGTGATGGGGCTCTGGTTATAAAAAGTGCATAAAGACTCTGAGATGAAGTTTTACTTTGGAATTTAGTTTTTGGAAGAAGGTTTGTGTGCTAGATAAGACTCTGAGTAACAACAAAAGAGTCCCCCAGGCTTTGAAAACTCAGATGTGGGTATTTGTCTCTCTGGTAACTAAATATGTAGGTAATGGTCAGACAGTCGGACCTGCCTGTTGATTTATGATTTATGTATTGCTTATGGTCAGTGTAAGGACAAGCAAAGTCGGATCTTTTGTTGTTTTTGTTTTACTAAAAGTGCCTCTGAATAATGTGAGTTACGAGCATCTTTCCCACTCATTGCTGGGCCTGGAAAGATTTGTAGGCATGTCCACACCTTTTGTTAATGAGGCACTGGTTTTCAAGGGATGTGATGCCCTCTGGCTTTAAAAAGTGTATGAAGACTCTGAGGTGCATTTTTATTTTGGGGCTTGATGACTGGAAGTGTTTGTTTGGCCATACAAGGACTTTGGAAAGCCACCAAGGAGCCCACCAGCTTTGAAAACCCAGATGTCAGTGCTTACTTTTCTGGTAACTATAGTCAGACAATTGGAGTCCAACTGTCTGTTGAATTCAGACAGAGGAAGCCATATCTGTTGATCATTTGATTTCTCTCTATTTTCTCTGAAATTCAGAGTGCTGACTTTTTCCCTTGAACTAACTGAATGATACATGTGCTTGATTAAAGTGATTGCTAACTCCTCAAAAATTGTTTTTCCTTTTGGAAAAGCATATCAAAGAACCTGTGATAGCAGGCCCCCATATGGATGTCAGGTTGCTTACTGTTACAATACAATAAACATTCATTAAGAACCTACTATGTATCAGGCATAGTGCTGTTTACACATATACATAAACATACATTACATCTATGTGGATACATGTGTAAACCCATATGTACATGCGTATACACATGTATACATAAGTATATGCATATTATATAATATATAAATATGTATGCAATTACTATATATAATTCTATATGCATCCATAATACATGGTTTTACATATGTATATGTTCACACATATATATTTACATGTGTGTATGTATACATGTGTGTGTATATAAAAGCTTCTCTCCCTTTAGAATGTAAACTCATTGAGGGTAGGATTTTATTTCATTCTTTGTAGCTATATTCCTCAGTACCTATCATAATGAGTGCTTAATAAACATAATAGATACTTAATTAGTACCTGGTAGATGATTAATAGAGTATCTATATGCATGTTTAATCCTTTCCACCATCTTATAAATTATATGAGAGTAAGCACCCTGTCATTTCTATATTTGTGACTCCAGTGCCAAGCACAGTACCTTGCAGCTAGTAGATGTTTAATAAATGTTTATTTATTTTGCTGTTGGTGTTGTTTGTGGTCATTTGTGTTGAATTGATGATCTATTGGCTATGTGATATTTTCTCTTATTATTATGCAGTATTTTAGATGCATAGATATAATCATCAACAGTACCTTCTGACACACTGAGGTGAAAATTTCATTACTTTGAATATATCAAGCACTAAACAAGAACCATCATTTTATATGCCGCACAAATGATAATATTTAGTACTCACTCATGATATTGTGATTTTGGAACAGATGCCATAGATTTCTGCATCAAAAGTATCATCTGACCATTCCAAGCATGAATAGACCATCTGCCCCAGTTCATTAAACATGTGGCCATCCTAAGATTTAGAAAAGAAAGAGAACTTAGAGATCACTAATTCATTTGAAAGTCCATATATTTCATTATAATAACCCATAGCACTATTGTCATAATTTTTCAATCATTTTGAAAAGAATGGACTACATGGTCAATGTTTTGATATTTGCAATAAATTCTTTACTATAGCTCTGTCACTGCCCAAGAAACTCCTGATGGACGTATATAGTACTACACAGTTTCTGAAATCATCCCACCCCAACTGCACACATGCACACACACACACCACACTCAGTCACTCACATACACATGAAATCACTTTCCCTGAGTTTCCTCTTTCCCTTTCTCTAAATCTTATAACGGATGGACATGACCCTCATCCAATTCACCCATATCCCAGTCTCTGATTCTATGTTGACTGGGACTATTTCAGGAGCCTCTTAATTGGTCTTCCTGACAATTATTGCTGAAGTAAAAGTCAGAGAGTTGATTGCCTCTGTACTTTTCAAGGACCATTTTACTGGAAGGTCCTTTACCTGTTTCTCTACTGACTGACAAAGTACCTCAATTATTGATCCAATTAATTCTCCCTCAGCACTGTGGTGACTATTGAACTTGTCTGATGCTCTTAGCAACTAGTGTTAGGTATCAGACTTACCCTGAATTCCAGGTGTAGTATAAATAATTTCTAATGCATGTAACCATAACAATTCTTCTAGTTCAACTTAGGAGAAAGGCAACAGGAAAGGAAGATCCTAGCAGAGATGAAAGAGTATAAGGATTCTTACCCTTATTTATAAACAGAATCAATGCAACATTTTACTGAGTAATTGAAAATGATCAAAGAAGAGTTTAATACTTTCTCCACCATGAAATATTTTCCTAAGCCTCTCCAATTTCATAGAGGTGAAGATGACCTTGAATTGTTTGCAAGAGAGATGCCTAGCTCATCTTTAACACCACCATTCTACTATTGCTTTGGCCTCTTATACTTATTTTACAGACAATTTTGTGAAAAATCTTTTTTAGCTTTTCTAAGTATTGATTTTGGCTATAAGTTCTGCACACAAAAAAATAACTTTGCTTCAGAACTCATTTAGAAGGATTTCAGTCTCTCTGAAAGACATACTGGTTCTTCTGATGACATGTTCTCATATCTCATGAAGAGAGGGGGAGGGGTCATTGAAAGAACTAAACTGTGAATTATTTTCTAACTCTCTCTTCAAGTCTAACTTTGCCTCTGTCCTGCTTAGTTCAGATATACTCACATATCCTTCCCCCACAACAAATACAACTTTCACAGTTTGGTCATGAGGTGCTGAATTTGAAAAGGAGAAAGAAAGGAGGGAAAGAACAGGCAAAGAAGGCAAAAGAAGAAAAGATGAGGAAAGGGAAAAAGGCAAAGTTAAAAGGAATGCTCTAAGGCTGTTGGATTTTAATATGAAAAAGGAAAAGGAAATCAGGCTGCCTTAAGTAGTAATGAAGCAATAAAGTCTTCCATACATACAAAAACAGTGCTCTGGAATAAACAGAAAAATTAGAGCCACTTTAAGCTAATGATCATCTAGCTGTTTCTAGTTTATATAAACCTTTCTCACAAGAGACAACAGTGCAAGAAATATTATTTCCATTTTACTAACGAGGAAACTGAGTCTCAGAGAAGGTATCACTTTCCCAATATCAGGTAGCTTACAAGTATCATTCAGGTCTCAAACCTAGATCTTCTGACTTCACCTCCAGGATGCTTCCTACTCTTCAATAATCCGTATATACTACCTAGATAAATCCTTACCTTCTTGAATTTGGACCCCATTCAGAAAATCTCGTCGAGATATAAGGGACTCAGTGTTTTCTTGGTAACATGAAATCATACTACCAGTATGCTTACTTGTAACATTTAGCCAGAAGACACAGCCAATTTAAAGCAACGAAATATTTAATAAAATAGCTTAATAAGAATATTAGTAATCTAGGGGGCAGAGTCAAAATGGCAGAGTAGAAGGATATACTTGCTCTAGCTCTCCCCCATAGCCCTTAAACTACCGGTAAAAAATGACTGTTAACAAATTCTAGAACATCAGAAGCCACAAAATGACAAAGTGTAACAGATTTTTCAGCCCAAAACAGCCTGGAAGGCTGACAGGAAAAGTCTGTTGCATCAGACTCAGAGCAGAGCGCAGTCCAGAATCAGTTCTGACACACCAAATCACATTTATCAGATTTATTAACATGACAAAGCAGGAAAATGATAAATGGTGGAGATGTGCACCATGGCATAGACTGAACTAGAGCAGGCTAGAAGCCCCTGAATCATGGGTACCTGCTTCAGTTTTCAGATTTCTCAACCCAACAACGCCAAGACAGCTTCAAAGATCAGTAAGAAAGCTCTTTTACCTGAGTGAGAGGGGAGCACAGTTCAGCGATCTGGTCCCAGCCCAAGCCCGAGGTGGGCAACAGCCACTGCTGAAGCTGGGTCCACTTTTGGATCCCTGGACCAAAAGATCCTGGGAGAATCTAGGGGCTAATCTGGATCTCAGTCTTGATTAGCAGTCCTGGGATGAGGAGGAGCACTGGTGTGGTAGAGCTGGTGGTGGCTGTGGAGAGGGAATCCTACTCGCAGTTCCAGGTCAGAAAAGAGTGATTTTGGTTGCTCACAGACCAGAGTGCTGGCCAAGAGAGGAATAAACTTCTTTCCCTTGATTGTGCCACCTTGGAGAAACTTAGAGCTTACAGGTCCCTAGAGATGTCTCAGAGAACAGCTACACAAAACCTCTGAAGCCTAGAGTAGTATACTCCAAACCTGAGAAAGGACTCAAAAGTCAAGTCTTTTAAGTCAAAATCCCTTCCACATCCAGAGAAAGAACTATGGAATTCAATCACAGAATATAGCAGATCATTTTGTGTGTGTGTATGTGTGTGTGTGTGTGTGTGTGTGTGTGTGTGTATTACATTTTGGTTTGTTATATGATTTCTCCCATTCATTTTAATTCTCCTACATAGCATGACTATAGTGAAAATGTATTTAATAGAAATGTATTGTAGAACCTATATAAAATTGTATGCCATCTCAGGGATGAAGGAGGGAGAGAGAGGAAAGATCTAAGCTACTTGGCAGTGATTATAGAACACTGAAAATAAATAAAATCAATAAAAAAAGTAAAAAGAAAAAAATTAGAATGGAGCAGATGGAAGCTAATGATTTTATGAGAAACTAAGAAATTATAAAACAAAACCAAAAGAATGAAAAAAATAGAAGATAATGTGAAATATCTCATTGGGAAAACAACTGACCCAGAAAATAGATCCAGTGTATATAATCTAAAAATTATTGGTCTACCTGAAAACCATGATTACAAAAAGAACCTAGATATCATCTTCCAAGAAATCATCAAGGAAAACTGTTCTGATATTTCAGAACCAGAGGGTAAAATAGAAATGAAAAGAATTCACTGATCACCTCCTGAAAGAGATACCAAAAGAAAAACTCCTAGGAATATCGTAGCCAAATTCTAGAGTTCTCAGATCAAGGAGAAATATGATAAGCAGCCAGAAAGAACCAATTCGAGCATTGTAGAAAGACAATCAGGATATCATAGAATTTAGCAGCTTCTACACTAAGGGACTGAAGGGCTTGGAATATGATATTCCAGAGGTCAAAGGATCTGGGGTTAAAACTAAGAATTATGCACCCAGCAAAACTAAGTAAATTACTTTAAGGAAAAAATGGAATTTCAATGAAATAGAGGACTTCCAAGCATACTTGTTAAAAAGACCAGAGCTGAATAGAAAATTTGACTTTCAAATACAAGAATCAGGAGAAACATGAAAAGATAAACAGGCAAGAGAACCTTTAAGGAACTTATAATTTTTGAACTGTTTACATTCTTGCATGGAAAGATATTATTTGTATCTCATGAGATCTTTTTCAGTATAAGGGTAATTAGAGGGAATATATATATATATATGTATATATATATACATATATATATCTGCATGTGCATATATATATGTATATATACACATACGTATATGTGTGTGAGAGAGGATATGCATGTATGTGTATATTATATACATGTAAGCATGTATATGTACATATGTGTGTATATGTATTATATATAAAATATACATCATATATAATATATATACACATAGAGGGCATAGGGTGAGTTGAATATGAAGGGAGAATACCTAAAAGTAAAATTTACTATTGAGTGGAATGTACTGGGAGCAATAGAAAGTGAGAGGTAGAATGTAGGAAATCATCTCACATAAAAGAGGCAAGAAAGAACTTTTACAATGGAGGGAAAGACGAGGGAGATGAAAGGAAATAAATGAGCCTTACTCTCATGGAATTTAAATTAAGGAGGGAATAACACATACTTGATTGGATATAGAAATCTATTTTACCCTTCAGCAAGGCAGAGGGGAAGGTGATAGGAGAGGGAAGATAATAGAAAGGACAGCAAATTGGGGAAAGGGATAATCAGAAGCAAACATTATTGTGGGAGGGCAGGTCAAAGGAGGGAATGGAATAAAATGGAGGACAGGATAGGACAGAGGGAAATGTAGTTAGTCATTTGCAGCATAACTATGATAGAAGTGTTTTGCATGACTACACATGACATATTGAATTGCTTGTTTTCTCAATAAGGTTGGGGAGGGAGGAAGTGAGAGAACATGGAACTCAAAGCTTAAAGAACGAATGCTAAAAATTGTTTTAGCATGCAACTGGAAAATAAGATATATGTGCAGTGGGGTATAGAAATCTATTTTGCCTTACAGGACAATAGCGGGCAGGGGGATGGAAGAAGGAGAGGGGTAATAGAAGGGAGGATAGACTGGAGGAAGGAGTGCATGGTGTGTATGCTGTCCTGGGGTGAGGTGTGGGGAGAGATGGGGAGAAAAGTTTGAATTCAAATTCTTGTGAAATTGAATGTTGAGAACTGAAAAAATAACTAAACTATATATATTCTTAAAAGAATATTAGCAATTGAACGATTTCCTCATAAAACTGGGGTAAACTCCCAAAGAGATGGGGAAAATTCGCATGCCTAGAAAATTGCAACACAGTATGGAGGAGCAAAAATCCAAATGATCAGAGTTGCGGTGTACCAGCTCCCGGTCATTCTCTCATATTTTTTAAGAGGTTCAACACCTGGTTCATCATTTCTCTCTCTTTACTTTATACAATTTAATTTAATATTTAATTTAATTAATTTAATTCAATTAACTTAATATTCATATAAATGTCCCTTTAAATTCTTGAATTTTCCATTTACTTAAGTTCATTCCATCTTAGTTTCATATAAAGTCACACATTGGATCTTGACATTACACACAAGTATTCTACTTCATTAGAGTCTGACTAAAACCTCTAATCATGCCAATTTCCCTTATTTTTTAGTCTTCCTACCCCTGTCCTGTGCCCTCACTGAGATCTCCATTCTCTCCACCATTCAGTACTTTCTCAGGACATTATCCCTGCTCTGATATCACCCTTGGCTCCAGCCACAACCCAATAGTTGACCATTATATTTCTATACTTTCCTCTTCTCTTAAATCCTCCACCTCATTGACCTATTATCATTCTTCTGTTGTCAAATTTCAGCCTTGGATTACTCCTACCACCTATCTGCTCTACTTCTACTCAGGAGCTTGTGAACAAAGGTGAAAGAAATCCCAGAATCATGCTAACTGGGTACATTACAACTCCATGTTATCAAACTTCAACTGGGCACTCACTGCTCTGTCAGTCTTCTATGACTCTATGATATTTTTTTTTATCTCAGTTCCCCCAGAAGCTATTTCATTTCCCTCCTGAATTTCTCACTTCCTGTCCTTCCTCACTCTGAGGATCTTGATTTTTAGTGAGGAAAAAAAAAAACTCATTTGACATAAGCATTCTCTTCTTCCATTTTCTTTATTTCAAAACTTCTTGATATCATCTTCCATTCATCCCTCCCTTCTCACAGTCTGTGAAAATGAGGTAGCCCTTCTCCTTGCCAAAGCCAACCTACCTACATAGTCCCTTGATTACATTCCTGTCTTACTTCTGTAAAAGACTACATTCTAAAAGTCATTTCCCGGTTGATTAATGGTCAAAGAATATGAAGAGGCAGTTTTCAGAAGAAGAAATTAAAGCTATCTATGGTCATGAAAAAATGCTGTAAACCACTACTTATTAGAGCAATGAAAATTAAAACAATCTGATGTATCATATCACACCTATCAGATTTGCTAACATGACAAAACAGGAAAATGATAAATGGTGGGGAAGATGTGGGAAAATTGGAACACTAATGCATTGTTAATGGAGTTGTGAACTGATCCAACCATTCTGGAGAACAATTTGGAAGTATGCCCAAAGGGCTATAAAACTGTGTACACCCTTTGACCCAGCAATACAACTTCTGAGTCGGTATTGCAAAGAAATCATAAAAATGGAAAAAGGACTCACATGTACAAAAGTATTTATAGCAACTCTTTTTATGGTAGCCAAGAAATGGAAATTGAGGGAATGCCCATCATTTGGGGAATGGCTGAACAAGTTGTGGCATATAAATCTAATGGAATACTATTGTTCCATAAGAAATGGTGAGCATGCAGACTTCAGAAAAACCTTGAAAACTTACATGAACTGATGTTGAGTGAAATAAGCAAAACCAGGAGAACCTTGGATACAGTATCAACAACATTGTGTGATGACTAACTTTGATAGACTTACTTCTTCTTAGCAATATAAGGATCTAAGACAGTCCTAAAAGACTCATGATGGACAGGGCTATCTACATCCAGGAAAAGAACTGTGGAGTCTGAATGAAGATTGAAGCATACTATTTGCTCTTGTTTTGGGTTTTTTTTTTTATTTGTTTCTTCTTTTTCATGGTTTCTCCCATTGGTTCTAAGTCTTCTTTACAATCTAACTAATGTAAAAATATTTAATATGAATGTAAATGTAGAGGCTGTATCAGATTGCATGCTGTCTTGGAGTAGGGTAAGGGGAGAAAGATGAAGAAAATTTGGAGTCAAAGTTTTATAGAAGTGAATGTCAAAAACTAAAAATAAATGAATAAATATTTGAAAAAATGAAATACTGTATTCTTAACTATACCACCACCTTTTGTCTGCAGCCTATCCTTATCAATTTATCTTTTCCCTATTGCCTTCAAACATGCCAATGTCTCTCCCATACTTAAAAAGTAATCTTCATTAGAATCTCGTTACTATTCATAGTCATTTCGGTCATGTCCAA
Organism: Bettongia penicillata ogilbyi; assembly: GCA_023548195.1. Lineage (NCBI taxonomy): Eukaryota > Metazoa > Chordata > Mammalia > Diprotodontia > Potoroidae > Bettongia > Bettongia penicillata. Next base: position 3,611,264 of record JAJHZJ010000165.1, on the reverse strand, counting down.
CTCTGTAACCCCATTTGGTATTTTCTTGGCAAACTTACTAGAGTGCTTTGCCATTTCCTTCTCAAAGCTCATTTTGTAGATGAGGAAACGGAAGTAAACAGTGACTTGCCCAAGGACTCATAGGTAGTAAATATCTGAGAATCTATTTGAACTAAAGGAGAGGAATCTTCCTGATTCCAGGCCCAGCACTCTAACCATTGTTCCACCTAGCCATCCCTTCAAACTATTGTTTTATTTCTCATTATTCATTCTCTCATTCATCATTCTCTTATTTCTCTACTATTTCTCAGCTAAATTCTTTGAAAAAGTTTTCTATCCTCAATGACTCTACTTCCCATCCTCTTGTTCACCCCTTCTCTCTTTGTAGTCTGCTTTTTAACCTATGTACTCAACTTAAACTGATCTTAAGTTAATCGTGATGTTTTTTTAAAACTAAATTTTAGTGATCTTTTTGTTTTTTTATGTAATCTAAATTTCGTGCTATATCTCCATTTTTCTTCTCTGCAAGATCTGCCTCATCTCACTAACATTATTTGAATTGTCAAATCTGATGGTATTTTCTCAGTCCTTTTTGATGGATCTGTTGCATTTGTTATTGTTGGTATTCTCTCCTCCATATTCTTTTGTCTCTGGATCTTCATGACACTTCTTTTTCTTTGTTTGCCTCCTATCTGCCTTGTTGTTCTCTCTGGGTTTCTTTTGCTTCCTGATCATCCAAATCACACTTCTTGTTTGTGGGTGTTATCTAAGGTTCTAGCCTGGAACCTGTCATCTTCTCTCCCTGGTGTCTACCCTCTCTATGCAGAGGGCTCCTAAATCTACATAAGTAGGACCAGTCTCCCTGAGTTTCAGGTCTCTAACACTAATTACTTATTGGATATTTCAAATTAACTCTTTTTAGAGACACCTTCAGCTTAACATATCTAAAACTGAGCTCATTGTCTTTAACCCATTCCTTTCTTTCAAACTCTCCTATTCCTATAGAAAGAACCAAGGGTCTCTGCTTCATAACCTTAGGATTACCCAGGATGTCTTAATCTTCCTTATTCCACAGCTGTTGCCAAAGCTTGTCATTTCTACGTTCCCCAGATCTTTCTTTTCTGATCCCTTCTTTCCATTCACATACCTGCACCTCATTTCTAGCCCTCATGACCTCTCACCTAAATGTTTTAAAAAATATTTATTTAATTTTAATTTATGAAATAAAATGTACATTTCAATAACAATATAATAAAAACAAAATTGCACATGAAAATGCAATGTGCTATTCATTTTAAATATATAATAAAGTTTTTAGGCAAATTTCTTTTTTCCTTTTTTCTTTCCTCCTCGCCCACCTGAGAGATGGCAAACATTAGGCACAAATATGTGCGTATGTATGTATGTAAAATCATTCTATGTATACTTCCATTTATTATCCTTTCTCTGGATACAGACAGCATATTATTTCATGTGTCCTTTGACATATCTTTAATTTCCTGTCCTTTTGACATAAATTTCTTATCACTGCAGTCCATTCTACCTATCTCCAGTCTTCGGATCCATATCTGGGACCTGGACCCAGATGGCTCCAGAGGAGAAAGTGAGGCTGGTAACTTTGCACAGCCTTCCTCACTCAAATCCAATTCACCTGCAGATCATGGCATCACCTTCCTGATGTCATGGTCTTCTTGGAGAATGAAAGACAAACAACAAAAGAATTTTCTTAGGTGCATATCTGACCATATAACTCCCTTACTTAATCACCTCCATGGGCTTCCTATTGCCTATAAAATAAAATATACACTTCCCTCTTTAGCTTTTAAAATCCAATGCAATCTGGCTCCTACCCACTTATTAAACAGGCAAAGAGCGAATAACTCCAAGAAGAAATACATCTAGTAGCCTCCTCCAATGCAATCCATTGCTCTAAAGGCCTGTTTTCATTCTATGTACATAGTCAATAGTAAGTCTTCCAAGTTTTGGGCCACTCTATATAGGCACACACTCTGGAAAAAGTATATCAAATGAACTTTGGAAATTCATCTCTTCATAATCAAATAATTTACAAAGGTTCCTTAATCATTTTTACCAGACAGCTGGGTGCTATTTTCTCTTTCTGTTGTAGTGCTGTACTTTTATTCCTAAAGTAAGGGTCATTTATCTGCTTCCACACAGACAAACTGAAATGGAGAGTCCCACAATTATTTGTGAATTTTATGATTATCCTGTCACTGTGGCTAAATCATCACAATTCTCCAATCTTATACACACATACATATATATATATATATATATATATATATATATATATATATATACTCACACATACATACATTAACAAATACATATGCATCGTTGTTGTGTTTTTTAAAATTTATCTGGATAATTTTCTTAAATCTCTACTTCATTTAAAATTGAATTTTGAGGAGTAATTCAGAGACTCTTACATGTGAGAAATAGAGTGGTTTTTTTAATTGAAATTAGAGAAAATTAAATCCCATTTAAGATTTGGAGGATTTTAAAGATGGAAGGTTTAAAAATTCAGTTGTTTACCATCCTTACAGAGGTAAGGTAATTTATGAAGGCTCATACAAAGGTAGGTATATAAACCTTACACATTCCAAAATGCAGAATGCTAAACATATTAATCTACAGTCACACTGGTCATAGAATTTAAATTTGTGGGGGATTTTAACACCTAAATTCCATTTGACATCAAATAAAATTTATTAAAAAATGAAAGAAAAATAGAAGAAATAAATCCATGGTTGTCCAGGGACTTGAATGAACATGGTAGGCATGAAAGGGATCTAAGGACTTTCTGCTTTCTCATTGACTTTTACCAATATGCTAGTAGAATAGAGCTTTCTAACACTATGCTTATTGTTAAGGGACATTGGGAATGAATTTCATTTTACTACACCAGTTATCAACACAGCCTTGTTATTTTAATCTGCTACACATTTTCTTTGCAGCTTCAGAAATCTCACTTTAGTATTATCTCCCCAGCCCATTGTCATAGGCCAATGGTCTAGCAGAAAGCAAACTATCAATCTCAAACACAATAGCAAAGAACAAATTACAAAAAAGGAAGATAGCTGTCACAGTCACTAGTCAGACTTTTATTCCCAGGGGCCATGGACTCCTAAGGTTCTTCTGGCCCATGAGCTAAATCTAAGTTGGAAAAGAATTTTATATCGCTACCCAATCTGATCTACATATGGAAAATTTCCTTTTCAAAAACTTGATGCATTCCAAAGTTATTTCCAATCTGTTTTACTGCTTGACTCTTGTCAATGAAGGAAGGGCTTGTCATTCTTGCTAACTGCCTTCCACTTGAATGGAGGAATGTTTTCACTCAGAGTATATGTGAGTTTTCTTAAGTTGGTTTGCTCTGCTCAGGGGAAAGGCCACATTGTGTTGCAGGAAATTATAAACTACCTTTCAAAACAAACTCTACTCTCATAGACACCAGCATTGACTTCTGGATCTCAAATGAGTGAAATGGGATTGAATAGACCCTTATAAAATATGACATAAGGAACTGTAAGTGAAATGGGACTGAAGAGACCCTTATAAAATATGACATAAGGAACTGTACTGGACATGTTTTTCATTCTAATCCATGCAAATAAAATCCCCTAGTAGCCTCCTCCAATCCAATCCATTGTTCCAAATGCCTGTTTTAATTATATGTACATTGTCAACAGTAAATCTTTTACTCCCATTTCAGAGCTGTTAACAAGACAGTCTAATTTCCTTTGGCTCAGTTTTTCTCTCTGCTTTCAGGCTTGCAGTTGACTTGATGTCAAGGTCCTCTTCAAGAAGAAAGGGCAAACACAACCTGTGAGAGAGTAGCAGCTCCTCTCCTCCTTTCCATTTCCTTCCACTCCACTCTCCTCCCCTCACTCCTTTCCTCTGGTGTTCTAGCCCAGGAGAAGGTATACTCCATGGCCAAAAGCTGCATTTTTTTTCCTTTGGGTTTACAGGCTATATTTCTTCTTCAAAGATCAAGCCTTAAAGTCAGTTCACTCTGGAGCTCATAGACTGGACAACAAGTCCCCACCCACCTAGCTCAGAGTTAATATAATTACTAAATAGTAATTGTTTCTCTTTTACCTAGGAACCCTGAAACTCTTCCCCTCCCAGTTTGCTTTTTTTTTTTTTTATTAAAGGGGCCATTCCTTGGGTAACTACTTAAAGAAGCCTATTCATTGAATGGGTGCATCTCCCTCAAAGTGAAATGTGATAAGTAAGACTTTCGCCTGAAAGGGTCAAGGTCTCACATTGCATCCCCAGTCATCCTGATGAGTATCAGGCC